>OX579645.1:9041094-9641094 GCA_951230895.1 Carpatolechia fugitivella
ATTTGGCTTTACTCTATTTATGTTTAGAAGCAGTGACTTAAGGTAATTAGCCTTTTCGAAAATTTAAGAGAGTAGGTTATTGAGATAATTTGACGTGTACTTTTTACAAAAAGCGGTCGCTTGTTTCAAAAATTATAAAAAGTTTTTGTACTTAAATCAGTTTTCCTTTTCTACTCTCAGTAAGAAATGTACGTTCAGCAAATACATTTTTCTATGATACCAGTAGATCAATGTCATTTAAGACCTACTTATAATCTTTGCGTTACTCAAAAACTTCTCGTGAATAGTAGGCATGCGCTTGCGCGGGGCGCTTGAGTCAACGCCGCACCGTCGTCAGGGAGGCCTGGTAAATTGCTGTGATTTCTTATTAAGAACGTAACTGATTGACTGATTGTTACAGTATTAGTAGATTCTATTAAAACTTAGTAAAAGTATGGATAATTAAAAGACAAGTTTTTCTTTTTAAGTGTTTTTATTGCTTACGTTTAAATGTTGTATCTTATAAAAGTAAGATTCTAATAAACACTCTTTTTCAATATACTTTTTATTTTATTTTCTCCTAACATCAACGAAAACTCTTGTTCAGTGTTCTGCAATTTTGATATGGATAAAGATTTTATTATAGTCTTAACGACCAATGTCAAATTAAATTTAAATAAATGAGGATTTAGGTCCATGAGATTAGAATATTGATCGTTGCTTGAGTCACTTTTCCTGCACTTAAATAAGAATGGAATTGATCTTTCAGTATATTAGACGTAATCTATTTCGCCCATAGCTGGGTAGTACAATCTATTGGCTTTATACGAAAAACACTATTACGACCTCTTTGAGTCATTTAGCTTTCCACAAATTTTGATAGCCATTGTATCTTAAATAATTTGGTTTTACTCCAAAAACAAGTGGAACCGTCGCTTAAGTGTATTTTCCTTACTCTGAAAAAATAAACAAACAAGTATTTTTGACTCAAGCGACATTTATTACTGTAACCGTTTATTCTATTTGTTTAAAAACTACAACATTTGATGAGGATTCTGATTTCAAAAAGAACTGTATACTTCGAATTTAAATTAAATGAAAAACTGAACTTCTACGATTTTTTTTCTAATATTCAAAACTTTAAAACGCTCTAGTGTAAAGTTCCAAAAATGTCGCTTAACGTCATTAGCCTTTCACCCCTCGATATATAACTCAATATCGCCCTTGGTGTCGCTTAACGCCATTAGCCTTTCACCCCTCGATATGGCGTTACTAACAAATGACGTCACAAGTGGGTATGTACCTCTCTGTCTAATCTTGAATTTCAAACCTTTATAACTCGTTAAATTTAAAGATAGAGCAAAAAATCACTAACTAGCTTGGATTTATAAAATTAAATAAAAGTAGTCCGATCCCCTATTCAGCTCTTATCCCACACCACATGGCTCGAAGCACCAAATAACACAAAAAAATCTATGTTGTTGTTGTTTTTGTGCCCGCGTACTGGACATCTTCTGATCATCATCATCATCAATTCATATACGTCCCCATTGAAGGGCTCGAGCCTACCCTACAGGAGAGTGATCAAGCTTTAGTTAACCACGTTAGCCCAGTACGAGTTGGTCAACTTTATACACAATACATGTGCATGGTGCATCTTCTGATAGTCGCAATAAATTTCGCGTGGCTATATAATATAGTGAAACGCGAGGGCTGCGTTTCTAACTCCTGGAACGATTCAATTAACATGTATGTATGTCACCGTCAGATTGTGAACATTAATGTATTATTATTGTAGAACATTAATCGCAAACCGTCCCTGATTGGTCAGTTTTGGCTGCGGCAATGAATAAAAAAATAAAACTCTATGGATACAGAACGAGCCACTGCCAAAACCTACCAATCAGGAACACGATTTACAATTTTGCAGGTGATAAAACCCGACAGATTATGAACTTGGCAGCTTTGTTCACAATTTGACGAATTAAAATCGTTATATTATAAACTATCGAGAAATAATACGTTAAATTGTAAATGGTTGGTTGCAGTTCACGTTTCCAAAAATCCCCATTACAATCTTAATCAATACTTAATGGGGATTTCTGTTTTTTTTACAAAAGTCCCCATTACAAACTTAATTAATACTCAATCCAGAAATCCCCAAAAAATGGGGCAAGTCAATGGGGATTATTGGATTAACCCGAATTTTCCGATAGTTCTAACTTTCAGGATCACTAATAAGATTCTCGATATCTTGTACGGTTTAGAAAAAACACGACTGAGATCCATTATCGATTCCACCCTATATGAGCCGTCGGTGATGAAAGCGGGTACCTCAAGTTCAGTATCGGTTTCAGTATCCTTCTCTCCACGTGGTCTCTTGTCGGGTGCTGGGATCTCGGGAATGATCTCTTCAAGTACTTGCTGCTCCACTTCCATTGGGCTATTTTATTAAACATGAGCAGATTAATATTACAGTAGATTAAAGTGGTGTTCTTGAATTTGGATGTATCTTTTTATTAAATAATTGTTACGAATATAATTCCTACATCTATCTTCATATTGCAACTACTATTAAAAAAACATAATTGATCTCACTGACTAAAAACTATCTCAAAAAAATACAATATTATATTTACTCAACTGATTTTTTGCGTCTACAAATTATAATTAATAGTTTCGTACTAGTTAGTCCACACTCACAATTTTATTTTCAAGTTACTTTTATGGATTTCCATCAGGTAGTTGTAGGCTGATAAATTATTATTTACTGTCCGCGCACGATTTGTACCTATAGCCTCTTAGCCTCGACTGCATTTAGATCGCGGCGCGGACTATATCTATATTTTTTTAATGTAATCTGTTAAATAAAAATGAATAAATAATAAAAAAGAACAAAAATATTACACTTAAGGAGGGATAGGTTCAGTAGGAGCGGGTAACGTGGGAGGCAGGACTTCGGGGATCTCGGGAACGTCTGTCGAACGAGGCAGGGAAACAAGGAAACATAAGCATGAACAAACAAACAAACAAAAAACAAAGGGTAAGGTGAAATAAGTTTGAAAAAATTTTAAGTTTTTAGCATGCTACAAAAACTGTGTATTGCATTTACAAATAAACGATTTATCTATCTATCTAAATAAAAGGAAGGCTGTATCTTAGGTTTTACCTTTTTCAAAAGTTGTCTGAAGGTCTGCCGCATTAGCTGCAAAAATAAAACAAACAAGATTGGATATGTAACTAATTTCAATATAAAAAAATGCGACATTTTTTTTATTTCGGGATTATCCTTCAAATTAACAAAGTTTCAAGTTAACAAAGAATGCCCTATGAAGAATAATATCTTAAAAAAAATAGTTTTTCAGGGTTTCTTTGGTACACGTGAAGTGGATTATTTTTTTATTTACGACTACGTTAGTGTGACATATCGTTGGATAGGTTTTTAAAAAATAATGGGGGTTTGCTAAAACCATTTTTCGATGCTAGTGTACGTTTCAGAAATATTTAGTTTTAAAGTGCTTATTTTTGTTAGAGTCAAGTGTCCCCCACCCTACCAGCAAAACCGTTGCTTTGGTTTGAAAAAAATCATGAATTGAAAAGGAAATCTATCAACATCAAGTAGGCTTTACAGGTTATTAAATAATAGACCAATTTATAAATTGTACTTGTACAAGTAAAAAAATCGGTACAAATATCATAGAAAACTATTTTGATGAATGTTAACTGTCTTAAACAGGTACCTAAGTACTATTGGAAAACTACGGAACCCTACACTTTGCGTGGCCCGACACGTGCTTGGCCGGTTTTATCTTTTTACTAAAATCGATGACATGGTTCCTAAGAACAGACCTTCGTATGTCTTATAGTTTCAGACTTTCTCATACTGACCGGTCTAAATGTTACACCCTGTATACAGCTAGCGGCAAACTTCTTGAGCAACGACCTTGAATGCGCAGAAACAAAAAATAGGTCTCTGGTGGAGCGGTGCGGGACGAGGAGGCGGGGCGCGCTAGTTACCATGGCAACACGCACACAATTGGTTTGTCAGTTGACCCTTGCCTCCCGCACCGCGTCGACGTCGTCTGTACATGCGCAAACTTTCCCCACCACCTCACGCGATGCTCAAGAAGTTTGCCGCTAGTTATACCTGTGGTCCTACCAGAAGGGAAAATCGGTGGGACCACGGGCCCTGAAGTTTCAAAGCTGCATGCAATAAGAATACAGAACTACCAGAGTATGAAAAGGTCAAAATTGGTATAAGTATGGAAATGTCAACTTACAGAAACTGATTGGTTGAGAATCAATTTTGTATTACTACTAGCGCCGCCTTTCTTCATTGGCCATATGGCCTAGCACAGGTAGACCTATACAGGAATGCTGGACTCAACTTACACTTCCTAAACAGCGTAACGTCTAGTTCAGAAATAGCCTCCATGGCGGGTCCATCATGCGGCGCTCGCGACTTGTCGTGCGGCAAATCGTGCGACTGGTCGCGCTCGACGGCGGATTTATTTCTTTTATTATTGTGTTTTTATTTTATTAATTTATTTTGCTATTGGTAATTGGTAAAAACGGGCTGTTCTGCGCAACTCGTTCTCGCCTATTTTACGTAAGGGTCGGATGGTTCGCTATTCGAGCCATCCGATCTCCTCGTTCCTCATTTTACTATAAAATAACTTGCCTTATGCAAATCATACCTCCCCTCCGTGTCCCCGTCGTTGCAGTTGAATGAGGACTCATTCTTATCATTGGCATTAATTACATACCTGCTTACTGAGTACCTACCTATTTTAGTAAGTACCAAAAAAACCTGCCTATCCTATGAGTTAGATGAAATAATAAGTTGGTTAAACGAGTCTAGATCGAATGGCACCCAGGTGTAACATCATTTGAATTAATATAGGAAAAATAAACCATTAATAAAATGACATTA
Source organism: Carpatolechia fugitivella (assembly GCA_951230895.1). Classification (NCBI taxonomy): domain Eukaryota; kingdom Metazoa; phylum Arthropoda; class Insecta; order Lepidoptera; family Gelechiidae; genus Carpatolechia; species Carpatolechia fugitivella. The sequence goes on from OX579645.1 coordinate 9,046,007, forward strand.
GGTGAAATGAAGCATTGGTGTAATATAATTTGTCATAATGAAGCTTCGTTAAGTTAAGCTTAAGATGATAAGTCATTGGAGAAATATTACAAGGTTAAGCGTGTTTTGGAAAGGCGTAGTGAACCCGTTTCATTGTATGTAACCTACGAGTATGTGTTAGAACGCTTTGACCTGGGCTTTTACTACGACGAGTAGGTATCTGCGTGTCCGTTTCGATTGCTCGGCCACGACGAAGAATAAGAAAAACGACTTAATTAAGTTTTCGTAGAAATATGTAAAACTACTGCTCAAAACCAAAAATTTGTAAAAGTAACTTATCGGAAGTTATAATATATGTGATCCCGGTTGCTGCTGTGCTATATATACTTGTACTAGTAAAATATCCAATCCCATCCACCACTTCGATAAGTAGAACCGGTGGTTTCACTCTAGGAAAAATAAAGTGTCCTTTCAAACACGTCATCATGGTCACCCTAGTGACAATTTTTAAGCGAAAAAAGTGTTTTATCTACAGTTTCGTGGAAAAGAAAAAAAAATAACTTTTTGATACACTACATTTTTTACATAATACCTACCAATTACCTGTCAAAATAATTACATTTTCAAGAGGTTTAGTTTAAGAGTAATGCGTGGCCGCGCAGTCCTCCGCGTTTCAATGGCGCGGCCATGACTGAAGTTCAGTATTTACTAAAATATTAAGCCTTCGATGTTTTTTGTACTTTCTACATTTTATACAAAAGTGAAACCTGTCGTTTACAAAAAGAATTAGATATCTACGAGGTTTAGTTTAAGAATAATGCGTGGCCGCGCAGTCCTCCGCGTTTCAATGGCGCGGCCATGACTTTGAAGTTCAGTATTTACTAAAATATAAAGCCTTCGATGTTTTTTGTACTTTCTACATTTTTTACAAAATGAAACCTGTCAGTTACAAAAATAATTAGACTTTTACGAGGTTTAGTTCAAGAGTAATGCGTGGCCGCGCTGTCCTCCGCGTTTCAATGGCGCGGCCATGACTTTGAAGTTCAGTATTTACTAAAATATAAAGCCTTCGATGTTTTTTGTACTTTCTACATTTTTTACAAAATAAAACCTGTCAGTTACAAAAAGAATTAGACTTCTACGAGGTTTAGTTCAAGAGTAATGCGTGGCCGCGCGGTTCTCCGCGTTTCAACGGCGCGGCCACGTTTATACCCATATAACTTCCGAACAGTTACTTTTACAAATTTTTGGTTTTGAGCATTAGTTTTACTTATTTCTACGAAAACTTAATGAAGTCGTTTTTCTTATTTTTCGTCGTGGCCGAGCAATCGAAACGGACACGATGCGACCTATCCAGGGTGTTGCCTATTACAAAGGTAAGTCTTAAAGTACAGAGTTGCCTGGGCCTAACCTGGAGCTTTTAGTACAGTAAGCAAAAAAAACATAATTTTCTTGGGTTTATATTACCTCATCTAGTAGCAAGTAGGTACCTAGTACATACGATAGTACTTATCAAAGAAGTGCCAAAATATACAGGGTTGCCTCGCCCAAACCTGGCACTTCCGTGAGTCAGCCTAATTTTACGGTGGCTAAAAATTACAAAAAATACATCGGGTAGCAAAATGAAACTCGTGCCATTCGAAATTAGGTAGCAATTTTACGTCATGACGACGTCCATTCTTGGTCATTTTCGACGTAAATGACGTCATAAAATACGTCCCACAGACGTACAAAATGACGGCCTAATGTCACAGCCTAGCGACGTCTCTGAAGACGTTTAAAGGACGTCCTATGATGACGTTTATTAGAATCAATTAAGACACGTCATATTAACGTCTCCAAATAACGTCATATTAACGTCTCCAAATAACGTCATATTAACGTCTCCAGATAACGTCATATTAACGTCTCCAGATAACGTCATATTCGTCTCCAGATAACGTCATATTAACGTCTCCAGATAACGTCATATTAACGTCTCCAAATAACGTCATATTAACGTCATAAAGAAATGTCTCTTTAACGTCTTCAGGAATTTGAAAATGACGTCATATTAACGTCTCCAGAAGACGTTAATATGACGTATTCTGAAGACGGGCCAGCGCATCGTAAGGCGGTCGCCTGAGGCGTACAAGCTCAGAATATGCTGGTCACCAGAATATTTAAGCTCCAACCAGCATAAATATCCTAGTGACCAGCATATACTGAGCTCGCACGCCTCATGCGACCGCCTTACGATCCGCTGACCCTTGAAGTAGCGTCATATTAACGTCTTCAGAAAACGTCAAGTTAACGCTAGTGCTACTTGCCTATTGATTTTATGAAAACTATTGTAGTTCCTATTATAAAGAACAAAACAGGTGATGTTACTAGCTTAAATAACTATCGCCCAATATCCTTAGCAACTATCTTGTCAAAAATTAATTTCAAACTTTTAATGTAAAACTGACAAAATTTTATTATTTATTGAATTATTTTTCATATAATTGGGACTGTATATAATGTATACCATGCCTGAAATAAATAGATTTTAATTTTTTAATTTTAACTTGTCTGAAGACTGTTGCAATATTCAACCAGCCACAACACATCATCCAGCCACAGCATATACTAAACCGTTTTGTTTGGTTGCAATTGGATGTCCAGAACAAAAAAAAAATAGTATGGGTGCTGAATGAACTTTAAGTCTCTCTGAAAGGTCATAATTAAAAACCACAAATTTGCACTGTAGTATTAGGTATTTATTTTACCTACAGATATTTCAATCATTATATGCATGGAGCATAGGAAAACATTTATTATAAAAGAATTACTTTTTTCTTCTTGAGGAATAATAACACATTTTTAAATAATGTCATAAACAGGTATAGTAGTTTTGTAATCTGAACACAGTTCCGAAACTTTAAAAATATCAATAACAGCAGAATCATATGAATACATAATAATAAAAAAATAATATGAATCATAATGTACAAACTTTTTTCCTTAGATGAACAAAGAAACCTCTTCATTAATCTTAAATCTCAAAATATTATTAATCTCGACTACTTTGCCATTCGCATAACAGTAACAATTATTAGCTATACCTGATTTTTCTTCCAAAGCCATTCTATATATTTGACGCACACCTATTACATTTTTTTTCCTCCTAGTGGATGACATTGCTATTTTCCTTTGACAATCTCTTTTTTGTTCGTTCTGGTGCTTAAGCCACACCTTGATAGCGTCTTCAATGTCTTTTTCTGTAGTCCTTGAAGAGCAACTTTTTAAAATCTCTGAAAAAAAAGTTAATATAAGTATAGCCCCGACACTATCTGCTTGCAACTCTCTGTGAAGTCAAGACGACCAGTCACTCTCACACACAGTATCGCAACACAGCTGGTGTTAAATAAATTTATTCATAATATGAAAGAGTATCTTAAATAAGGCAAATAGACAAATAGACAAACACACATACCAACAATACATTCCCGGAGATGTAGCCCTGAAAAAGGCTTCTTCTCCTTTTACCATAGAAGCTGAACTTGCTTGTATTTCATCAGTCTCGATAAATTTAAAATCATGCCCACCAAGGTTCTTTAGGTAGCCTGTTGTAAATATTAATTGATATCAATAATTAATACCCACATATAAAGACCACACTATTAATAACATAACACTAAATAGTCACTACTACTTACCACCTTTATTGGAAGCACTGTTGGCAACTATTTCATCGTACTTTGTGAACCAGATTTTGCTTTCTCTTGTGCACCGATTTGGTCATCTGTGAGTTTTGACATATTATCAAATCACTGTAAGTGTTGCTTGTACTTGAAGACTTATATCTAAAAAGTCAAATAATTTATATTTTTAGTTTTATTATTTTATAACTATTAATTTATAACTACATACAATGAAAACAACACAATACTTGTAGGGCGTCCTAGGTAGATTTGGGTACAGTCTCTCCATATGCATGTATGGGTATAAAAATATACCACCAAAACAAACAAAACCTTAGCACCTGTGATTTGTGAACACCCTTTCTTGGAAATGATTAACTCAGTTTACATGACACCACAACTTAAAAAATAGCAGTTCTATCGATTGATCTTGACCAAGCTGAATAAAAGCAACAAAACAATTAACTTCAGCTCGGCCGAGATCCATCGATTTTTAGGTTATGGCACCGTGTATCACAACATTAAGCACAAGTAGATAGGTAGGTAGGTGAGCCGGTCTGTCTGTACTCTGTACCTAGGCTTAGAGCATGATAAAGGTACCTCTAACACCAACTGCTAATAGTTTTATTATATTACCTATGTATTACATAGAAAAAACTTACAATTCTATCGATTATAACTCTATATTAAAACTCTCTCGATCTCGTTTCCATTGTTCACTGGGAGATTGGAGACGAACACCTCTAGAAAATCAAATGCTTTTGCCTCTTTTACAGAAGGCCAATAGATTTATCCATTTTTATTGCCGACAACAGCCACTGTACCGCCTTCACTCGCTGCGAAATGCGAAACTGCGAACGCGACCGAACTGGACGACGCCAATGACGCCATAGTGTGGCGTCGTATTCAATTATGTTAAAGTCGTACTTTACTAGGTACTACATACAATAAATAACGAGACTATTGGGCAATAAATGATAAACTGAGGAGAAAGAAAGAAGCGCGGGACGATGCATGCGCATCCATCGCTTTTTGCATCTTTTTGTTGGACGCGCAAGCAGTGTTGCCAACTAGGCTAACACGAAATATGCATAAGAGCTATTGAAAAAATGCTAAAATATGCTAGTTAAAAAAAATGCTAAAATAATATGCCAAATTAATTTCAAATTATATTTAAAATTATTATAAAATATAAAGATTGACAAAAGTAAGATAACTTCAAGTTTTGAAATAAACAGTGAATATCTTGATCTTCATTAACAGTTTATGGGCGCGATCTGAATGCATTCGAGGGCATAATAGTCTATACTCGCGAAGTCTACAGCTTACAGAGTTTATCGTTTCATGTTAATATGCTATAATAATATGCTAAACGACAAAATAATATGCTAAACAGATTGAAAATCTGCTAAATTTAGCACAAATAATTCTAATTTGGCAGCACTGTCGATTTTCTTTAGCGTTCCGTTCGTATAAATGAAAAAGAAAAAACATAAATATATCAAGTCAAATCATAATCATAAATATATAATCAGCCTTTTCCGGTTTTAATGGTTAATAAAAAAAAATAAAAAATAAAAAAAAAAAAATAAAAAAAAAAAAAAGATGAAATAGATAAAAAACTCGTTTTTTTTTTTACCTAAGTACAAACAAATTGCGTTCCCATGGACGTATGCTTCCCTGTAGGACGTATGTGCGTTCCGTTCCTCGCAGATTACCAACTTTATTGTGAAGTGGCTGAATTGAATAGTACTATGGGAAATAGTTCATAGTAAAATGGACTTTGTGGTTACCGGAATAAGAATTTTAAATAGTTTTAAATATATAATTTTCCTTTTTAAATTGTATGTATTGTGTATTGTAATTTTTACCCGACTGCTTTAGAAGGAGGATTATGTTTTTCTAGTGTATGTATGTATGTATATTTCTTTGGCACGCTCTACAGCCTAAACAGCTTGATGCATTTTAGTTAGAGAGGTGTCGTTAGATTCGTCTTCGTGAGAGTGACACTGGGTACATCAAAATAAAAAAAAACAAGTTGGCCGACTTTTGGCGCCAAAACAAATAGGCCCATTGAAGGGTATCAAACTAAAAGGCTTTATGAATGGTCTCCAAAATATATACTACAACTTATGTTTAAATGTAATTTGAAAGGAGAAATGCTAAAAAACAACAAAAAAAATAACAATTTAAATTGAATTACCTATAATCTTACAAAAACTAGAAAGATTCAAATAATTTTTTTATTAAAGAAACAAAATACCCGACGGCGTGATTAATAAATGAACTGAAAAGATTCAAACAAGTTTTTTTTTTTTTTTGAAAGATCGTTCACAATGCAGTCGGAGGCATCAAAATATTCATAATTCACAAAAACATTTGTCTGGTGGATCAGTCAGTAATTTTGTATATTATAAGAGAGAGGCCTTTGATTGGAACGACATAGGCTAGTATCAGAAGAATTTATATGTAGTCTGTGCAGTGCCGGGTGAGAGGAGACAGGTGGACTTTTATAGACTGATAATGATGATGAATATTAATATTACCGGTAGCAAAAATAAGTTTTTATTTCATGGTACCTATATTAAGTAAGTAGACGTAGTAGATAGTAGGTACCTACTTACTTAGGTAAGTATTTTTTAAATAACGTACACACGTAGTCAGTACTGTAGACTTGACCCTAAATGGACGTTCTTGGACGTAACATTCACGACCATCACTGGACGTCGCAGAATTGACCCTAAATGGACGTTATAGGACGTAACATTCCCGACCATCACTGGACGTCGCAGAATTGACCCTAAATGGACGTTATAGGACGTAACATTCACGACCATCACTGGACGTCGCAGAATTGACCCTAAATGGACGTTACAGGACGTAACATTCAGGATCATCACTGGACGTCACAGAGTTGACCCTAAATGAACGTTTTAGGACGTAACATTTTCGACCATCACTTGACGTCACAGAGTTGACCCTAAAAGGACGTTGCTAGGACGTAACATTCACGACCATCACTGGACGTCGCAGAGTTGACCCTAAATGGACGTTATAGGACGTAACATTAAGGATCATAACTGGACGTCGCAGAGATGACCTTAAATGGACGTTTTAGAACGTAACATTTTCGACCATCACTTGACGTCACAGAGTTGACCCTAAAAGGACGTTGCTAGGACGTAACATTCACGATCATCACTGGACGTCGCAGAGATGACCTTAAATGGACGTTTTAGGACGTAACATTTTCCACCATAGCTTGACGTCGCAGAGTTGACCCTAAAAGGACGTTGCTAGGACGTAACATTCACGACCATCACTGGACGTCGCAGAGTTGACCCTAAATGGACGTAATAGGACGTAACATTCACGACCATCAGTGGACGTCGCAGAGTTGACTCTAAATGGACGTTATAGGACGTAACATTCAGGATCATCACTGAACGTCGCAGAGTTGACTCTACATGGACGTTATAGGACGTAACATTTTCGACCATCACTGGACGTCGCAGAGTTGACCCTAAAAGGACGTTGCTAGGACGAAACATTCAGGACCATCACAAGACGTCACAGAAGTGACCCTAAATGGACGTTGCTAGGACGTTAATGCATGACCAACACAGGACGTCACTAAATTGACACTTAATCGACGTCACTATGACGTTCCGTTTAGTACCAGATACAATAAGACGTAAAAATGACGTCAGTGTGACGTACATTTTGGACGAATAAAGTACGGACCCTAAAATGACCTTGAGATGACGTCATTTTTCCGTCACAGACGTCATTTTGCTACATATAAGTTCTAGTGATACTGTTTATAAAAAAATTGGGTTGCCGGTCTTACACCCGGAGTTTTTAGAGAAAAGGTGATTGCTTCCTTATAAAACAAACATAGTTTTAAAATATACTTTAATTACATTAGTAATTATTGTTGTAAATATGTTGATCTTTGATGCAAAAAAACTCAATTGATCTAGCACTAGGTGCTTGAATGGATGGATAGTTAATATAAAAGTTCTTATTTTTTTACATTTTAATAATAACCTACACTGTATGTAATTAATCTCTGATACCTGAATATAGAATACTAGCGGCCCGCCCCGGCTTCGCACGGATAGATTAATTCATACTTTGACACATTTTTAACCAACTCAAAAATGGAAGAGGCTCTTAATTCGTGTTTCGCATACAAACATCTAATTCCTATTTCTCCCTTAGAGTAGTGTTTTAAAAATTATTGAAACTCGTATAATTTGGGTCGATCAACTATTTTTTGTCCAGCCGAGCGATTATTTTTGGGCATTCATTGAAATAAGACAATAGATAATTTATCAGAGTTTAAAATATAACAACGAGCAGTGCACTTTTTTTATAACCGTTACTAGATATTTCACCAAAAATTCAGGACGATGAGAGAAAAATCTGTCCCTTGGACAACCAAAACTAATATTATTTTGATGATGAAACCATAAGAGAAAGTAAAAGCAAACTGGTTTGTTATATAATAATATGAGTAGGTATATATTTATTTATAATAGCTATACCAAAGTTCGTAGTTATTGTTTTCGACTTATTTCCAATTACAATGTCTCTTGGACAACCGTTGACATTTAATTGTTGAAAACATAATATTAAAAGCCTACATGTAGTTGAAATGTTCATGACCACAATTCAATAGATTTGTTTATTGCGTATAAAACAAAATCGTTTATTTCAATCAGGTTATTTCTATATTTTTGACAGAAACATGTAAATTTTGCGAGTTCGAAATCTGGGGACAAAAGTTGTCCAAGATACTTTTTTAGTTGTCCAAGGGACATAAATGACCTGTTGTTTGACATATTATTTGAAGTACTCTATTGACAAGAAAAGGGATAATAAAAACAATTTGTTGCAATTAAAAGTATGTATTTACTTTTTGCATAACATTTTTAAGAACTTTTTTCTAGAAGCTACTTAAAATTGTAATATGGCACTAGTTCAACAAAAAACAAAAACTCAGCTCCTGAGTTAAATAACAGCTAAAACAAAAACTCTTCTAAACGTTTTTTCTTTTCTTCTCATGTTTTTTTTCTTTTTCTTTTCAGCCATTTTTTCTGGGTTTTATTCTAATCTTTCACGGCTTTTTCTTTTGATGTCATCCCCAATTTTAGGTCAATCAATCAGCCTATTGCAGTCCACTGCTGGACGTAGGCCTCCCCAAGGGCACGCCAAAGCGCACGTTCACCCGCTTTCCTCATCCAGCCACCACAGCGACCTTCCTCAGGTCATCAGTTCACCAGGCAGGGGGGCGTCCCACACTACGTTTCCTGAGACGCAGTCTCCATTCGAGAACCCGTCTGCTCCAACGCTCAGGTTCTGCCGGATGATTTCGTCACGGATTTTGTCCCGTAGCGAAATACCAAGCATAAATCTTTCCATAGCTCGCTCAGTGACATTTAGCCGGTGGGCCAGCTTCACTGTCATGTTCCACGTCTCGGCTCCGTATGTCAAAACGGGTAGGACACACTGGTTATACACCTTACCTTTCAGGCATTGCGGTAGTGGTGACGAGAAGATATGACGCAGTTTTCCAAATGCTGCCCAGCCCAACTACTCTTCTTGCGATTTCACGCTCGAAGTTGTCTCTACCCAACTGCAACGTATGCCCGAGGTAGACATATTCTTGGACAACTTCGAGCACTTCGCCATTGATCGAGATTGGTTCCGGAATGGTTAGTTCGTTGAACCTGACCTTAGTCTTGTCCAAGTTTATCCGGAGACCGACTGACAATGAGGCAGCGTTAAGACTGTGCAGCATTTTTTGCAGATCCTGCAACGATTCAGCTATTATCACTATGTCGTCGACAAAGCGGAGGTGACTGAGATATTCGCCATTAATGTTGATGCCCAATCCGTTCCAGTCTAGGGTTTTGAAGACATCCTCTAGTGCATTGGAGAACAGAGAGAACACACCCCCCTGTCTCACTCCTCTGAGCAACTGGATGGGTTTTGTTTTATGATTCTGTACTTGAGACGAACATCGACGCCATACTGTACAGGCTTCTCAGTCTCAGTACCTCCACGTACCGCCAATTGCCGCCAACCCAGATTGTTCCAGAGGCTGGAAGGCGTCAAATCTTGCGGCGAGACGGTTTGTGAAGACTCTCGAAAACAGCTTATAGACGTAGCTTAAGGGCGCGATTGGTCTGAACTATTTTAGGAGAGTATTATCTCCTTTCTTGAAAAACAGCGCCACCACGCTCTCACTCCACGCCTTCGGGGTAGTTCCATTGGCTATGACGGAATTAAAATTAAATGGCTCTTTTAATTTTCTCAATATTGGAGTACCTCCTGTTCTGAGCAGCTCGGAAGTGATTCCATCTTCGCTAGGAGCCTTCCAATTTTTAAGCTGTTTGAGAGCCCTTTCAATTTCGTCTTCGTCTACGACTGGGAGATCTTCAGTGAAGTGGCGTGTCAGTGTGGCTCTTGGGTCATTCACGTCAGGCGGAAGCTTTGGGGCATGTGAGGCATATATACGGCCATAAAAGTCTTCAACTTCGGCGAGGATTTCCGGAACTGATGTGATGATTCTGCATTCCGAGTTTTTGAGCTTCGCCAGGTGGCTCCTACCCAGTCTTTTAGCAAAAACTTTTGACCCCCGATTTTGCTCAATCGCCTTTGGCTACCCCGCTTCCCCTTGAAGTATCTGGTTCCCACTTCGCGAATTACTTTTGACACACTTTCGAGGTCCTTGCTCACATCTGCCGTGGATTCCAGTTCGGCAAAACGATCGCGCAGTTCCAACAGGAACGCTTCAGAACCGTGCACGGATTGGGTCAGTGTTGGACGAAGAGCGGATTTCACCATACGACTTCTCTCAACTCTGAAGCCGATATTTAGAGTGCCTCTTACCAGTCGGTGGTCGCTACCGGTATTGAACCTATTAACAACAGAGACATCCCTAAATATGCACTTCTTGTCCGTCAAGATGAAGTCAATCCCGCTCTTCGTCTTACCATCGGGGCTTTGTCCAGTCCTATGGGGGTTCTTCTCAAAGAAGGTGTTCATGCAGAACAACCCTTGCATGTCTAGGAAGTTTACCAACATTTGCTCTCTATGGTTTCTGAGCCCATTGCGCGGCCCGATGCGCGAGTCGTCGCCTTCTCGCACTTCTACCTAGACATTTTTAGGTACTAAAATTAAAATAAAACATGAACTCTAACATTCAAGTCTAAGTGGACTTATTATTATTAAAATACTGTATTGATTTTTACCTAGTTTCTCTTAAAAATGACAAATCTTATTGTTCGGTCCACTGAATAACCAATAATGTCCCTTAGACAACCATTTTGGTTGTCCAAGTGACCGGTTGTCCAGTGGACATTTTATACTTTAGTGACTTTAATTCCTTAATTATCGAAATAATATCCTTATTCTCACCAATCACATAACACTAAGAATACGACTAAACTATCGCAAGAAACCTACAATAAAATATCAATGTACTTACGATTTTACTGCAGACGTCCAGTGGACACACAATAAACATACACTACACTATGAACTGAGCTTGGCCGACTGTCTTCAAATTTCTCCAAAAAACCAAATAGCTGATTACTTCCTGCGCTTTCTAATTGTTTAGTCTATTGACGATAGACTTTTAAACGCTATTTATGATGAACACCTAGAACTTTTTAATGGTTGTCCGAAAGACCTCCCTATTGTAGGGAGATTGAGGGACAGTAAGATAATTTCCGAAATTAGCTGATAGGGGCGAATAAAAATTTTCTTTAAAGCTCTTAGGATTAAAATATTAAGGTTTAATATTGCTGTGTTTTTGTTTTTATATAAATGTTATAGATTTTTCATTATGCTAATTATCTAAGACTGGTATTGCTTGGGGACATATACTTGTACTATGAACTACTAGTTTGCGTCCATCGGACAACTACCTAAATTCAAGTGAAATATGATGTTTTTCTTTTCTGAAAGGTTTCGTATTGATTAAATACAATCTTAAATATTCGGAAAACACTTATTTACAGATATAAACGCCTAAACTGCTTAGATATTTTTTTACCAGGCTTGAACAAAAAATAGTTGATCGACCCATTTAGTCAGTTAGATATCAATTTCCTAACTTCAAAATTGATAAACTTTGCATACCTACAAACTTCTAATTTCTGGAGTAGAGATTTAAAAAAAATAAAGTTGGAATACCAAACAAATAACTTGAAAAAGGCAGACTTAACATACTTCTATCCTTCTCCCCCCTTAAAGTAGGGATTTAAAAAACGTTTAAACATGTTAGTGTCAAATTATATTTATTTTATTGTACACCCAAATTTTCGAGTTTCTAAAATAAAAATTACAGACTTTCACACAAACTTTTATCCCTCCATTTCCCCCTTTCGGAGGGGAATTTACCTCGTCATAAACGCAACTTATAGATAAAATTTGGTATTTCTAGCTTCAGTAGTATCAATGAATTCTATTCCCTACTTTCTCCTTTCGAGTAGGGATTTCAAAATGCTGGTATGCCTATATCATAATTTCTCCTTTTCAGTCTAAATCCAAAAGTTCCTTACTTCTAAACTTTGCATACAAATTTCTAATCCCTACTTCCTCTCTTTCGGGATTTCATAAAAAATTTGGAACTCGAACCAAATTATTTAGTCTGAATACATTTTTTAAGTACTGACATTCCATACACAAATGTAATCCCTACTCCCCTTCTAAATAGGAATTTCGAATAAAGCCTAAAATACGTGTCAAAGGATTTATTAATCTGAACCTAAATCCAAATTTTCAAGTTTTACCTTTAGAAATGACAGACTCAATAGAAATAATTAATTCCTACTGACCCCCTCAAAATGTGGATTTTGATAAAATGCTACAACACATGTTGATGTGCTCATATAGGTCCCCACCGAGGGGCTCGAGCCTACCCTGAATTAAAGCGATTAGGCCTTAGTCGACCACGCTGGCCCAGTGCGGGTTGGTCAACTTCACAAAACCTTTAAATTTCTTCGCAGGAGTGTGCATGTTTCATCACGATGTTTTCCTTCACCGTAAGAGCGTCGAAACACATTGGTACGTGGTGGGGATCGAACCCGCGTCTCCCGGACGGGAGGCAACGGACCAAGCCATTAGACCACGTGTCAAATGATTTATTAATCTCAGACTAAATCCAAATTTTCAAGTTCTTGCCATTAGAAATTACACTTTCCATACGAACATTTTGAATCCCTACTTCCTCCTCAAAATAGGGATTTAGAAAAAATGCTAAAATACGTGTCTAAAAACCTTTAGAAATGACAGACTTTCCATAACAACATTTTATCCCTACTTCCCCTTTAAAATAGGGATTTCGAAAAAATGCTAAAATACGTGTCAAATGATTTATTAATCTTTGCCTAAACCCAAATTTTCTTTAGAAATGACAGACTTTCCATACTTAAAAACATTTAATCTCTACTTTCCCCCTCAACATAGGGATTTTGATAAAATGCTTAAACATGTGTCAAATGATTTATTAATCGCGGTCTAAATACAAATTTTCATGATCCCAACTTTTAAAATGACGGACTTTCATACAAATTTAAATCCCGCTTAGAGGGAGAATTTTCCAAAATTCCTTCTTATTGCTTGCTTACGTCATAAGAGTAACCTACTATGCAAATTTGGTGTTTCTAGCTTCAGTAAATTCGGCTGTGCGTTGATGAGTCAGTCAGTCAGTGCGGACTTCTCTCTTTATAATATACCTAGTTACTTATAATACGAGCGTTTTTGGTTCATTTGTGAAAAATCTCCACGCCAGTTCTGACCCCCACAAATGGGTCCCATCTTGGTATCCTATGACGTAAGCTTTGAGCGCTCCTTTTGAAAAAGCGCTGCTGATGACTGGGCAGATCACCTCCAGGCTCACCTGAATATGTAATCAATAGTTATTACTTCTACTGACCTAAGTACATTAATAAATATTAGCTATCTTGGCGGCTGGCTACTCTGATGACACCAGAGTTTGTAATTTGTGTTTCCTTTATGTGCAGGACCTGCAGGTAGGTATGCACTAAGTTTTGATGAGCTCATGATATGAATGACTGCACTAACAAGTGATCTACGCAGTCTACGCTACACTAGGAAGTAGGAACCACATTAAAAAAGTACCATCCAGCCGAATCCAGATGGCGCATTAATCGTACCGACGACCGCCCTATTTAGGTACCCAAACTGGATAGGGGACGGCACGGCACGGTTATGACGCCAGCTGCTCACGGCCGATATACACTAAAATTCCCATTTATAAAAATATTTTTAATAGATATAATAAAGTAATAATAACTAATGTATACTTAACAAAATTGCTGGATTATTGCTATTATCATAAGTACCAACAATTTTCTATATTATATCAAATTACAAAATTAATTTAAAAAGGACACAAAAAATATACAATTATACAGGTTGTGACACATAAGTTCCTATACAATTATGTACTGATTGGGCTTAATACAGGGAACTAACTATAGTTGCCTTGGGTACCAATTGGTAACTTCAGATGTTGAAGACGGTACGCTATACCGACTATGTCAGGTGATAGCTGGTACCTAATAAATTCGCTCTGGAAGGGGAGGCAATTAAACCCGCCGCCCTTAGAATTAAAAATGGCGGCCATGTAATTTTTGTATGAAGAAAAAAAAATTGCAGAAACTTATCGTGTGGGGTATCAAATGAAAGGGCTTTAGGCGAGTCCACAATAGTAGATTTTTAGCTATTTTGAATCCAAAGCGGAGCAAGAGTCGAGAGTAGAATCCTGAGCGCAGCAAGGGATTCTAAAGTTGAATCCTGAGTGCAGTGAGGGATTCATAGTAAGTAAGTACATCACCCGAGAAAAAGATATTTGCGACCGAGTTATACATTCTACTTTTCATCCCCCAGCCTCGCTCTGTGAGAAACAAACATCCAAATATATTATATTCTTTATTGCATTAAGTACAGAAAATAAAAATATAAGCAAAGGCGAGCTTATCTTTTCACATTTTCTTTTAGCTTATATTTTCACATTTATAATATTATTGTGATGTGAAAATAAATATTGATGTTTGTTCCGCCTTCAAGCTTTAAGTACCTACTAAACGGATTTAGATGAAATTTGGAGTGGAGATAGTTTTTAACCTGGATAAAACATAGGATACTTTTTACGGGAAAAAGTCTTATTCCCACGTGAAATCTTATACAGCGCAAACGTAGCCGCGGGCGGATCGCTAGTGGCAACATATGCTTAGTCTTCAAACACAGGTATTTTGGACGAGAAGACATGCCTCTTTCCTGAACGCTGCCCAGTCGAGTTGGATCCGTCTATTGACATCTTTATCGAAGTAAGATCTGCTTGTCCAAGGTAAATCCACAGTTTCGATAGTAGCACTTCCAATACTGAGCGGTTTGGGTGCAACATGGATATTTGATATAATGTTCGTCCTACCCACGTTCACCTTAAAACCCTATTCGGAAGCGCAACTGAGGTCCTATTCAATCATTCATCACTTTAGCTAATCTAAACTCTAAGTGTCCGCCAAGTTCGCATAAAAAAGCACGACGCGTTACATAAATAATTACAACAAAAAGTTAAGTTGTTGTTGTGGAGTAGAGTTATTGTTTTGTTATTTTATTAGCTTTTGTTTTTAATTCTTTTTCTCCGACACGCTCGAAAATGTGATCATTACTGCCAAAATACAGTACGCGAAGTAACTCATTTTTGGACGAAACATTTCCCCATACAAAACAGCGGCCAGCAATGTGCCCTCAAATGGCCTAGGCCAGCAAAGTTACTTTCGTCTAGAAATTTCAATGTGAGTCTTTTTACAGCATACTCTTATGTTCTAAATTAAAATTTTATATAAATCGTACACGAATCGTAGGGATTGGAGTTAGCTGTATGCTATGTATGACACAGGCATAGAACAAAAAAAAAAAAAGCATGCAATATATATGGCGGTTTGTAATTTTCGTCTCTTTTATTTTTATCGTACTATTTTCTTACTTATTTATCATGATGAAGTTAACTAATCATTGAATTGGGGAAATATTATAACAATGAATGGTTCTAGAAGTTAAAGTAAAAGTTAAAGTGATAATGATTAGAACATACGATACAAGAAGACATCTAAATCCAAGGTACCACAAAATTTTTATTATTTTATAATTTTCTCGCATATTTCAGAGAATAGCACTATACAAGCCTCGGCCGCAATAACTCTTGCTGGACTCGTACACAATAAAAGTCCTCGCCTGCGGCTCGGACTTTAAACGTGCCCTCGTCCACCAATAACTAACTTTGCGGCCGCGGCAGTAATGTACTATACATGTAAAGTTTAGTAGGATATGAAGATCGTTAAGTTCACAAATGCGACTTTTTCAAGTGTACATTTTCCCTATTATTTTTTGTTTTATTGTTATTGTTGAGTGATACAATAATTTTAAGGAATATACTTAGTAATTTGACGCACAATTTAAAATAATCCATCAAGCCGTTTTGGATGCTGTCAAAATTGGTCAGAACACTCTAGAAGCTCTGTTCGAGAAAGGTCGCTACCCAAAAAGATTGAATACCTAACGAAAAGAAGATCGTAATAGGAACATTCTCGAACTGTGATAGGGGTAATAAGGACCGCGACCGCCCAGTCGGGGAGTTCAGTGCAGAAGACCAAGAGCCGAAGTAACTAAAAGTGCAAGTTGAAGTGCCAGTGAACAAAGTGCAGTGAAAGTGATAATTTCGGTGTTGCGTTACCCGTACGCGTTCAAGCACAGTTTGTGACGTAGGCTTGTGTACTATACGTGTGTAATAAAGGACTTATTCCCCGTGAACAAATTTTTCAATCCCTGAACCTCGCTCGCTCGTAACAGTATGGAGTATTTCAAAGATAGCTCTGTTTTATAACTTTCGCAGAGATGTTTTATTTAACTTTGTAAGATCTTTTTGAAAAGTATAATATTAGTGTAACATATTTTTGGACTCGCCTTATAAGCCCTTTCATTTGATACCCCACACAATAAGTCTCTGCAATTTTTTTTCTTCATATAAAAATTATATGGCCGCCATCTTGAATTATTCTAAGGGCGGGTTTAATTGTCTCCAGAGCGAATAGTTTAGGTAGGTATAATAATTATACAAGCTATAACCTGACACAGGCGGTATAGTGTCTTCAACGTCTGAAGTTTGTATAAGAGCATTTGTTTCTATCCCTGTCCGCTGCTACTATAACACTGCGGTGTAATAACAATTTTAACATCAGATAATGTAAGTACCTATTTTATTTATTATTAATATTAATTAGTATGCGCAGCATATTAACATTTTAAATCTAAGTTTGCGACGCGCAGTTTGTTTCAATACTTAGAAAAACTCACCTAGTTTTTAAATCTTCCTTCAATTTATACATTAGTAGTTCCATGCAAACGGTGGCATCTTCAGCACTGTCATGGCCGTCCACCGAGTTCTGGATAATTTTTTTTAAATATTCTGAACTCAAATTTCTCAGAGCACGTTTGAAAGGGGGGCCCATTTTGTGTGGAAATAATACGCTAGTATCAACTACTGTGTCGTGAATTAATTTTAGGGCTTTAAAATCGGATTCTAAGCTATGTCCAACCAAAATTGTTTTACTACTGAACATTGAGAGTAGTGTGGCTTGAACTTCCAATAATGTTGTTTTCACATTAGTCATCTGTTCTTCTGTTATGCCAGAATATCTAGTGTTATAGTCAATAATAGGATGTAAAGGTTTAATAAGAGTCTCATATACAACCTTGCATGTCGAATTAATGACTGTCACCCTTGTCAAGTCTAAACCTTGGGTGGTGTAGCACATTTCACAATCCAAAGAATATACTCCATAGTCATCCATTTCACAGTCTGGTGGCATAGTTTTAATGAATCCTTTCAAATTTTCATAATCAACATATTCATATACATGGCAAGGTGCTACACAACAGCCATCTGAACTACTATCTTGACTACAGCACTGGTATTTGGCTTCTCCTCGTACTTTATATTTATTATTGGGATGATAAATGCATTCCTCGTCAATTGCAGGGAAACCTTTTTTATCAACAATATAATCCTTTTTACACCTGCAGCATGTTCGGATCAGACCTTTGGGTGGAGTCTTTTTATTTTGTCCATATATTATAGCTCTACCTTTTTCGCCAAATACATGTGGTCTTGGAAAGCCATTTTCTTGTAGTTGTTCCTCTGTCAAAACCCACTTATAGACATTCTTATAAAACTTAGCCCCAGTGAACTCTTGTGAGTTATTTACTGTTCTTTTACTTTCTATACTCCATGATCCCACATTACCCATATTTCCAGATATTGTTTGTGGTATTCTTTGCAATGCAGTACAGTCTGCGCTAGATTTTTTAACTCCATTACATCCCTGAAATTCTTTCCTCAGTCGGCTTACTGTTAGCACTGCAGAGTTTTTGTATATTTGCACAGTAGAACATTTTTTGCTAGTTATCAATTCTTCATGTTGTGCTCTAGCATAAGCATCAGTTGAAGAAAGGTATATTTTTAAGCACTCATCTATCATCATATTTAAATAAGTTGATCTGATATTTGCTGCAATTTTAGAAGCGAGTGGCTCTAAGACTCCAGGTCTATCTATAAACTTTTCATTAGGTATGTGGGCAATCCTTTGAGCTCCCCTTTTTACAGTTTGTATAACTGTGGAACTAGTGGAAGGCTCCTCAGATTTTATTTTTGAAATTGGTGTTATAACTTTCTTAGCATTCATCATTGTTGAAGCATATGGGACATGAGCAATACGAATTTTAGAATTAGCAGAATGTGGTACACTGAATGAACTTTCTGGTTGTTCCCGTTTTGTGTTTATTGGCTCATTATTCACAGATAACAATGAATTCCTCGAACCATGAAATTCTTTAATTTTGGCTAATCTTTCTGCCATTGCCTGAGCTGCACTTACTTTATAATCAGGTTTTAATGGTGCTTTTGGTAATATTTTAACATTTTTGTCAGATGTTCTTGAAATCCTTTTCTTGCTTGGTACATACTCAGTGTCATTACCACTGTCAAATAATGATGATTGGTTGCTATTAATTTGATCCATATTTGTGCAACTTTTCTCTGTTGGTACATATTCCTCAAAAATTCTTTTGCATTCCAATGCTATGGTTTCTTCATCAGATTCAGAAAACTCTAATAATTCATCATCATTGTTGACAAGTGTGGTATCTTCAGCATCATATTCAGGATGATCATTATTTGTCAACTGTTTATCTTTGTTCTTTTTATATTTATCTTTTGATGATTCCTTAGAACTCTTATGGTGGTGATTATTTTCCCTATGTTTGGAATCATGTTTCGAACTGGATTTTGAATGTCTGTCAGAACTCTTTGAGGCACTATGTTTCGTTTTTCTATCAGTTTTCTTAAAATCCGAATGCTTATCTTTATCTCTCTCGGGTTTATCTTTCTTTTCCTCTTCTCTATTTTTGTCATTATTAGAACTTTTGCGACTTTTTTTATCAGTAGTATCTTTAGATTTGCTATTATTTTTACTATGGTTAGATTTATTGTCTTTTTCAGTTTTAGTTTTTACATCTCTTTCAGTTTTTGATTTTTCATGTGATTTTTTATCATCACTTTTGTGAGATGATGATTTCTTATCATTGTGTTTATGTGATGGTTTTTTATGTTTTTTGTTGTTTTCAGTATGTTTTTGATTTTCTTCACTATGTTGTATATTATTACTTATAGGCTCTTCTTTACCTTTAGATTTCACATTTCTGTTAGACAAATTCTCCTCATCCAAAATTTGATCCAGAATATCAAATTCTGGTCCTAAGTCATCTAAGCCATTAAGATCATTAGATAATTTAACTTTTTTTGGTTCCGGTTCATCTTCATCACTTGAAAAACAAGGGACCAATGATTTTGGAGTTGGTTGATATGTAACAGATGGTGTTTCACTTTTATTATTGACTTTTGTTGGCCTATACTCTAATACTTTCTTTTTGTTGACACTTCGATCCGACGGGACATAGTTATGTTTGCTTGATGGCTGTGATTGTGTTTCTTTTGGTTTGTATTCCTGTAGTTCTCTTTCTGTGCCTGGCAAATACTTTTCCTCCGATTCAACCATTCCTTTTGGTGTGTATGGATCTAACTGCACAGATTTAGAGCAGCCTGGAGTATATTTCAAGGGTGGTGGTATAAACACAAATGGTTTTGAAGGACCATTGTCTTCAATCAGCCTTTTAATAGGCATAGATATAGGTTTTCTTGGAGTATAAGGTACTGGTATATGTCTCCTTTTTTGTTCGGTAACATTGTCATTGCTTTCCGTTTCTGTATTATTTTTTTTAAGTTCAGCTATAGGCGTTGGGTTGTACGTAGCTTTATGTTGCGAATTGTTTAATTTATTAGCATCCCCGCCTTCGTCGGCCGTCGCATCTTGAGTACCTGCTGTTGCCTCTGTTTGTTGCAGTACCTTTTGTACGGCAGCTGATACGAGTTTCTGCAGTATCGCCCCACTTTCGATCCCATCACTTGGTGCGTTCGCCGAAGATTCTTTCTTTACGTGACGGAAATGACAATAAGGTCTTTCACATAAGCCGCTATCGTAGAAAGGACAATTAATTCCCTTAAAATAACCAGTCGAAGGAAGCATCGTGCTTTTATTTTGTGGAACAAATTATGTTACACAGAAAACTATGCCTTTCGTCCATTCCAAAGCGACAAAATATACGATGCACAGATTATTAAAAAAAAAACTGCTTGATCGACTCATAGATCGACTGTCGGGTGACAATAAAATGCGACAAATAATGTGCACCAAATAATTGGAGTAAAAAAAAGTGCGTCAAATAATGTGCACTAAATAATTGGCGTGAAAAAATGTGCAGCAAATAATACGCAACAAATAATGTGCAGCAAGTAATTCAGGTTTTTTGATCGAATTATTGGACTGCACGTTATTTAATATAAGATGATTCCTATTTTTTTTCGTATTGTAGCGCTCCAATAATGAGCACTTTGTAATATGCAGGCAATTATACGCGTCTAATATTAAGCATCGCATAATAAGCGTCAAATATTACTGATGACGCGAATTATTAGCTGTGTATTATCGACTGCACATTATTAGTGCAGTCCAATAATGTAGTACAAAGTAATGTAGTACGTACGAGATCTATTTTCATGTACTTTTATTTTTAAATTATAGTGATGATCCGTCAATCTGAGTCCATATAATAATTATTGGCTGTGTATTATCGCATGTAAGTAAGTAAGTACATTAGGTGACAAGCTCTTGGCATGCCTGCAAGCAGGCATGGGGGTCACAGGATAACCTAACCCCGAAGGGTATAGCGGAGGGAGCCACTTCACTCGCCTAGCTCCTGTCCGCCATCCCCTTGTAACCTAACCGAGCCTCAAACTCCCGTGCTCGCTTCGCTCGCACCCGCCCTGACTTGCCATACGCTGTGGGTGGATTGGCTTCGTTTTATCGGGCTGTACATTATTGGTTGGGCGAAAAGTTTTCAAAACCGATTCGACATACATCCGATAAATCGGTCTGAGAGATGTCAATAACCCTAACCTGAGGCACATACCGAATCAGACTTTCAACACCGTCTGCTATCACAAATTGTATAAAAAAGGTTACTATAGGATATCTGATTACTTAGAGGACAGATGTCCATGGGAATAGATTGCTTGAGTGGCAGGCCTTTTCGATATTTAATTAGCATTAATTTTGTAATATTTTATTTTTTTATTTAAAAAAGGAAACGCAAAAGATGCGACGACTGTGGAGTTTCTTCGGTGAGCTTTTCTCCTCAGATTCCGCCATTGTGTTAGTGAACTCACCCAAAAAAATGTAATGACGGATCTAAGTGATGTAATAACATCCTATGGAAATAAATTATTTTGACTTTGACTTTGAAAAAATCAAAAAAACGTATGAGTTTTGCCTGCTGACAGTAAGGCTGACAGTGATTCGATACGCGATTACGGTTGCTTTAATCGATTTCAGCGCGTCTCGGAATGCAGGGCTGAATTATTGGCCGCGTTCCGATACGCGCTTAAATAATCAATTTGAGTGACCAAAACCGCGTACCGAATCACTGTCAGTGGGGATTACGGCAGCCATTATGACGTCATAGATTGCGTCATGACCGCCGCCATCTTCCGCTAACAGCGCCCATGCTCCAGAGCGAAATTTTCGTAAGCGTAATTTCAAATTCGACTTTGACATATTGTTTATTTATTTCTAAAAGTTAAATGTTTATAATGTAAAATTAACGTGTCTTATATTTTATTTGGTTGAACAAAATTAAAAACACGTTATTCAATTATGAAATGGCGATAAATTACTGAAATATCTTAAATCAATCAGTTTTGTAGGTTAGGGCTGCCAGATGTTCGTTATTAAAAGAATCGAGTAAGTTAAGTATAAATTAAGATAGTTTTGACTCAGGTACTATTTACATCATAGGCAATAAATATCAAACATTCTTTTATGTATTTTTTTAAATTTCATGTGCCTATTAACATCTCCATTTTTGCAAATTCGTATACCTTTTCTTATTTTGGGTACTAACCATGCAAAAAGTGCTGTTTTCACAGCTGTACGATATATTTTTAACACGTATAATAATTTAGAATTTGCCAATTTTGGTGTGATAATCAACATCTGGCAAGACTGAGTTATAAGCGCGCTCAAACGCCGTTCTGTTTTGATTTCGCTCATGAGCCGTATTATCACGATTTCTGAATCGGTACGCGAGTAATCGCCGTCAAATTATGAATATACCCATTGCCTGCATGTTGCAGCGCGCCAATAACTGGGATTTGTTCTGTACTGAATTATTTTCTGCACGTTTTTGGACTGCGCGTTATTACCTGCACAATGTTCCTTGGTTTTATTCAAGCGCTTCAACAAAATGCAGTAAATAATTTGCAACAAATAAAGTAAACATTTTTTGACTCAATTATTTGGTGCACATTATTTGGCGCATTTTATTGTCACCCCTTAGGTTGACCTCTTATTGTATATCATGTCTTATTATGTATCCCCTACAATATTGTAATGTATTGTCATCGTTTATTTTATCTAATAATATAAAAATTTAACCCTATAATAATAAATAATTACATATATTTTGAAAATACATACAGTTAGCACTCATATTTATTTATTATATATATTTTTGTATAATACTCACTTTCCTTTCCATTTTTCAATCCTTATCCTTTTTACGTGATATTTATAGTTTCCCTACCTTTATTTCTTAGTAAATTAAAAACTCGACACTAGCACAAAGATTACTAGTGCCATAAGAAGAAAAAAAAAAATATACCTGTCATCTCGTATGTCATAGATTGTGATAGATAGACCCCCTCTATATTACTCTACTCTTTGGATAGACGGATTTTTTTTACCACAGCGTGTTGCTATCACAATTATCACATCACAGACTGACTACTTAGAAGAACCAGGTTGTTGCTATGATGTTGGAAGAAGTAGTGAAAGATTATTTATTATACCTCAAACTGGACGTTTCGAATGGATTCCAAACCGTTCAGAATGTTATTGACAATATGCTAACTAGGCTTGAAGAATTGACCAGTGTTTTACAGATGATAAAACTAAAAAACAGTGATTGCAGTTCAGAGATAACTGAAAAAATAAGCAGCTATCGCGGTGAAATCACTATGCTTTCAAAAAAAGTATCTACCCTCAAAGAAGTCATCCAAAACTTGCAAAATAATGTGGATGTTCTAGAAAAACAAGTGCAAAAAGCGGAAATGGACTTTAGGGTTGGTAATGACAACAAAATAACAGGCTTTCTTAAGCCATTCTTTATGAGGAATAAACCTGCCATTCAAGAATGCAAGATAACAATAACACCACCAGGCAAAATTCACTTTCAAAGTGTTTTAGATAACTTTGACTAATAACAATGATTTTAATAAAGTGGATCTAGTTTGCAACCCTGTGGCACGCTTCTGGAATTGTGAATGATTGGAGTCGGTGTCTAGTAACATAGGTAATCAAAATTATTTTTATACAGCTACAAAAAACAGTTTTTATTTATGAATTTATGCCCCTACATTCTTAACAGACCATCATTGGGAGCCCCCTGCAAAGAGAAAAATAAATTCTACACTTCTAGAATCTATTAAAAGTTACATTATATTGAAAATTTAACAATAAAATTATTGCAGCAGATATTAATAAAGTACATTATATTATATGGCGCCCACAGACCATTATTTTTATTTTTCTGGTCATCTTAGAAATAACAGAAATTGTTTAATTTTATCACAAAAGTTATAAACCGATATTATTTGCAATAATATATCTTTTTGATTTGTTAAACTAATATTCTAGGATGAAATGCATATTGATATAGCAGTAAAGTACATAGGTAGAGATCATCACATTCCACTATGTTTGATTGTAATAATTTATATTTAATCTTCTAAAATTTGAAATAAAAGATTATTAAAATTGTACACATTTTGTTTCATTGTGTGGTTAGGTATGTGCGTGCCCTTTGACCACAGTGGATTATGTTGGTTCGGAATACATAAATATTTAGCAGGAGGTTCGATAACACTGGTCAACACAATTTTTGTTTCCTTAATTTTTTTTTCTGTTACTGGGCATTTCTAATTGGAGAACACCAACAGGTTCTCATTTCACATTAAAACATTATATTAAATATATTAAAGTTTATATCATGTACATTACATTACTTTTTATTTCACTTCAATACATGCAATATTACCAAAGTTATGGCTGCGAGAAATTTATGTACCTTTTTGAATTACGAAATTTTCCGCGCGCTTTTAGTCCTGCGTGTGACGTCATATACAGCCTAGCAGTGTTCGCGGGCGGTGTAATAGGTACGTTGCGTGGCGCTGTGCGGAGGATTCTTCAATTTAGTTTTGCTTCAACTTGTTAATAATTTACGTTTTTATATTTAATTTTTTCGGTAATCGTGGGGGCTTGCCAAGGTGGATGAAGGTTATGAGAAAGGCAACTCAAATAATCTTCCTACCGTAGATATAGTTGTATGGTGGGACAAATATTTCATGGTAAATAGTGATTTTATGGTAGCTGAAGTCCGTGGAATAAAAGTCCTATTATTTAATTTGTAATTATCATCATCAGGAAGTAGATAAGTGAAAAAGTAGATAGGTACTTAGGTTATTAAAGGTTTACAGATTGGGTTGTTTACGAAAAAACATGATGTAAGTAGATAGTTAATAGTAGGTAAGTGTAAAATATTTACCTGGTACTCATTTTTTTTTTTGTACTAATTTAGGTAGTAATGAGTACCTAAGTAATGAAGGCACCGCCGCGCCGTTTACTACTGCCGCACCACAGTACAGTCTGTCTAAAGAGAGTAGAAACGGAATTAATCTTACCTTTCAGAAATATCCATAAGTCAGAGCAAGATAGCATCATATAAAATGGTAACACTGCAAAGGTGGTGGAACCCCTATTAATTTCTACTCTTTTTAGACAGACTGTATAATAAGAGTACCTACTACCGGCACCCGCGCGAGTTAGGGCGTTTGCCCACTCATTAGGTTTTGCATTATCCGTTTGATTTTACTATTCGAATAAAATGAATAATTCAAGAGCTAAATATTCGGTTATTCGAATATTTTTTAAACTTTAATTGAAAAATTTGAAATAATACAATATCAATTCAACTCAAACGAGTAGCTTTACTGGGGTTTTGTTTTGTTTTATGGTGGCATAGTTTTTTTCAAATAAATAATTCAAGTATTTTAATTAATAAGTTCTTGGTTTTTTGTTGTTTTTGAATAAAAATAACACATTTGACGTTTTTTACAGCATGAAGGTAGGCACTTATGTCTTTTTAGATTAGAGATATGAAAGATTAGCAATTAATTTAGCACAGGTAAGGAAAACATAGTTACGAAACCTGCACACTTCTGCGAAGAAATTCAAAGGTTGTGTGTGAAGTCGACCTACCCGCACTGGGCCAGCGTGATCGACTAAGGCCTAATCGCCCTAATTCATGGTAGGCTCGAGCCCCTCGATTAGGACTTACATATACTGTTGATGATCTGAAAATTAACTATAACTAACTAGTAAAAAGTAGTAGCTTAGATAAATAAACAACTACAGCTAGGGTAAGTTATCTTTTAATTAGGGTTTAGTTCAGGCTTTCTTAAAATAACAGAGTCAACATCTTTAAATTGAACTTAATAGCACTAGATATCCATAGTTGTCTTCATTATAACTGGAATAGGAACTTTGAAAACATTTTACAAAAAAATAACGCCATACAAATTGTACGTACGCTTGCGCACTACACAATTTTGTTACGGATGAAGAGTGAGGTACGGGGAGGGGAAAGCTCGCGCTGCTAGTGATGTGCCAAATTGTAAATTTTTTGATAAACCAGTATTTTGGTACTCTTTACAAAAATAATCGAATGCACACTTGAGACAAGAGACTCCAGGATTCTATTTACGTGAAACGAACTATACGAGTAACGTGAGCGACTTTATTGCGGGATCTAAATTACATAAGTTGATATAATTAAAAAAGATCAACCTAGTATTCGAATTCTATAAGTACCCGAAATCTATACTCGAGTACAGTCAACTGCTCATCAGTCAGTGGTAAAGTGTTAACACTTTGACCTTGAACGCTTCTTGCTTCTATAGCATTATGGTCGAGATCAGCTCAGTCAATCAGCTCGACTCGGCACAGCACTACGACAATATCATGCAATATCGTCTCAAATACGAATGAAAACCGGATCGGATACGGATGAGTGCGCAAACGCTAGACGTGAATTTACCGTCCGTTTTTTTTACGGATCAAAAACGGACCGGATAAGAATCGGATACGGATGAGTGCGCAAACGCCCTTACGGATCGAAAATGAACCGGATACGTATGGATGCATATGGATGGCCAAACCGGATCAGAAACGGATAAGAATCGAATGAGAATCGGATACGTATGAGTGCGCAAACGCCCTTACGGTGAAGGAAAACGAGTGCGTTACCCCAGCCAGAAAATGTCGGAAATCGTCATCCAAGTGCAATAGATAATTAGATTATACAGCTTCCGTAAATTACCATTTACCTACCGGTAAGCAGAGATAAGCTGATAGTTTTTTAATTATTTGTTAAAAACAGTTTCGGCTGGAGTAACGTTACCGCAGCCAGATATTTTGTTTTCTAACGGGTATGTTGAAATAATTGTTATCTAAATAATTAGATATCTATTTGGCATATAAATGTTACAACTTAATTTGTACTTGTATTTGCTATGGTTGCGAAGATATTTAAAATCCGGCTGCGGTAACGTTTGCACGATTGCTGTATATTGGAATTGGCTGAACGGATGATTATGATTTTTGTACAGGACATCTGACTAATTAGTTATAATTTGGTAAGCTATAAAAGAATCCACAATAATGCACCGTTTTGAAGTTACATCGTGATGAAACATGCACACTCCTGCGAAGAAATTCAAAGGTTGTATGTGAAGTCCACCAACCCGCACTGGGCCAACGTGGTCGACTAAGGCCTAATCGCCCTAATTCAGGGTAGGCTCGAGTCCCTCGGTGGGGACGTATATGAGCTGTTGATGAAACTGACCGCTCAACTTCATGAACTTTCATTACCTACCGGCTGACACCATCAATCGCCAGTCGCTAGTTCGTATATAACAGACATTTTAAATGGATTATAAAACAAATAATAATTAAAATGTGTCTCAAAAATATACCAGCAATAGTAACCTATTACTTAAATAAGATATAAATCCCAATAAGAACAGCAAGCACGAAACACGAACGTCTCGGACGGGACGGGATAGCTAGTCTCGCTCAGCGGGGAGTTGTGACGTCACACAGCGATTTCTCCGCACGGCCTTTTTATTTTTTTAAGTACTACTTTTAAAGTAGAATATTTTCGTCATTTATCAAGATATTCAAATATTTCTTTCACCATGATTAATATATTTTTATAATGTTGCAATTTATATTTAAATTATTTTGTTTCATTGGAAACTTCCCCAATTTGTATGTTAAAACTGTGCCGTGGTCGCATGCTGCCTTGCCATAGTCTTACATTTTAGTGCAAGTGGCATGCGACTACGGTTATCATCTGAACACCAAACAACTACATTCAATTGTTAAAGTTTAACTTAGGTACAAGTTGTTTACTAATTGAACTATAAATATTTGAATAGTACCTACATACAAATTTCTTGTTTCGTACTTTTACGTAGTTTTTTTTTTTACTATAGGCAGGTCATTTATTTTTTATCTCTCATGCTCTGGAAGTAGCCCAATAATGACCCCAAACAAAGGATGATGTTTACAAGAAAAATGTTTATAATGTTTGTGGAGTGTTTATTATAGGTATAAGTATAATGATCTGAATGATAAATTTAAATGTCTTGACCAAATAGTCTTTAAATCAACACTGACTAAATGGATTAAAACATTGTTTTTAAGGATGCAGCTAGGATTTTTTTATCACTAGGGAACTCCCTAACGGTTTATGGCACAGACATCACAATTTATTTATAAGTACGCTGCTTTTGGATTCCTAAACGACCTTTATCATTATCTAATAGCCAATATTTTCTTCTCACGAGGGAACTCTTCAACGGCTAAGAGCATGGTCATGAAATTTTGCATATGTGCTTTACTTGTCAAGCTAGACATGTTCTTGGCCATGAACTGATGCTGCAGCCAAAACTGTCTCCTCACGAGAGAACTCCTGAACGGTCAATAGCACGGACAAGAAACTTTGCATTATATGCTTAATTTGGACAAATTATTTATCATAAACTGATGCTGCTGCCAAGACTGTCTCCTCACAAGGAAACTCCTCAATGGTTAGTTAAACGCCATTACTTAATCACGCCATCTCTTAGCAGTTTAAATTACTAGAGACACCCCCATACACAGTCGTGCAGCTCAGATCATCGCGCCGACCGACGAGCTCCTTATTTACTCACTCACGTTCACCTTACATTATTTCTATCCCGCTCATGTAAGAAGCCCCCCATTCACACACAGTCTTGCAACGACTTGCTGCCAACCGTAACCAGCGGCGGCGTACGGTGCGATGTATATCTGGAACGCAACCGGGACGTGTATGGGGCATTTTTTATATATTCATCTAGTCAGTTCCGAATTCTGAATAAACGATTAATTAAAAAAATTTGTTTTTGACTGTACCAAAAATCGAATGTATGTAGATGTTTAGAATCATTTTCTGACTAAACGTTTCAACAAATGAAAGTTTTTTTGCTGGAATAAAATAATCAAATTCCAATCAATTTTTTGGTATATTTACTTTGCTTATACATACCTTCGTTTGACGGGAATCGTCTTCACGTCAAGCGTCAAGCTGGAAGCCTCACCAAGGGGGTGTAATATCTCGGCTCCTACTGGACCAATTTCGTTGAAACTTTGTATACGAGATAATCAATTTCCAATCAAATTTTTGGCATATAAATCATAATGATAGAGCCAGTCTATCTTAGTGAGGGTGCTAGCTAGACGTCGATCTAGAAGCCTCAGTAAGATACTCAAACATCTTCCAAAATACAATTAAACTTTTTCTGAGATCTATAAACAAATTTAATCAAATTAAAAACATCAAAATCGATGGTGAGGCTGCTAGATAGACGGAGACGGAGGCGGCTGTCTGTGCGGCGCGGGCGAGGAGTTTGCGCTTTTGCTATACGCCTTAAGTAGGTACCATTATTATTTTGAAAGCTAAGAAACATAGGAAGTTTTTGAAATTACTTTGATGGCCATCAGTCTACTTGAAGTATTTTATTTTTTAAGTTGAATGTAAAGTTTCTTTCGGACAGAAATTTTAACTTTGTGATCATAATTTGAGCTATTTGTACTCAGAACTGAAGTGTTTAGTATTTCTTCTCATTAGTAAACATGTTATTCATAATACCTAAAAAAATATTTTAAATAAACATCACACAAATAAAGTTATAACAAAAAGATCCTACAATTTTGAGAAATTTGAAAAAATCACAATAAAAAAAATCATAACTTGAAAAGCACAAAAAATCGCGGAACATACATGGGGGCTGTTTCGGATGCTCCAAGGGGTGTTCTATCTCAGGACTTCCGCTTGACACAACTTTTTGGGACACCCTGTATATTAACTTATGTCAATTTTAACGGTGAAAAAGTTTAGATTTGCGTGACTTTTCAAAAGTTAATATACAGTGATGTCAACCAACCGAAAATTTCGCAGTTTGACTATGAAATAGGTGCATAGATGTGTGTGTCGCACGCGTGGTCGCACGTGTGATGTTAATGTGGTAGGTACGTACGAGTATGTAGCCCATGTGTAATTTTTTTACAAACTAACTTGTTTTCTTTCCTCACAATCGAGATGAAAAGCAGAGTGTTTACTACGTGGCCGCGTGGGAAACTGATATCAATTCCCTCGCACTATAAGCGCCCTCGCTATGCTCGTGCTCCAAAATACCTTTCACCCCTTGGTTAACAATCGACTATTTAACTTTAGGTAGGTACGTTTTATCTGAAGCCCTAAAAGGAAAGGGGTTTAATATTTTTTTTCAATAAACAGACATCAATCGGATGAATAGACAAAAATATCCAAACTTGCTAACTTACGATAAGCTTTTTGTAACATCTATTATACTGAGTTTAGTGTGTATATTTTTTTACCTACGTCTTGCTTTTCGACAAGGACGATGAGTATAAAAAATTCTACCTGCTAGCTACGCATGGTAGGGATCAAAAATATTGGGCAGTAGTGCAATACGGATCATCCAAAGAGTGGCTTTATATGTGGTGCACATTGAAAATGTCGGCGGCAGTCGCGTCGATCAATATTTTGTTAAGGGCTACGTACGCGTCTCACCATTCACAGGACTCGCCGACTAGCGCTCAAATTTGAATCACAGCAAAACAAGTCCTACGATTAATAGTTATATTCAACTAAAGTTTCACTCAGTTTGACATAAAAGTTAGAATGTGAATTTGTATCTTTAAACGCGGTGATTCATCTCAGGGTGAGTTCTGGAAGGGGAGTTTGTCCATTTTTATATTATACCGTGTCCCTCGCGGCGGCGGCGGCAGCGGCATGCGCGACGCTACTCCGCCAGTCTTGTTACTACGGTTTCCCGCACGAACACCAGTGTAGCGAAAGTGATGTAAATATTACCCATACTATGTTATTTACACATGGATTTTAGTTTTCAACATATCAGCTGAAAGTGTAGTCAAAGTGTTTACAGAATATTAACAAAAACTGTGTTCATTCAGTGAGAAATAAGTTTAAAATGTGAATTCAAGATGTTACACTTCGATCCAAGTGTGAGCAAGGAAATGCCGTCCGTACTCGGTGTATTTCAGGAAACATTTCAGCGAGCAACTTTTTGTTCTCGTTATTCACGCTAGAGGTCAGTATTGATTTAAGAAAAAGTTACTATATTTGAAAGTATATCAATCATTTTATTGGAGTGTTTTATATAGGTATTCATTTACACTTACATTCGGGTTCAACCACCGAATAGCTCTTCCCTTTTTAGCATCCCTTCTCCGCCCTTCACGTACGCATGATCGACCGGTAGAGTTTTGGGGTTGACTATTGGGGTGCGGGTAGGGTGCTATACATGCGTATAAGCATAAAATCAGACGGACGTGTGCTCGCTCTATGCGTGCAATACTCGTAGCATGCCATTTGTATGCTTTGGGTGGCTTTGGATAGTGTAGGTAGTTTGAAGGACTCATTTATTAATAGAGGTTGTAGTAGAGTAGGGTACCTATACCTACCTTAACTACGTAAACAGATAGTGTAGGTTTGCTAAGTATTTGCACTTACCAATGTAGAGTAATTAAAAATATATGTTTCTTACTTTACCTCGAATAATATATATTATATATACCTAATATAAAATACCGAAAATACGGTAAGTACTTAATAGCAACAACAGTGGCTCTGTAAGCTGAGACCTCGCAAGTTTATTATTTTTTCGAAATAGCTGAAATACCTATACTTTTTTTACGTTTTCAAATTATGATTATACCATCATGAAGTATATTTATTTATTTATATAAAATACAATACTTACTTACCTACTGGCTCTGTAAGCTAAGACTTCGCAAGTTTTTTTTTTCGGATTCGCTGAAATACCTACCATATTATTACTTTTTTTAACGTTTGCAATGATGAATGAATGATTATATGTATACCATTATGAAAATTTACGAAAAACTGAATCAACATATCACATAATAATTATTAAACCTACTAACAAAATTTCATGAAAATCGGTTGAGAAATGTGACTTATACAGGAGAACAGCCGGATATTCACCTAATTTGTTTAAATCAACTCAACCACCATCAAAAATATTATACCTAGTACCTACCTAGTGTAGGTACATGTCTGTCTATAGTTAGTAGAATAAAATTTTCGTGTAAACCCCGTTTTAGTTCATTCAGCCAGCATAATAGGTAACGCACATTTCCAAAGGACAATGGGCGAAAATGTAATGGTTTAAAGTGGTTTGGTCCAAATCCAAATATTATTATCACTTAACTTATAAAGTCATATTTTATATGACCTGAATAGTTCAAGTCTTGGATTCTTGGACTACAAGAAGAAGTTATATTGCAACTTTAGTAAGAAAATAGATGTATATCTAGTCTACCAACTAATAACAATATAAATTGTTGATAGTTCTGAATCCGCTACTTATCATAAATAACAATTAGCCTACTTATTAATAGCTCAATGACTTATCTATAATTTGTAAATTGCTTTTGTGTAAATATTTTTCTATTTAATAATAAAATATTATTTTAAAATAAATACTTAAATATAGTATCTAGTTATAAGGGTACATACTTACTTAATGGAGCGAATTCAATTCAAGGTCAGGGGTCTATTCGCTGTTCGACCTAATAACATTATGTTTTGCAAATTGCAATGGTACTTACGAGGTAGAAGTAGAAGTACTTGTACCCTAGTTATACTCCTAACCTATGTTCAATAATCAAATTGATGGACGACGACGTGTGAGTGAGCAAGCGTATTCATTCGCTAAATAGATAGATAGAGAGCGAGCGAGGCATGCAGCAAGCAAGCAAGCGACATGTTTTCATACCGGTCCGAATTAACGTCGCGATTGGTTCAAAATCCATAACTGGCCTCCGAGCGAGAGCCAGCCAGGTGTCGTTCACACCGCGGCCTCGCGCCTCGTCTCGTTAATCACCCGTGCTACTATTGTTGCCTACTAAGTTCAGCCATCTTTGTCAAATTCATTTTAATAAAATTGAATTTGTACCTATGTGATAGTATTGATATCAAATGGAACAAGACGCAGTGCTAGCGACGCGTCGTGTGTGCGGTGGAATCGAGGAATACATTCTCTTTTGTTTTACTAACGTCACTCACTGACGCTCTGCTGAATGGAAGCGTTAACTATAAGCCAGCGTTAACGATCAGTCAACCATTAAAATGATGGATGATGTCGTCTTGTGCAAAAAGAGTGCAAAGTAATCGTTTTAGTAAATAATGTGAAGGGTTGTTGTGGTGTTTATGTCCGGGCATGCATACAATGACAACTGCGTCGTAATTTGTCGTACACATTGCATAAATGAGTGAAATGGCGTTGCGGAGCGCGCGGGCCGGAGCATGCGCGCCAGTTTCCTCGCGATCGCTAGGAACGCACTGAGTGTCCTTCGTTTACGTGCAAATCAAAATGGGAAGGTCGAGATTCCCGGGGAAACCACTCAAATATCAGAACAGAAAACGTGTTAGTGTATTATCGGGCGCTATTTATCATGAGACTGCTTCAGAAAATCACCCGCCCGTTGGCAGCGAGGGTGCCAACGATTTTACTGGGGATAAAGAGGTAATGCATGTTTGAGATCTATCATTTTGGGCTTTGTAGATGAAATTATGCTGTTAATACACGGAAATATTGTGTTTACGTAACAATCACAAGCTGTACAAGGCGTCATCATACTATATAAAAGAAGCGTCAAATAGCAAGCTGGTGTATCTGTACCTATGTACTTTGACATTTTGAAGTTCCATTCCATTATGTTCGAAGCAATGACAACAAAGATACGTAGTTTCAAATGAATAATACTTATTTTTGATGGTTTTGTAGCATAACCAATCGAACATTTGTTGGTAAACTCACCAAACATCCTTGTTATTACAAGCATAGAAATCATAACCTATAATACTTGTATAGTAGGTACTTATGTAGTGCCTTATTTATAATAGTGCAAGTAGAAACAGATATTTTATACAAAACATAAATAGTTGTAAGTAATGTAGTAAGTGCATTATGTGAAATTATGTTTTACACATTTTAAACCCAATATTCCTTTGTGTATATATATGTCAAATCAGATAGGACCTGAATGTAGTTTCTACAATTTGCGTTAGTTGCAGATAAATTCTAGTTTGTATTATTTAGAGAGCTAGATTTCATTTGAACAAAAATCTAATCTTTACTATTTTCATACATATACATAATATAGGTACCTACTTATAGTTAGTATATGGAAAATGCTTAGTATGCTAAGATCACAAAAGAACATTTTGCCAAAATAAGGCATTGTGGTTTATGATGCTTTTGTGGGCTAAACTGCACTTTATTAGCCCACGCTTTGGGGGTTCGTAATTTTTTGGTATAGAAATCTATATTTATGGAACATTTGTGCAAAGTTTCAAGTTTAGGAAACTAATAAT
Source organism: Carpatolechia fugitivella (assembly GCA_951230895.1). NCBI lineage: Eukaryota > Metazoa > Arthropoda > Insecta > Lepidoptera > Gelechiidae > Carpatolechia > Carpatolechia fugitivella. The sequence continues at coordinate 9,080,455 of OX579645.1, forward strand.
TTTCGAGATTTTTTTTATTGAATATCGATAAATTTAGTTTTTTATAGAGTGATTTTATTTTTTTGTGGATAGTAAGTTCCACAATGTTCATACAGCCAAGTAGAGAATATCTTATTGGACTAGCCACTAGATATTTACTAAATACCTAATCAAAAGAATTATTATTTTCGAACATAAAAAGCTGCTAAAAGGTACTCTTGCTGTGATAGAGACTAGTCAGGGCAGGTGCGAACGTAGCGAGCACGGGAGTTCGGGACATTAGGTTTGAAGGGGATGGTGGAGGGAGCTAGACGAGCAAAGCGAGCTCAGCTCCCTCCGCCATACCCTTCGGGGTTAGGTTATCTTGTGACCACCCATGCCTGCTAGCTTGTCACCTAATGTCTCCCACTAGCCTCCCACTCTAAAATGTATGTCTAATGTCCCATAATTACTATAAAAACATAACCTCAAACTTTGACCTCAAATATAGGTTAGCCCCCCGTACCCCCTCACCAAAGTTTTACCCTTTTGTGCTAACTTTTCTAATACTTATTGGCTCGTATCCTGTTGTAATGGTAGTGAACTAAAGGTGACCAATCTTGGAACAATCTTTGTCTTTTATTTTCAGACATCGGAATCTGCCAGACATTGCAAGTTGGAATTGAAGGGATATGTTAGGGGCCCTCTTTTTAGCTATCATTTATCTGTGTCTTACAAGAAGTTCTAACATTTATTATTATAATTTCCTTGTTATTTTGAGATTTGAAACAAATTCAAACCATAGTAGCCTCCCCTCACTGTCACAATTCAATTTAAAAAGATCAAGATCATATCACTTCAATGCAGACCTGGAATGACCGGCAGATTCCGATGTCTGTTTATTGTAGACAAATACATTTATAAACTCAAAATCAATACAATACAATTTGTTAAGCTATTAACCAAGTAAACACAAATAAAAGGATAGTTTAATTTACAGTTACTTAATTTAGAAATGTGTTATTTGATAAAAAGTCCAATCAAGACCTTTTGTTAGTTTAGTACCTGAACCCACAGCAATAAAACTTAAAAAAAATTGTGTCAAACTGAAAGAAAAAACATTAAAAACCATTTTATAGTAATACTACAAGTGATACTTACTAAGTAAAGCAAAGGAATGGTATACAGGGCCGCTCAAGGAAGTTATCTTAAGTGATTATTTATATTTACACAAATGCCCAAAAAAGAGAGTGTAATGTGCATGAAGTTATGGTGGAAAAAAAAAACCAACATACATTATGTATGAAACAGATTTGGATGTGTGGGGTTGTTAGAAATTATCACCAGAATCAGCCCGAGTGACACTGGGTATATTTTGTGGGGCAGGGCAAGGTGTTTTTAAATTTTAGGTGATTATTTTACATTCGATTTTATATACTTGTACAGTTTATTAACCTGCACAATTATCTGAAAATGACAAAGCAGTTTTTTTTTTTTCGAGCGGCTCTTTACTTTTCTCCTGCTGACTGTACCATAGATAAAGGTAAAGTAAGCAAATATGTACTTACTATGCTCTTTCAAAAATAATAAGCTGATGGTAATAGTAAAAGCGGGTCATTAATAGACAAACAACACATAATATTTAAAATTAAAGTTATACAAAACCTTCAGACCACCACTTGCCAGAGCTTGCCTCTTGCCACATGATTCTAGGTTATATAGGTTTTGTGAGTATTGAAATTTGTATGAACTTTAAATGGTTGTAATTTATGATTGCGCTGACTTGAAAGCTTGAAATTTATAGAGCTCTTAGGGGACTTTAGTACTTGATATAAATTTTATTTAAGTTGATACCTTGATAATAATAATTATTATTATATTGCAAGGTTACATGCTCTAACTAAAATAAATGACCATAAGTATAAGAAGTTTTATTTTATTTATATAAACAGACATGATTTCTATAATATCAGTGAAACTAGCGCGAGCAGGTATTTTTCTTTTTTCTTGCACCGAATGTTCGGCATTTAAACCGAATTTCGGCCGTATGTCGAAGTTCGGCTCGAGCTGCAGAAATTTGGTCGAACCAAACGTAAAACTAATTTCGCCCCATCCCTAAATGGTACTACATAATACGAGGGCTGCCTTTTAAGTTTTGTCGTTTGAAATAAGTATAAACAATCTAATATATTCTATATATAGTATTTATTATTTTTCGAAGAATTCTCTGCGATATTTAGTACACTTTTCCATACGTTCGAACCACTTTTTAAAACATTTATTCCACTCCGAAGTGGGGGTAGTCAAAATGTCCGATTTGTATGCGTCAACAGCTTCTTCGGGTGAGCTGAAACGTTGACCACGAAGACTTTGCTTAATTTTGGGGAACGTAAAGAAATCGTCAGGGCTCAAGTCAGGACTGGTGTAAGGCGAGTGATCTAAAATTTCGACATTTTGGCTGCTCAAAAACGTCAAAGTTTGGTCGGTGGTGTGAGAGCTTGCATTGTCATGGTGCAGTATCATACGACGTGTTGAGTTGTTTTTTCGAAATTCTGTGATGACTTGTGGCAAACAAACAGTGGTATACCAGTCAGCGTTAACCGTCTTGCGACCTTCTAGTACAATAGTGGCAACGTGACCACCCTTTGCCACAAACGAGGCAACCATTTTTTTTAAGTGCTCCGTGAGCGTATGACTTTGGTCGGTTTTGGCTCATCTTTGAAGACCCAGACAGTTGACTTCTGCTTGGAATCTGGATCGTAAACATATATCCAAGACTCGTCACCACTAACCATATCATAAACGTGTTTTGACTCTCCTCGGTTAAATCGCTGCAGAGTTTTGCGACACCATCTAACACGGGCTGCTTTTTGGTCGTCGCTAAGCAAATGTGGTATCCAACGAGAGATCAACTTTTTTACGCCGAGTTCTTCCTGCAGGATTTTTTGGATAGTAGTCCCTGAAATGCCCACGGATGCCTCTATTTCACGGTATGTCACATGATGATCTTCGACGATTAGCTGCCGCACTGCTTCGACATTCTCTTGCGTCATGGCGGTTTTTGGACGACCTTCACGTGACTTGTCACTGAGGCTAGAGTGCCCCCGTTGAAATTCTAAATACCAGCGCTCTACAGTCCTAAGACATGGTGCTGCATGACTAAACACAGAAGTGATCTCCTGAAAACACTGAAGTCGCGTTAATCCCCTTTGAAAGTTCTAGAAAATTATCGCACGTATTTTCCTTTGGTATTTCCATTCTTACAACCGACTTGTCACCTTTGACCAGACGCTACATTAAAACTAGTCGACCAATCAAATATCATTCTTATGTTTTCGAATTCTAAATTCAAAAAGATGAAAACGCCATATTATTTTTTTATAATCGCTGGAAGCCTTCAAACGATATGACTTAAGAGAGATTTTTTTCAGGGTGTCTTAAATTAAAGGTGAAAAAATAATTATTACATATAGATAAAGCCTTTACAAGAACTTAGATACCATTAACATGTGCGTTTTGGTTAAAACAAAACTTTTAAGCCCTAATAATTATAAAGTAGAATCTATCTATAAAATTATCGAAATCTATCAAACCATCTAATCTAGAGATTATATGATTATTTTTAGACCAACTAGTCTTTTCTATCTATCTATCTTAAATTAATCTATTTTTGAGCACTAAATAAAAAATCAAATCCATGCTACTGACCATTGAGGAGTGTTCTCATGAGGAGCAAATTCTGGTTGCAGCATCAGTTCATGGTCAAAAATGTTAAGGTATCAAAATTTAAGGAATATGCAAAGTTTCATATAGCCGTTGTGGAGTTCCTCTCGTAAGGAGACAACCCTTGCTCCATCAACAAGTATTTTTTATCGTTTTAGTGTATTGTTATCAGAATTGAACAAGCATGCAAAATTTCTATGTTGTAAATTGAGAAGAAGTGGTTAAAAATTCAGACGCAAGATTTGTCCCAAACTAACGAGCAATTTAATTAAAAACTTATAATGAAAATAAAAGCTTGTAATAAAGCAACTTTGTCTTTTAATTCACGATTGGAGTCTTAATAGTTACTACACACACAAAACTACCAAACTATAGTATATTACAACACAAAGTTATCTATTCACCCAGTTGCATACCTAATGTTTGAAAGAAACCGCATTAATAATTTGATCTCTCACATAATAACGCATAATTTACAGTTTTCTCTTTTTTCCCTTTTTGTACACCTAATAGCCTACGTCGATGCAAAATTTTAAATTCCTAGGTCACCTGGAAGTAGTCTTAGAAAGTAGATTTTTGATAAGTGAGTGATTACGAGATAAAAAAAAAAAAAACTTCGCTTTTAGGTTTTCGCGGTTGTTAACATTAATAACAAACATATCTACCGGGTTATTATCACGATTTTGATTTAAAATAAGCTTGGTAATTAGAACTGACTATTGCAACATAATACATTCTGCCGTGATCATGAATATTGCAAAATAGTCGAAGTATCGGTGAGCTCATTAAAAATCTTATTATCATACAAAATCGTGGTAATAACCCGGTAGATATGTGTTATTTAATGAAAATTTCGGATGTCAATATCTCAAGTATAGCAAAAGCTACATTCGTAGAGCTTAATGGACATTAATAGACATACAAAATTACAAGTGTGTAGGTCGAATATATTTTATGTTTTAGGGGTTGAAAGTGGTTTGAAATGGTTCGTGTTATAACATGGCCTGTGCGGCGTCGCCCTTTTTTTGCGAATTCAGCGCACACGCCGTGTGTTTAAGATAAATATACAATAGCTAGCATAGCATGTACAAATTCTACTTAAGGTACAAATCCCAGTTCGGGCAGGACATTTTTTGGAGATCCTTGAATTAAGATCAACTTAATTTAAGAAATATCCTAAAACTCCGAGGGGCCCTGAATAAAAAAAAATGCCACTATTAATAATTTATTGATGTACCTGTAACTCAACATTTGAACTTCTAAAAATGTTTTTATAACTCTATTTCAGGAAGAGGAAAAAAAAGAAAACAATGATACAGAGCAGCAAACATCCAGTGAAAATAGGGATATTATCAGTATAGAAAGCAGTGAAGAAAATCATCCAGATAAAACTGACAGTGACTCATCTAAGTCTCCAGTACGAACTAGGTCACAGATCAAAATGGAGCCATCTAAAACTGACAAACCCAAACCAGTCAAGAAAACAGTCACCTTTGGCACTGTGGAGAGCTGTGAAGACATCTTTCTTCCTTTAAAGAAAATCCCATTGAAACATCATGCCCCACTAGTGCCCATTATAAAAAAGAAGTCTTCCCTTAAACAAACAGAATATTCTACATTCAATAGTATTCTTAAACCAGCTAAACTCACAGATTTGAGCTCCAAATCATCTTCAGACTATCAAGAAGGCTACCTAAAGAAAAATTTGAATCCTCTATCCAAGCCTGTGAATAAATTTTCAAACATCAGTGAAAGTCGGTGTGCATCACCTCCTCCTAGGAATGCATCACCAGCTGAAAAAGACAATGGAACATCAACCAAATTTGTACTACCAGTGAGGAGTGCGCATTCATCTCGTGTAATAAAGCCTAATAAGAGATTTATTGATGGTGAAGAGCAATCTAATACATCAAATGGCATTGGTACAGGAAAGGTACTCAAAAAACCTAAACTAAAGAGAGTTGTCTTTAATAACATACCAGATGATGAAGATTCGCCTGAAGAAGAACCAGATGAAAATGAAAAGACTAAAGAAAGACATACTTCATCATCATTGTCTAGTTTGTTTAAGGACAAAACTACAACATTCTCAAGCATAGGATCTACTTCTAGGAAGCCTCATGATCTGTTTTCTTACGACAAAGAGCCAGAATTTTCTCAAGAAGAGAACCTAAATGTGGCTAATCCAGATAATCTGGTAGCTGCTGAAGCTGGTAAAGAAGACAAAACTGGACATGCATTGAGGAAATTAATGGATATCTCAGATGCAAGTACTTCAAGTAGCACAAGCAGTGGATCAGAGTCCGAAGAAAGTTGGAATAGTGACAGTCCTGCTGCAAGTGGTGATGAGGAAGATAAACCAGCTGCGCCACCTAGTCCTGAAAAGGAAAAGGCTTCTTCATCACAGCTTTTCAGAGGAAAGGTTATAATCAGGGAGGCCAGGTTACAACTTAATCTTCCAGCCCAGTCGACATCTGGCCTTGATGGTCCATTCTCCACACTTACATCTGTTATGTGTACGTAATAATAGTTACAACTTTCCATTTTTAGTTCTTTTTGTTTCTTTTTTAACGGCTGGTTTCATAGTCACGTTTACGTGAGTGCAGGCAGTAAGCGTCGTTTTAAAGTTACTTGTACCATTCCATACAGTCAAGCTTGTGACTCGCGCGCTTACCGCTCTCACTCACTTAAGCGTGACTATGAAACCAGCCTAAAAGCCGCTTGTTTACAGCTGGAAATCCTCCGACTACAGTCACCTGTGGCGTGTGTGGTGCAGTGCGCTTCTACAGATTCGTCAAACAAGCTCGAAAGTTTGGTATACTTTCATGTGAATCTTGCCGTAAATTCATCTCGAAGATGTTGAAGAAGGTGAAACTGTCGCACAGGACGGGCCCCCTTGTAATGCAGTGTTTGCTTGGAGAAGGTAAAAATCTGAATGTTTTGAGTATCTATGTCATATCTATTCTATTTTTGTTAACGTTTTATTATTTTAAATTTTCAGGCAACTGTCATGTGCCGCCTATAGTACGCTCTCAACAGTGGAAGTTACTTCGTTGCACTAATAAAGCACGATGCCCAGCTTGTTGGCTGAAGATGTGCCTTAAGGCATTCCAAGTCCCGCAGAGTATAAGAACTGGATTGACTGCACTTCTGCCTCCTTCTATGCGAGCTGCAGCAGCACCTACAGGAGCAATATCACAAGGAGGACAAGTAACGGTTGCAAGCTCCCCATCGCCAGTTCCGCCCGTATTTACTCCTCTTTCGAACTCGACAAATGAGGCTGAAAACAAAATATTCAGTATCCTAAAAACTACCAAGAAAGAAGAGGTCGAAAAGGTTGAGGTTAGTATAGAAACAATATATTTTTCACGTTTGTATACATTAATGCTTTTATTTAAGGAATGTTGTATCATATATTTATTTATTATTAAGGAATAAGGCTATTTATTTTCTTTACAGGTTTCAGAAAAACCACAAAAAGAACGGCCAGAAGTCGACAAGACTGAAGTGTTTAGTGAGAGTAGAAAGCGCCGGCTGACTAGAGTCAAAGTCAGGAAGAAAGACAAGAGTGAATCAAAACAAACAGAAGATCCAAAACGTCAGAAGGTGGAGTTAAAGGGCCCGAGAGTCAAGCACGTGTGTAGAAGTGCTTCCATTGTTCTCGGCCAGCCCATCGCGACATTCCCGACGCAAGAAGACAAAGAAAAACAGGAGAAATCGATTTCGTGTGATGAAGAGAGTCCATTACAAATTGCCGTTGAGGATATTCCCTTGCCTGATTTGTCTAGTGGCGAATCTGAGGCCGATACTGAGAACAAAGCGCCTGTGTTAGAAGTCGCAGCTGCTAAAGAATCAGATTCAGAAACATCTGAAGAAATAAAGAAGAAGAAAACAGAACCTTTGGTCCCTGTGAAAGTACATAACAAATCTGAATCCAGTGAAGATGAAACAGTAATGGAACTTGTTCCAAGAAAAACTATTATGAAACCATTAACTACGATTGCTACTGTAAGTTTTTAGATACCTTCTAGATGTTCACATGTTTCTTTTTTGCAATAATCCAAAGATACCTTACCATCTGACAGGTTCGTGGGCGCGCGCAGAAGTGCGGACAGAACCGCCCAGAGCTTATTTGTGTCGACTTTTGGGAATCATATGACCCTGATGAAGTCTGCAGTTCCGGATTTGGGCTCATAGGCACAGCGGTGTTTACTGTCCCAAAGGTGTGCTTCCTTTGTGGAAGTGCAGGAAGAGAGAAGGTAAAAATCCTTTTTTTATTTGATATTTTTTCGATGCCAACACTATTAACAGTTAAGTATATTTTGCTAACACGAACGATCTAACTTCTGGCAATAAATGATTTTGATTCTTGATTCTGAACTTCTATCGTTAATAGTACTTGTATATTTTCATGGTCGCTCCAATGGACCTAGTAAGCTTGCTGGCTTGAATAAATAAGGTGTCATTTAATCAAAGAATTATATCAAAGAAGTAAAAATGAATATGTTACGGTTAAAGAAGTGCTGAGTATGGGTGGCTATTCTAGACCCCTAACAACCAACCCCAACGTTACGTTAACCTAAGAATAATTGGTTAGTTAAGATACGAGTACGCCGAGAAATACTATAAACAACATATGAATCGTGATAGACTAATGATTTAAAGTGATTAGGGAACAGAAAATTTTGACTAAAGTAATTCAGGCTTTTGTTTTATTTTGTTTGACCCTGATAATGTCTGTTGCTTTTATTTAATTAGGTTTGTTCGTGGATGAAAAATTGTAAACCTTTTAAAAATAATCTGGCTTTCGATTGAGTTGAAATTTGGGCACAAAACTATGTAACTTTGGTTGCAATGTAAAAATATGGTATTTCAATTTGATGTGACGTGGAGCCGGTAGTGTCCATGTAAAAACCAGAAAGTGTTTGGACTCCTTTCTACATTTCAGGGCACGATGATGGGGGAAATGATTTTAACTTTATTAAAGAGTCGTCGATGTTGTAGTGGCTAGAACCGCTGCTTGCCGTCCGAGAAGCAAAATGGCAAAATAAGTGTAGTCGGACTATTGTGTTTTATAAAAACTGTTCCAGTTCCATTTTTCAATGTCCAATTGCAGATGTTGGTGTGTTCGAGCTGCTGCGAATGGTATCACAGTTGGTGCGCGGAAGACGCGGCTGGCGGGACCGGGTGGACCTGCGCGCGCTGCGTGTCTTGCGCGGCATGCTCGCGCGCCGCCGCCCGCCTGCGCTGCCGCAGCTGCGCGCGCCACTACCACGCCGCCTGCCTGCCCGCTGCGCCACCTGACCATCGCAGTGATTGGCCACAGGTATGTACCACCATTTATGACATATCTCAGACATTGATATGACTTATAGCACAGAGACGTGGTCGCTAACTATTGGTCTCAAGCTCAGGGTCGCTCAGCGTGCGATGGAGAGACCTACGCTCGGAGTCTCACTACGTGATCGAATCAGAAATGAGGAGATACGTGAAAAGCCCAATGTCATTGACATAGCTCTCAGAACAAGCAAGTGGTTGGGTACCGGTGGAAGTTGCGCAGGACAGTTCTCTTTGGAAACCTATGGGGGAGGCCTATGTTCAGCAGTGGACGTTTTCCGGCTGAGATGATGATGAAGACATGCACACTGAAGACTGTCGGAGAGTTATGTAGAGTTGGGCTACTAGAGCGCACACTAAGCCAAATCAAACAGCCGGGTTGGTGGTGAGTGCGCACACTAGCTAAATGTCGGCCGATCGTCTGCGTATCTGCCTCCTTCCTCTATCAATTCTCCTTCTTCGTCGTATCCTCATGACTGAGGGACTCTATCAATTACTGTACAATTTATAGATAATTCGATAAGTAGATTCATCTTGATGCATGCACACATCTTTTCCGTGCCAAAACTCAGCGAAGTAAAGCTATCGGCCCAGTTGGTCGACCTAACAATCAGCGTATATGCGCGCGTCGAAGAGTGCCATACTGATTAGCAATTAGCAGAAATCGTTTCATTAGGCAAGTTGGCCCATGAAACTGGTTTATCGGGCGACGAATCGTTATTAGGGTTTCGTACCTCAAAAGGAAAAACGAAACCCACCCGTCTGTCACAGAGAATTTATTATACGTACTTGCATTTCGCATACTTCTTCATACTGATTTTATTGTTGTTATACATCCTCTTCGTAAACCGACTGAACTCTCGGCCGATAGAAAATCTACAGTTTGCGGTGTCTATTAGAGATGTTATCTATCACCTCATAATACGCCCCTTTTGTTTGACTCAAGCCTACCCTTGAATAAAGACTATCGGGAGTTCTTTGTCGCTGGTCGCTGGCCCAGGGCCCTACATAATATTTACGCAGGCGGCGCAGCGTTCACGGTTTCCTCAACATGGTCTTGGTTTCTTCACTGTGACGACTAGGAGTCGAAGTAGTCGCCATGGCCAAAAGCGGTTGTAAAGGTGATCATCATCATCATAACATAGAATAAACGTAGAAAATTCGAAAATTAGGGGCAGCGACTTTAGGCGCCACTACATCGACCAATGCTTTCAATAACTTCAGTATAACACCGCGCCGTAAAACAAAAGTTACCTACCACCCGAGAGGTTTTGCGTTATTTTGCTAACACTTTGTATATAAAATAATAGTACATTACGATACAAGGATCGTAGGTGGCAGATTACAAACGAGATGACTTTTGTAAGCCCAAGCCGCAGGCGAGGGTTTATATTATAATGTTAAGAGTTTGTTATAAAACCTAAGATCCGTGTGTTGTACGACGTTTTTCAATAGACTTGTGAGAAAACTGATAGTAAATAATGGTTAAGAAAGATACGTAGTACCCTACAAAAGCTATGCTACTACAGGTAAAATTGATCAAGTAGAAGTTGTAAAAACTAACCTTTATTATATCCTGCGCAGTTTGAGTATCCTTACTATTCACATTTATCATTAAATATCAACACATAAAACAACATTTAATGCGCCAACCACAAAACGATAGTATGTTTCTTTTTTATAAGCATAATTACGGAGAAAAGGCTCTGGCGGACATTCAGCCTCTACGAATGAATTCTTTGTTAAATCGAGATTTTTATTTTTATAATTAAAATATTACTGGCTGATAATATTTTTGATATAATTTGTTGAATAAAAATATAACATACTTTTATCTTTGTATGAATCGATTTAAATATTTTTTATTGTCAAAATGATCCTGGCTGAATAATAATTTTGAGGACCGTAGGAATTAAAAAAAACGCATTTACCGCACAGGTTACTGCCTTTGTAAGTTCGATTTTCGAGCAAGGTGTACTGAAAATAAATTAAAATCATAACCATCAGAAAAAGATAATGTTATTTGCGCGCACATCGCACCTCGGATTAAATAATATGATTACTGCCATGTATACCAAAGTAGTAATATAATCGCTTTTGTTTTTTCGGTTCACATGGTTTTTTCTTTTTTTGACATGGACCACTGGACCATCGTCTTGTGTCGCAAAATCGACATATAGGGCTCGTGCCCGCTGGACCGGCGTGTCACCGTCGCTGGCTATGCGTGTCCACGTGCACGGCGAATTTATATATATTTTTTTTTAAGTAGCCTCGTGTGTGTCCCACTGCTGGGCAAAGGCCTCCCCTCGCTCTCGCCATTCCTCCCGATCTTGGGTCTCTCGATGCCAGCCCTTCAGAAATCCGTCCAAGTCATCTCGCCATCGTCTTCGTGGTCGACCTCGACGGCGGCGACCATCCTCCGGCACCCATTCCGTGGCTATCCTAGCCCACCTATCCGGGTGCATGCGGTAGACATGCCCAGCCCAGTCCCATTTCAGTTTCGCGGACTTCTTTCCAACGTCTTGTATGCCTGTTTTGGAGCGTAGTACAGTGTTCCGAATACGGTCTACTCTTTTCACTCCCAGTATACTACGCTCCATGGCGCGTTGGCAAACCTTGAGTTTGGACTTTTGTGCTTCCGTCAGAGACCATGTTTGTGCTCCGTAGGTAAGGACGGGCAAGATACATATGTCGACAAGTTTCCGTTTTAGCGAATTTATATATTTCCGAATTTATTTCTATGGCACGCGCCGTGTGCGTAGGTCCGGCTCTCAGAGTATGCTCATAGGCTGCCATACTATAGTTACTAATAATGTGTGTGTTTGTATTTTGTTGAAATCTTTGTTAATTTGTAATCCTATGTTTAAGTCAAAATCATATATTTTAATGAAAAAGATACTCGTACATCAAATTTATTAGTTTAATTGGAAACAAATGACACTTACCTAATGTTTTTATTGTAGTATTTTAAACTGGCATTTTTGAATTGTATTGGCAATTCTATACCGCAATCTGGTACAAATAATTTATTAAATGATGAGATTATGCCTTTATTAAACTAAAATCTGATTCTTATGTTGTTTTGATTAATTTAATGAGTTTCTAGCCCTTTGTAGTGCGTAAAGCTCAGCGAATTTGTATGGTTATAAAATTATGTTCGTGTTACTTATTACGCGTATTAGAAATAGCCAAGGCGAAAGTTTTTACATGACGCGACGTATGCACTCATCTTTAAAGCATCTAAACGTCTTGAATGGTTTTCGTAAATAATGTCCAATATATATGTATATATACTCTTTATTGTTCTTTAATACCCATATACCTACATACACACATAAATCCGCTCTTATTCCTAAAGGGGTGAGAAGAGTTTTAGTTGTCTTACAAGAAGCACGTTCTAAAACCACGTGTGGTAAAATTGTTGGGTAAAGATTAGGTATATACCGAATTATAATAAATATATTATATACCTATACCTACTAAACTTGGTACGGAAGTACGCCGATCATTGTGTTTCTAAGTCCAATAGTCGCCTAGTTAATTATATGTAGCGTGGCCCTATCATAAAGCCACGAGCCATGCGAGCACCACAAAATGCATAATTACTTATGAATTTCAGGTTTCAATTTCTAAAATACATGAAATACATGTTGATATAACATTAACTAACAATATTATATTTATCTGCCGTTGCGACTTTTTTATTCTTGCGATACGTGATGAAGTAATATGAAATACTTTAATAAATATTACTCAACATAACATAAATATCTGCAAAAAAGTGCTTAAACACGTTCTTGTCATGGCCCTTTAATGTTACATCTCTCACGACACATTGGTTGGCTGGAAGAGATCTCTCTTTAGAGATAAGCTCGCCTTTGCTACTGTTTATATTTTTATTTTCTGTACTGTGTACTTAATGCAATAAAGAATATAATTAAAGTACCGCTAAATTACACTGACATAGGGTTCACACCGGGTTCCTTCAGTTCACACCGAGACGCGACGGCGGTGCATGTAAAGATTCGATCACAGAAAGCGATCGAAGATGTAGAAGCCAGTTGTTTTGAGCTGCGCCGCACGACAAAGACAAATAGCGAAATGGCGCGTCGCGGTTACTAAACATGTGGGTTAGGATTTAATTAATCCTAGTTTAAGGAGTCTTCTAATAATTTCATACACAAATATAAATAATTAAAATTTGTCACAAAGTATAATTTTGGCCGCCTCAATGCAGAACAACCTAACCTCAGACAACAACATGTTATTTGTGTGCTAGTGTGTCGTTCTTTGTTATTTAGAGTAACTGTGTTTTTAGGGTTCCGTAGTCAAAAAGGAACCCTTATAGTTTCGCCATGTCCGTCTGTCTGTCCGTCCATCTGCGGCTTAGCTCAGAGACTCTTTAGTACTAGAAGGCTGTAATTTGGCATGGATATGTCACCGTAAGATTGTGAACGCCGTTAGTTTATAATCTTACTCGCGATATTATAAACTTACGGAAAATTGTGAACTGAAACAAACCATTTACAATCTAACGTATTATTTCTCGTTAGTTTATAATCTTACGATGTCAAACCGTCAAGTTTCCCCCCTCCCTCCTACATGCGAAACCGTCGGACGTATTTGGAAATGTGAAAAACGGTAGGAGTGTGTGATGAATTTAAAAGGAGAACCATTAACATCAAGTAGGCCATCCATGATTGCTTTGACGTCAAAAAAATATTTGTAAATTTGAATAAAATATTTTTGATTTTCAGGTTTACAGGCTATCGAATAAAATGTACTTGTACAAGTAAGAAATTTGGTACTACAAATATCATAGAAAAATATTTTGATGAATGTTAACTGTCTTAAACGGGTACCTACCTAAGTAGTATTGGACAACTACGGAACCCTACACTTTGCGTGACCCGACACGTGCTTGGCCTGTTATTTATTATCAGTTTGTGCTTACACGACACATTCGACGTATAATTTTGAGCTGCTCAATGCAGATTTTATTTTTCTGATACTTTTGTCTTGTGTGCTAGGCGAGTTGTTTTATTTTGTGCATGTTTATATCAGGTTTGATTTAACACGAATTATTCGAATTACGGTTATGAAAGATTAGAACTGTTTTACGCTTCGTGGTTTTACGATTTCAAATTCTTTTCACGGAAATTGTTTTTTGCTCATCAAGTATTTAGGTACAATAATTTATATTAGTTTTACTTAGTATTATTTATTTATTAACAATAATACATGAATACAATTCGACAGAGGGAATTCAGTATTTATCAAGTCAATAGAAATATTTCTGACACACTCTGGAGTACAAACAAAGAATACAATAATAGGCTCTTTGAAATGTTTCACCTGTGTTCCGCACAGTACTACTTAATACTTATTAAATGTGGAATATAGGTTATTATTTTTAAGTAATAAGATACGGAGCGACCGAATATCGTAGTATCCACAGATGGTCGGGTCTAGGTGCGCAGGAGATATTTCGGTACACAAACATCTTGCAAACATACGCAAACGCAAGTGCACTCACTCGTCTTCCCTCTCCTTGAGCCGGTTGAACGGAAACCCGATACGAGGAGTAGGGTTCTGGTGATGTGTCTGGCCAATGGTAACTGCACCCTCTACCCCCGCCCTAGGCCATCCATCTTGCCTTGCTTTACCGCCGCCGTCGGGTCCACCAAGCATTTCCGCTCTGAGCTGCGTTTCTCACAAGTATAGACTTCATGTGCTTTAGCAGGAAGTTTTCGCATAGTCCTGCCGATACGGCAGACCCCTCTCGACCAGGTTTACCCCGCAAGCCGACGCGGTCTCTCGAAGTGTATCCGCTGCACGCACTGTAGCTAAAATATCTCTACTGGTGAAAGAGAACGCCTGTGCACAGTAAAGCACCACTACCCTCAATTGGCCGGGCCGGCTAGTGGTGCTCCAAGGATAATAGCCCTGTTAAGTAATTTATTCAACTATTACGTTTGCAAGTAGATATTAGATAGTTTTTAGGATTCCGTAGCCAAAAATAAAAATTTGAACTATTATAATTACATTATATATTATATAATATCCCAGCTAATTTACTCGGAGACTGTTAGCGTTGTCTGTACAGATGTTTGAGAAGTAGAAGTATTCTTTGAACCGCTGCTATAAAATGTTGAAATCAAAACAAAAACTAAAATCGGTGGTAGCACTTCATACTGTAACTGAGAAACAGTAACTGATTAAAAAGTTCTTTAGAAATAATATAGCGTTTTTGATGAAGACTATGTAATAAACATTTTTTTTCAGATATGCAGCGCGTGCCTAAAATGCAAAAGTTGCGACAGCAGCCGTGTTAGCAAATTTGTTGGCAGCTTGCCGTTCTGTGGCCCTTGCTTTAAACTACGCCAGAAGGGCAACTATTGTCCACTTTGTCAAGCCTGCTACAGAGACAACGATTTTGACAGCAAGGTATCTATAAATTATCTAAATAGATAATTGTCCATAAGCTTCGTTAAAGGTAACGATACATTTTCCTAGATTATGTTTAAATTTATTATTTAATATTAGATTTTCAACTTTCAGATGATGGAATGTGGATGGTGCGCGAGATGGGTACACGCAAGCTGTGAAGGGTTAACTGGTGAAGGCTACCAGTTGCTCTCGGCACTCCCGCCGTCCATTGAGTACATTTGTTGCAAATGTATGCCCCAAGACCCCCCATGGAGGAAAATGCTTACAGAACATCTGAAAGGAAGACTCATGCATTTACTTAAGTTACTTGCCAAGAACAAAAATGCTTGTGCATTGCTAAAGTTAACGCCACATAAGAACACTCCTATACCAAATAAGCCTTACAGGATAATGTCGCCCCAGGCGATAAGAAAGCTTCACTTTGACAGTGGTGACGAATCCATGAAGGCATCCGAGACGAAGGTGTACAGAAACACATCTAGAGGCCGACGAAATAACAACTTATCGTTAAATAAAAGTGACGAATCGAATGCACCACAAATCTGGCATTGCTCTTCGTTGCTCAGTGACACAGAAATGGAGAAAGAAGATATTCCACACACGTCACATAAAGTTGTTAATCTCCAGGAGCCATTGATGCAAAACAAGGAAATATGCTTTTCCACCGGACTATACGGGACGAAGACAGAGTTCGATGTTCCTTGTATAGAGGTTCACGAAAACTATACTCCTCAAAACAAGCCTGAAAAAGCTACCACGATGCTACCAACGACAGTTCATGACGATAAATATGAGGCCATCTCTGATGACGATGAACCAATAAAAGAATTTTCTCAAGCTCGAAGTGAGCAAGAACTGAGTCCAGCCATCGTCAGGACATCATCACTCGACGGAGGAAGCGAAGATCTTAATAGAATTGTATCACCATCCCTTTTAGACATCAAGAAACGAGTAAATAGCGATGAATATGTGTCGCTAAAGGAATTCAATCATGATATGAAAGATGTTATTGAACGAACGTCTAGTGATGATCTCAAAGCAATATACAAGGACTTGTTTTCAGAGACATTCCCTTGGTTTGACTGCGAGAATAACAGTTTGCAACCAAACTTGGAAGTTGAAGGGGAAATGGATGATGTAGAATCATTGAAAGATCACGAGATCACTGATAATAGCACTAACGCTGCAGTGCTTTCCATTGAAAGACCTGTGGATCAAATCGTACCCAAAATGGAAACTGATGGTGAAAGATTGGAAGAAGAATTATTTGAATTTTATCCTATGACTGACTCTCGCATTTGCGTGCTTTGCAAAGTTATGGGCGATGGTTCTCCTCCTATGGAAGGACGTCTATTATACTGCGGTCAGAATGATTGGATACATGCCAATTGCGCTCTCTGGTCCGCTGAAGTATATGAAGAAATTGACGGTTCTCTCCAAAATGTGCATGCTGCAATATCTAGAGGAAAGATGATAAAATGTGCTGCCTGTGAAATAAAAGGTGCAAGCGTTGGTTGTTGCGCTAAAAACTGCAGCGAAACTTACCACTACACTTGCGCTAGAAAGGAAGGATGTGCATTTATGGATGATAAAAGAGTTTTCTGTCCTGCACATGGCAAAGAAGTTCCCAAGAAAAGCCTCCAGAAAGACGCCGATTTTGAGTTTACAAGACCAGTGTACGTGGAGTTAGATAAAAAGAAAAAGCGGTACAGTGAAATAAATAAAGTTCAATTTCTACTTGGCTCTTTGACTGTTCACAGCCTCGGAAAGATTGTGCCGTCTGTATCAGATTTTGAAGAGTTTTTAATGCCCGTTGATTTTACATGCACTCGCCTATTCTGGTCGTGTAAGAAGCCTTCTAAAATCGTAAAGTACACAATAAAAACAAAATTGATATTGGCAGAACCTTTGCCCGGTTTTGATTATGGAGTAAATATTACAGTTGATCATAGTTTGGGTGTTCAAGTTGTGGAAAGAGTTATGGCAGAAGTAGGAGCATGGCACGAAACTCTTGAAACCGGCTCTGGAAAGAACCCTTTAATTCTTAAAAATGACAAGTCTCCTATTAAATTGGGGAATACTGTGACTTTGGAAGACCTTGCTGTAAAGCAAGTTGTGGATTATTTACTGGACAATGTATGTAAACAAGAACAACAAGATGAAGACGAGCCACAAAATACGGCAGATTTATTACCACCAGAACTAAAAGACGCCATATTTGAAGATCTCAATGGTGATGGCATAGGTCTTTTAGATGGCATATCAATGCAAGATATATTTCCTAATCCATATGAAGATTTAGCTATGGATTTGAAAAGTGAGTTCTATAGTGCTATGAGTCAGTCGGATGATAGGAGTAACGATCGACCAGATTTCATTGATGAGCTACTAAACGCAAGATTAGAACCCGGGAGCAAAGAACTTAAGAGAAGTAAATCAGAAATGCTTTTACAAAACCATAACCTTAAATCATTAACAACAGGCCGCGGCCAACCAAAATCGACCAGCCTTACCTGGAATAGTAAGTTTGACACAACTTTACTATCTTCTACAATAAAGCGGTGCAAAATAGGAAGAACATCTACTGTGACAGGAAAGCTCAGTCCCGTGCAAAGAGCAATACTAGTCGAAAGTCCTCTTGATGCAATAAAACCTGAAATCACTATTGAAAAGAAACTGAAAGTAGATACTAACTCACCCAGTGAAATATGTGATGAAACACCTCACTCTTCAGGCATAAATTACCGTACTACTTCACCGAAACAAAAAGAAGAATCTGAAGCTGACAAAGAAGACAAAACTGAAGGGCAATATGACTTCATTGACTTCTACACAAAAATACAATGTAGCCCCATATCTCAACTGGATGGAGCTGCAGATTGGTCAGGGTCTGAAAGTAATGGTAGTTCGCGTCCTACAAGCCCACGTAACAACGACGATTTCACTCCCTTTCAACAACTAGACGGCGCAGACGACAATCATCATGGTGGAGATGGTGCATTAAGAAATCAAGGAAACCAATTCCTGTATAGAGCAAGCGGAAGTGAAAGCACATACACTGTGACAATTTCAGGAAATGCTGTTAGTGGACAACCAGAACTAGTAATGCGTCCATTAGATGACAGTTCAAGTATGTCTGGACAAATTGAACAACTGGTACGGTGTGATAGGTGCCAATGTACATACAGAAATAAAGAATCATACGATAGACATGTCCCATCATGCGATATGATGTCTACAAGTGAAAGTGAAAGTGAAAATCCAAAATCACCAGAAAATAGAACTTTGACTACGCTGCAAAATGCTTTTCAGGGCGCATTTGCTCAGCCGATGATTATACATGCTGGTGTTGTAAGCGGGAGCGACAATACTATGAAAGCTGAAGGTATTTCTGCAAGACGAACATCAATTAATACGAGGCAAATTACTATTAACGGTACTATTGTAGAAACACCGTCACCAGGACCGTCAAATGAAATGACTATGACTATCACAGAGCAGATGAAGTCAGGTACCGTTATATTTGATCAAAATAAGACAGCTAATGTTCAAGTATCAGCAAATCAACAATTAATGTCTTCACCGCAAATCGTTGTGACGCCACAAATGCTTTTGCCTCCAAAAACGAGTACAGCCAGTAGTCAGAAAATGATGACACCTCAGATTATAACTCAACCTGGCATTTTGCCATATAATATTTGTGTAAAGCCTGGTAATAGCAATGCAAATTTACAACATATTCCGGGTGGTTCCGACGTCACGCAGCTCTTATCAGGACCTGGCGGCATTCAAGTAATATCGTCGAATTCAAATCAAGTTCTTACAATACCTTCTAATCAAACTATGATGCAGGGAAAGAATCAAGTGTCTACTTTCTCAAATTTGGCAAACGCCTCGATTGCTTTACCAGTGAATTCAATTCAAGGAATGCCCCACACGTCTATAATTCAAAATATTCAACCTATGATCAGACCACAGCTACAAGGAAACCCAACTATCGTTGTTCCCACTATGACTGCCCAAAGACTTGCTTCACCCAATTCCCAGAACAAACAGCAGATGATACTGCCAGGTACACCACAGAAGTCGCCTAAAAAACAACCTGCACAAGTGCAACCCAAACCAATATTTCAAGCATCTAACAGAGGTAGAGGACGACCTATGCCCAAGCCTGCTACTATCAAAAGGCAAACTAAGTTAGAAAAGACTTATGCAACTATTAATCAGTCTCAGCTAGGTGCAGGAAATACTGTAATACAACTACAAACTAACAATCAGACTGGACAACCATCGATAATAGTGCAACCAGTAACAAACCAAAATATTATGTCTGCCTATGTAGAAGCATTATCTCAACAACAAAATCAAAATATGCAATACATAGCCACCATAGCGCCACAAGGCGACTTCAAAGCTGGACCGACACAGTTCATATCACAAGGTGGCCTTATGCCACAAACTTTTCAAATTCAACAAACTGAATCAGGAGGCTTGGTTGCTGTACCAAGTGGAGGAATTCCTGTTTTACTTCCTCAAGGGAATGTAGGCATTTTGCCACAGGCGATACAACAAGGTACTATTTTGCCTCCAGGCACCATACAAACTCAAGGAATATTGTCTCAAGGACCTAATGGACCTACTATTTTGCCTCAAGCAATTCATACGCAAAATGGTACAACTATAATACCCCAAGGAACTATACAAGGTCTAACCCAAGGAAACATAACATCACAAACTGCCACTCTTCTGCCGAACAATACTCTACAGACTGCAGGAGCCACTGTTGTACCTCAAAGTGGAATTGGAAATGGACAAACTACTATAATACCAAATGCATTACAATCTCAAGGAAATACATTAATATCCTCTGGCCCTGGTGCGACTATATTACCACAAGGAACACTTCTACCGCAATTTTGTAACGACCAAGTATTATTAGGATCTACGCCTACTTTGGAAATGGTAACTGACCCATCAGGGTGTATGTATCTTACAACAACGCAACCATTGTACTACGGCTTGGAAACAATTGTTCAGAACACAGTCATGTCCTCTCAACAATTTGTATCAACTGCTATGCAAGGAGTCCTAGCACAAAACAGCAGTTTTTCTGCTACAACAACTCAAGTGTTTCAAGCGAGCAAGATAGAGCCTATAGTCGAAGTTCCAACTGGGTACGTAGTAGTCAGTAATGTTGGTGACGGTGTGACTGCTCAATCTTCTACGGCTAACGTCGTATCAGCGCAATCCGTGCAGTCGTCACCACAAGCCATGAAAACCGCTAAACCAAACATTCCCAATTTGACTCTCCAACCGCTTCCAGACAAATCATCTAACAGCAACAATAATAGACACACGCCGAAAGTAGTCCAAATGAGTTCTGCTTCTTCTATTGGATCTCAATCTGTTCCAGGATCAGTAGTCACACAAAGGCAAAGTATCAACCCTATAACGTCCCAGATACATAACATGACCTTATCAAGTGCTTCTCAAAATTTCCAAAGACCAACAATGGCAAAACTGACCAGTGTTACTATGTCGCCCAACGTTACTCTCGTGTCATCTATAGGACAACCGGTAATGGCGATATCTCAGTCGATTTCAAACCATTCGCCATCTTTTACAATGCAATCCATACCTTTATCACAGCCAATAGTATCAAGTTCGATTGCGCCACCAATAAACAAAAACAATATCACAAAAATGGAAAACGCACATGTAATAGAGATTGGCGGAAACTTGCAAGATGGAAGTGGAAATCCGTCAGGCTTATCAACTATAAGTGTTACACAAAGCCTTAAATCACCAACTCCTTGGCGTCAACTAAATACTCCAATAAGCGTTGGAAACTTGGACCCAAAAATTGAGTTACACAATATAAACTCGAAAACGAGTTGTTCTATGAGTGGACCCTCTATCAGCATTCAGAGTAATTTAGCTTCTGGAAGGTCTGTATTGCATAGTGATGTGGATAAAACCAATCAAAATTGTGTATCAAATAGTAATCAAATGTCCGGAATAAATCTTCATGCCCATCAATTTGATACTAGTATCAACGTAAGCCATCATTCGTCGTCTCACTCGGCATCAAACAATGTTATTCAGATTACGGCCGGAAATATATACCCACCTGCATCTGGTCTAAGTAGTAACTTTGATAATGATACCACATTAAAACTAAGCAAAATCAATGCTTTATCGAAAACAGAAGGTGGTCATTTGAACTTTTCTCAAGAAATGCTAGTGACACACCCTCAACATGGTGAGAAGAATTTCCAGAATTTGGGTACAAATGACAGCAAACATGGAGCAGATAATGTAAACAATCATATCAATATACACAAACTAAGTAGCTGTCAAGTAGCTAGTAATATTAACAACTCGCCCGCTATCAGTATTATCCCACATAACGTTATGAGGCCACAAGCACAAAACAGCCAAAACGCGGTCTCGGTAACAAGTAATCAAAATCAGATGTGCTCTATTGGAAACAACTCTCATGGACAAGTTCAAATGATAAATTCGGGAAATAGTACATTACAAAATGTAAACATTTCTTGCCAAGAAGTTTTAAACAACAGAATTAACATCACAGTTTCAAGTGATAACTCACAGGCAAATCATCAGCATGATATAACTAGCACTCCAATGAGTAGTTGTTCTACTATGACACACGGAAGCATGCAAATTATTGCCCACGACAATAGTCAGATTTCTTCTCCAAACCAAATACACATCACAAATGGTCAGATCCAGCATAACCGCCAAGATAACAGCAACCAATTACAACAGATTTCTCAGGGAACAACGAGCAGGTCTTTTCAGGATAATATTGGGCAACAACAAGTCCACAGTCAACAAAGTAGTATGCTTTCCAATCGCAATACCCCTGACAGTAACTTTATGAACCAATCGATAAATATGCATAACATTGGTAATGGCCATAATGTAAATCGTGTTGATATTAGTGATATAAATCATGTCCATATGCAACAGCCAATGTCTAACGCGGGGAATATGCAAAATAATAGAATGGTAATGGACAATATGCAATCACATGCAATAAACAATATGAATCATCAAATGCATTCTAACAGATCAATGGACAATATGCATAGTACACAGATGCATAATATGCAACAAATGAACCCTCATATAAATAATAGTAGTCGTTCTCAGCTAGATAACAATATGCATGTAAATCAGTCAATGCAGCAAAACAGGCAGATTGACAACGTTAATCACCACCATCAACATCAAATGTCCAATGTTATGCAAATGCAAAGCAATCGGTCACATATGGATAATAATATTATGGGCATTCATCAACATCTATCAACTCAAATGCATAATCGTCAACAAATGGATAGCATGCAAATGCATCATTTGTCTTCTACATCTAGTAATATAAGTTTGAGTAATCAAATCGACAACGCTGGATCAATGTCTAGTTTGCACGGTAATAGACATGAAAATTCAATGTCAATGCAAAATTCTATTAATCAAATACAAAATAACCGGAATTCCATGGATGCCCATTCGTCGCTGATGCAACACCAGATGAACAATTTGAATAACATAAACATGCACAATACTATCAATAACAGTATGCAAATGAGTAATGCGAATCACCAATCTATGAATTCTCCATTGATGCAAGTTCCAAATATTCCAGATATCAAAAACGAAATTCAAAACTCTTGTAGCGGGAGTTGTTCCAATAATAGTGGACAGTTTTCCAACAACCAAAGTTCATTTGATGTGTGTAACAATATGATTTCAAATACTAACATGAGTATAAGCACAGGCAATAATATTCTTCATGGCATGAACGTCAACAACACAAATATGACGAACAATATGATGATCACTAATAGCAGCAGTATTTATGGAGCAGGCGGACATACCAATATGAGCGGACATGAGATGCTAATGAGTTGTAATAGTTCCTCCGATCACAGCATCACAAATGTATTGCCTGGAAATTCAAATCACATGCTAATAAACAACTCTCAATCCCACACCAATTCCAGCCAAAATCAAATCCTTGGCGGCCCCGCTTCGACGACACAAATAAATATAAACAGTTGCAGCCTTAACAGTAATAGTTCAGGTCAAAACCAACTACCTGCTATAGAAAACTCTATAAACCGAAACAGCATATCAGTCGGTGATACAAAATTTGCCCAAGATTCTGTCAGAGGAAAAAATATGATGGCTCCTTCAAATTCAAATATCGCAATGTCAAACAATGATTGTGCCAAAGTTATTGTCGGTGGTGATAAACAAAACCACACCATATCTGTAAATAATCCAATGAGTTATATGCAAATGAATTCTCAAAACAGAGTTATCAACCTACCGGAAAGAAACCGAATGAGTAATGCTAATTTAGACACTACTATGAACCAGCATCTTCCGCAACAGCATAATATCAGGCTTGTCACTAATAATACCAACAACACCGTAGCTGAACCTTTGACATTTCAGCAAAAGAATGAAAATAGTAGCACTATGATTAATGTACCATTTCAAGCTATACCAAATAGCGCTCCTATGAATATAAATGTTAACTCAAGCAATAATACTGTTAACATCACAGTACAAAACAATCTTGTGGACCCTAAAATTGCTACGAAAACGGCCGATATTAGTTTTCCGATCCAAACTAACACAAACATGTTACAGAACCAGAATAACTCTAGTAATATGATGTGCATACCTGTGCAAAACAATACAATAAACTTGCCAACTCAAAACAGTTCTAGCATTACGTTACCCAAGGCACCGCCAACTCAACAATCAGGAATTCCGACTAATGTTGTCAATCCGATGTCAATGAGACCTATGAACAGAGTGCTGCCTCTGCACAGAGACAGTCAAAGCAAAACTGCTAAAGGAACAAGCGCTGCGAAAACTGCAGCACCTCCAAGACAAAGAGCAGCTGGTCATGATATGCCAGACCTTAACATAAAAGACGAAGTAATAGATAGTGACTTAGAAAAAGCTATTGAGGAATCAAAGCGAATGATGGAACTGGAAAGAAAAAAGCGCGAAAAGGAAGAAAGAGAATCAAATCGAGCTATTCATCTAACGACGGAAATGCATTCATCTGACGAGACTAGTGAAGCAGCAAACGTTACAGATAACGCAGAAGCGCAAATAGCTGCTACTCCAAAAATGACTTCACTGCCTGATTTGGACGCGGATCTGATAGAAGTCGAACCACCACCTATATTAGCAGAAAAGGAGCCTAATAAAATTCCTGGACCACTGAAAACACCGAATACTGCCACAAAAGTCATGAAGAGGCCTATATGTGACAAAAAGAGTGAAACTGAACAAGTTGTAACTAAGAAACAAAGTAAACTAACAAAAGAAACAAAGGAAAATAAATCAGCTCCTCCAAAACCAGCTCCTGAACCACCTAAAGAAGATGGCCCGAAATTGATTTACGAAATAACCTCAGAAGACGGTTTCAACTATAGCTCTTCTTCTTTGACCGACCTTTGGGCTAAAGTAATGGAAGCTGTGCAAAATGCGAGAAAACAGTCTGGACTACCTCTCATTCAGTACAATTTACCTACAAGTCTATCTGGAGCGCATCTCCTGGGATTGAATAATAATGCTCTCAGATATTTAATTGAACAACTACCAGGGGTAAGTTGCATGTATATCGAATAATAAAAAAAAAATAGTGTGGTTGGTAACTGCATTTGAAACAAGTTTGTAATTACCTTAACATTCGTATTGAAAATTAGGTTTTCGTTAAGGCATCCTGCCTGCGACTCCTGTGTGCTAACTTTACAAAAAACATTTACAGGCAAACCGATGTACCAAATACAAAATACGACAAGGTCGTCAACTTAGTAGCTGGGACAACGATTTGGACTTAAGTGAAGGCTTTAAAGAAAGCCCTTGGGGCAGTGCACGAACAGGGCCTATCGCAAGAAAACCTAATCATGACATGTTTAGTTGGATGGCTTCACCTTTCCGAGAGGAACCCCCACCTTTTGGCGGACAGGAAGTTGAAAGTTCCATCTCAAGGTAAAGTACCATTAATTATCCAAACCAATATATTTAACAATGAAAAAATGGAGCTCTAAAATAATTTATTTTTTAGGCGATTAGCAACTCTGCCACCAGCAATGAGGTTTAGACAACTGAAAGAGACTGCAAAGGTGTCAGTAGGTGTCTATCGATCTCATATACACGGACGAGGCTTATTCTGCAAACGTGAAATTGAAGAAGGTAAACTTGAACTTGTGTTTGTAAGCTTGTTTAGATTTCAATTAAAAAAAACATAATATCTTGTTTATGTAAATAATGTGATTTACAGGTGATATGGTGATAGAATATGCCGGAGAAGTTATCAGAGCAGTTCTAGCGGACCAACGTGAGAAAAAATACGAGGCGATGAGCGGTCGTCGTGGAGTCGGCGGTTGTTACATGTTCCGCATCGACGACAACTTGGTTGTCGACGCTACGCTCAAGGGCAACGCTGCGAGATTTATTAACCATTCTTGCGACGTAAGTTCTTAAAAATAAATTTTTAATAAACATTTATTCAAACAAAATTAAATCTGTATTTCATCTAATAAAATGTTTTCCTTCAGCCCAATTGCTACTCTCGCGTGGTTGACATCCATGGACACAAACACATCTTGATTTTTGCCTTACGCCGTATCACCGTTGGAGAAGAACTTACCTACGACTATAAGTTTCCATTTGAGGAGGTTAAAATACCCTGCACTTGCGGAGCTAAGAAGTGTCGCAAGTATCTCAACTGAACAGTAATGTGAGTGACTTAAATGATTTTGTCAATATAAGTTTATTATTGTATTTATGCTGTCAATTTATTTTTTAAACTGTTACATTTTTGAAAACTCTATTTTATCAAATAAGATAAAACTGTCTACTACTGTCCTGTCTTCTTTACTTTCTTTTAACATGGTGTCAGAATATAATAGCTTATAAATAAATAAATGAATAAAAAGGACTATATAATTAAATGGTTTTAGAATTAAATTGACACTAAATTCTGTAATAAATAAGTTAATATTTTAATGCGTATGCTAAATATCGAAAGTTCAGCCCTTATCGTGACTTAATAGGTATAGCTTGTGAGACACCTAAAAGCATACTTTACTATAACATACTAACGCCCTTCATCATAAATATTTCATTCAAGGCGGACCTGTTAGGTTGCGATAAGACTAATTAATTCATTTGTCTAATAAGTATAATATCGAGCAACCATGCTAATAGTAGCTTCGATAGCATAATTTGTAGAAGTACATTGGATAAGGTCTAATTACCTATATCGTTAACATCTTCACTTCATACTTTAAATTGCGTGTACCCTACAACTAAAAGTATTTGAGTATATTACACTAGGAAAAAGAAATATCTCTATATTTTGAATTTTGTGTAGGAATGTGTGACTATGAAATGCTGGGTCGAGCACATTTTTTACTATTATGTACCTACACAATTTTGTATGTAAGGCAATAATAATTTAAAACAACATATCGTGTTTTTCCAACCGACTTGGCGTAGTTAGTACTACCGCAAAGTACTGACTAATACTGAAAAGTTATACGTGAATCTTGTAATGATCTCCTTCTTGAATCTGCCCAGTGTTAGAGATGTTGGATTCTAAAGTAATTCGATTTTACTTTTAATATATTGTGTTTATATCTCTTTTGTAAATATATTTAGTTGTATAGTTTATAAAAATCAGTAATGATGAGTGGTTTCGCGAGCAAACAAGTGCGTGCACTGAATTCGATGTGATATAATAATGTGTCCGCAAGAGTGAGATGAGAACAGTTGAAGTGTACTGTATGTTGTTGTTCCTCATTTGTATCCTTTTAATATTTTCTTGTGATCAGTTAAGTCTCGACTAACATAGCAATGTATGTGTTGTGATCAGTTAAGTGTCGACTAACATAGAAACGTATTGTACATATACTGATGGAGATTTAGTTATACTGAAATTAGTACATTCGAAAAGGGTAGCAAAGTTACAAGTACAATGTTACTTTTTACTAATTTTAACAAGTATTGTAATTTTATTGTATAGCAAATTTGTAAATAAGAGGAATTATGTCATAATAATGAGGTTAAGCGACAAATCGTTTATTGTAGTCATAGCGGTAGATTGTACTTTATAAATGAATACATACATGTTTATGGTGTATATTTTAAAGTTGTAAGTGGACCGGCATGAAGTCTCTCGCAGAAGTTGCGGATGGTTTTTATTGGGAAGGCGAGAACTAATGACGTGGCTCCCATCTATCGTAGTGGTTTACCATGAAAATGCACATTGGTTCGTGGTAGTGAACCCGGAACGTTTGGGTTGTAAAACATTTTAATCATAATTATTCTAATTAAATGTCTGTATGTTTAGATATCAGTCAATCGCAATTTTTGTTTTAGAATTTACTACTTTATTGACATTCGCTACAAAATTAATTACTGCATCTAGCAATAGAGATATTAAGTATGTCCCAAGTATTTTATGGATAGTCAATAGAGCAGATTAAAGGTGAACCATCGACCCAAAGATGATTAATTGGAGAGATAAACAGGGTGGACAGTTAACGTGATAGAACAAGCTAGACTGTTTTTTTTTTAATTATGGCACTAGTTGGACTTTGTGCCAGTGTCAAGTTTTATGTTGAACGTGTTTGCGTTAGGTACTGTCAAATCCATAGACTTACTTACATAAATGAACTTTATTAATTTTTAAAAGAAACAATTGCTTGTATCGCTCTTATTTCAAAATGCTACTTTGCTTTCTGTACAACAAGCTGTACAATATGAAACGCATGTCACAGTTTTTTTTAAATAAGGCTACATATATAGGTATATCAAAACTTAATATAATTTGTCGCATTAGTTTAAATAGTGCATTCTTATCACTAACTAAAAAGTTTACAGAAGGGCCACTCCCGCCTTCAAAAATAATTACGTCATCTTGCCAGACTCACTCTCTCACTCACTCTTTGGGCAAACGCTATGGAGCACTGTATGCACACTGTTCGGGAACTGCGTGCGTGGCAACGCCTATAAACGATACGTCAATGTGAGCGTGCGTGAAATTTTGCGTTTGGTGTTTTTTTCTGAGTGGATTCTTTGTCTGGGGCCCGCGCCGCTTTACCAACTTTGTTCTTGTACCGTTTCGACTTTAAAAGTGTCATCAAAATCATAAAAATAAACCTATCTATCTTTATCTCACACGTTCACATCATAATATATAATAAAACCCATCAAGAATAATTCAACTGTATAGGTCTTTCGACTGAGATGATAATGATATACTGGTCTAATACATTATTATTATCATCTCAGGATTTATATATTTTTAGGTTCTTTAGCCACAACAGACTAGTTTGACCTTGAGTTTGACTGACCATCGACCTGAACACGGAATGACTGATATCAGTGTTTATATTAAGGAATAGAGCAAGCAAGAATATCAGTAGGCGAAAATCTGACCTTTTGAAAACAAAGGAGGCACGGGTGTGATTACCGAATCGTTCCATCAGCAAGCGCTAGTAGTCATTATCGAGTACTAGCAGCGTGAGCGTCATAAGCGAGTTCGTACTTAAGAAAACAAATATTTTGTGTCTTCAGAGAAAATAATTGAGAAATGTGCAGTAAAATATTGCAAATATTACACGACACTCGCCTACTGCACTACGCTGAGCACTAGGCGATCCGTGCGATATGCTTGCTCTATAGGTACTTTATATTATTTATACTCTAAAACTAAGAGTTAGTTTGACAAACAAAGATAACATTATGGCGCGATTGAGCTACAAACAATTCATATAAATTTTACGACATTGACCCTATAGACGTTTATCTAACTAAGTTACCGTCAATCGGGGTAACTTTGACAGGTCAGCACTATATTTTTTAGCTAACTTTTACAAAGAAAGGTATGAGACAAGAGAGTTAACTTAATCTGTGTTCTCCGGCTGCTTTGCACACTCTTATGCTTTGTAAAGTCTACAAAAATTATAAAACATATCAAAAACTGGCAATAATATTGTGTGTCAAAGTTATAACTCCTTTATGGGTAACTTTGACATAGGAGATTTGTCGCTGGAATCAAAGCTTTTAAACGTTTTCTTTTAGGACTTTCTTTATGATTAAGAACAAATATAAGATGCAGTGGAGTCATAAACAAATCAATAAAACCACAAAGTCGCAGTTCATCTTCTTTGATAGCACCAAAATTTTCGAGTTATCAAAAAAGTTTTAACACCGAAAAAGCACACCGTTGGTGTTTATTTTAATTTTGCCATTAATTTAGTTTGACCGTTTCTTTTTGTTCTATGAAGTTCGTTTACCAAGCTTGTTAGGTACACGAATTGTATAAATTTAATATGATGCAGTAAATTTTGCCTATATTTTGAGATTTGACTGTCAAAGTTACCCCGATTGACGGTAATATTTCGAGTTTCCGATCTTGTATGCCAAGTATTATATTTATTTGGGGTTTTTATATATGTCTTTAAGATTTTCTATTAACTGACACTTTCTGCCGTCTTCTATTAAGCATTTTCCATTCAGCAGCTACCTAGGCCAGTCATATGTTACATTTGAAATAGACATAATTGCGGTAAATTTGCTCTTTTGGTATGTTGTTTGGGTCCACCTAGATAGTATTTATCCAGATTTGCAGCAGTTTGAAATTCTCGCGCGCTGAGTTGTTGCTGAAAAACCACCAAATACGACATTGGAAGGCTCAGACGACAAAGGTCTCTACTACTTTTTTAAAGTGTATAAAATTCCTGACAGTTTGAGCCCTAATTCAATTGTGTAGGTCTAATAGGTCACAAATTAGACATTTCCAATTTTCTACATTTTGGGGAAAATAGTGAATATTGGGAACCCTGTATCGTGTGACCTATTACTAGACCTACACAATTGAATTAGGGCTCAAACTGTCAGGAATTTTGTACACTTTAAAAAGTAGTAGTGACCTTTATCGTCAGAGCCTTCCAATGTCGTTTTTGGTGGTTTTTCAGCAACAACTCAGCGCGCGAGAATTTCAGACTGCTGCAAATCTGGATTAGCACTATCTAGGTGGACTCAAACAACATACCAAAAGAGCAAGTTTACCGCAATTATGTTTATTTCAGCCTTTTTATTTCTACGATATGACTGGTCTACTCCTTAGACAGGACATCACAACCATTACAAACAACTTGAGCTACACATCACTCATCGCCTCTCATGCTATCTTTTATATTAATCATGAAAACTCTTCAATTATCCAAGGTCTGAAATAATGGGTAATATGAAACTCAAATTTTAACTTGAACAACTGAAGAGAAATATTATGGTACTATTAAGAGTTACAAAGATTTTGATATAGAATGTCGCAGCAGCCATTTTTAATGTGTGTTGTTCTATAAAGCAAGAGTTAGTCAATGTTATTGCATACATCGAGTTATGATATAGAAAGTACAGGTAGTAAAATCAAAATAAAATTTAACAATAATATTATGTATCAGTGTACCTATCTATTTTTAAAACACCGAATAATCCGATTTCTTTTGTTTTTTATTATCACTCAGACGTCGTTGTCGTGTACATACATATTGTTTTTTTACATACTTATTTATTATATATATATACTTATAAATTATAATTAAAACAAATTGTAGTTTACCATCAGTTTTTCTAAAAGAGCAAATATTATTTGGTAGTTAAATAGTAACTTAATTTGTGATTTATTAAAGTACATTAACAAACTTCACTTGGTTCAATTTCGAATGTTAATATTGTGGTAAGAGCAAGAACGCTTTAATGTTTAAATTAGCTGGTCGCATTGCTATTATGCTAGGTTATTTATTACCTATGAAACTGTCGTTATATAAAAAGAGTTGATCATAATTCTTTATGATAGATTATAACACTTTAGCTAATACAAAATTACATCTCTGCAATTTCTATTCCTAATAATATAATGAAACTCTAATTTATAAATTATCTCTAATTACATAAATTCGTTTCGGGGCAGTGGTCCAACTGCCCTGTCCAATTAGTTGGACTATGGGTCTTTACTAGGGGCCGAGCGTATTTGACTGTCCCTGAATTTACCATATTTTATGAATAAATTTATAAATATAGCAGAAGATTCGAGAAGAAAAAACAGAATCGGTTGGAATACGAATTTACAGCACAGTGATTTTTTTAAAGTTTCAATATGTTTGTCTCTTTCTAAAACGATTTAATGTATGGAGATTTTATGGCGTTACTTGCTTGTGACGGCACATGCAAGTATTTGCCTCTCAGTCTAATATTATTTTACTGTTCGATAGCAGAAACTAACAAGTTTAGAATGAAAAAAAAAGTATTCTAATACCCAATTTGCGCGTGTTTACAGTTATTTGAAACATTTTAGTTAAACTGCAAATTTTGATTACGATAAAATTAAAGTTTAGTTTAATTATCAGATAGTTATTTAAAAAAGTATACTATATTATAATTTTCACTCTGTTTTGGTTATTCCGTAGTCATGCGCCTATAGTTCTATTATACCCCGTCCAAGGACGTTACAAATAGAACCCCGTTCAATATAGCACCGTGATTTTGACAGATAAGTGCATGTAGGAACAGTGACTAAGGCGGCGACTAAAAAATTAAGATTTATTAAAGTATTGAAAACAACTTCCCGAAGATTGAATGAACTTCAAGCTGGCTATTATTGCAATATCGGCAATTTCATAGGTAAGAAGGAAGGGCTTAATATTTAAGGACCGCAAAAAACGAGCAACAGTCCCATCAATCAGACTTAGTTGAATGCGAATAAGTTTAGCATTTAAAAATAAAATAACGTGACCTATTTATATTACAAATACTTTATTATTATTATTAATGATAATGCATAATGTGCATTTTTAGTAGGCCTGTCCTGTTTGCTAATTGTCGGGGTAAGACCAAATCACCTAGTGATGGAAGAATTTGCGTTATTAATTTAATATAATAAGTATAAACATCTGCTCTTGATATTATTTTCTGTGTTAAAATAATGCTTTTATTTTTAATGTACACAATGCCATTTTGCCTAATGTTATTATAAATTATTATATAAATTGCTTTAAAAGCACCAATTTTACAATGCATAGTTCTCTATGACCTGTCTATACATTTTATTACTTTATTTATTTTCTATCATTATTTTGTATTGTGGTAAATTTTACCAAAAATAAACATACTAAAATGTGCTTCATATATTGTTTTATTTCATAAACTTTTTTTATTTTATTTGTAATTTAAGGAACCTGTTTCTTTGTATCTCTCTTTTTACCCTAGCTTCAATTTCTTATTGCGTCGCTTAGGGTGCATCCCATTTGTTCCCGAATTCCGTAATCTATAGAACTTTATAATGGGGTTTTATCACAGAGATTCTATCACAGGGGTTTTATATTGTCATTATGTACCCCATTAGTTTCAAGTACCTGGGCGCTCGTGCCATCTGTTGGAAAACTTTCGGACCACGAAAAAATAAATAAGAAATTTTATGTGACTCAGGCTGGCTGGACAATTCTTCAAAATGAGTCACGTAAGTAGGTCAATACATCATTTTAGGTGACGGCTAATCACCCTTATTTCAGTTTATGTGACGCTAAAGAACCCGAGATAATCGAACGCAACCAGCTTGAAAACCGCTTTTCGCTGGTCTCTCAATCTCCGAACAGAAATGTGACTCAGGCTGGCTGGACAATTCTTCCAAATGAGCCGCGTTTAAGTAGGTCAATACACAATTTTAGGTTTTTAGGTTATTTCAGTTTATGTGACGCTTGAGAACCCGAGATAATCGAACGCAAACGTGTCCAGCCAGCTTGAAAACCGCTTTTCGCATGGTCTCTCAATCTCCGAACAGAAGGGATTCTAACTATTTCTTACTTATTAATACTGCGTCACCTAAAATTGTGACAGGCATCCAGTTTGAATTTTTGATATACGTATTTGAGATAGCCATTTAGCTAAAAAACAACGAAAAGCGTGGCCAGCCAGCCTGAACTTACGTATTAAACTTCTGGCTGGCACCTCTGAATCTCGACAACGAAAGCGTTTTCGAACAAGGTTTTATTACTAGAATTTAGTGACGGAATTTGTGACAGTCATAGCGTTTGTTTCATGGCGTCACATAAAGGCGTTGTTCCTGATGTTCTGGCCTGCCTGCCTGATGTTCTGGCTGGCTGGCTCGTTGTATCTGCGCTGTCTGATGGTCTACGACTTCCAAATTTCCTTCAAGATTTAGTGACAGGGACGATTAAGATAACCTGTAAATGTGACGACGATCCCTTCCATAGTTTCAGAGATATTGATCATTGTTATTTTCCCATACAAACTTAGCAGTAGGGTGACCAGTATTAAAGGTGAATGTAGGATTACGTATAATTAAGTGTTTTATTTTAAGGAATGAAAAGCCACAAATGGATGATACTGATACCAACAACTTTTACTGTAAGGCTCGATTCACACCAGATCGGAACGGAACGGCGGCGAAGCCCGGAAGAGCCGACCGCGTAATGCTCGCGCCGCCGCCGGCGGTCGCTGGAAGTCGGCGGAGGTCGCTGGAAGTCGGCGGAGGTCGCTGGAAGTCGGCGGAGGTCGCTGGAAGCCGCGGGCGGTCGCTGGAAGTCGCGGGCGGTCGCTGGCAGCCGCACGCGGCCCCAGATTGCCCTCTTCGACCAGTTTAGTTTCTACATTTGGCAAGGAAACTCGTGTCGTGTATTTAGAGTAAAAATGTTGGAATTGGCTATTATAGCACTTATTTCTGAAGAAGAAGAAGACGAAGAAAGAAAGAAACAAAGGGAAAAAAGAAAAAAAGCAATGTGGGTTCATGAGTTATGGAAGAAACGACGACTATTTTATTAACGAGGAGAATTTCAAACATTCTGTACAGACTTGCACTCGTACCCAGACGTATATTACGATTATTATAAGATGAACTACGATAAATTTAAAGAGTCAGTGAATATTTTGGAGCCCCATCTTAGAAAACAAGAAACCAATTATAGAATGCCTATTTCTGTTGAGGAACGGTTATCCATCTGCCTTCTGTGAGTTTTGGTTTGACTGTAGGTATGATTCGGATCTAATTTTGTAATAATTTGCAAGAACCAATTCAGGGATTCCTCTAGAGAACAAAACTCAGATCGGACGTTCTTTTTCCACTATTCATGGAAACAGCTATGCTATCCTATCCTTGTCGTATGCAATTTTTTTTTTTTGTTAGTTTTATGGTACGCTAAAGGTCTTAGACCAAATCTTTTTTTTGTTACACAACACTTTATAATTTGTTACGAGTTCAGTGATTCTAGAATTTGGATACGCGACTATCAAGAAATGCACTAGATCTAGCGCTGAAAGCATTAAGTTGGCAACATTGAGGGCAGCGGGGGTGCGCGCAGGGAGTGGGTAGACGCGCGCGGTCGCGCGACTGCTCGCGCCACCGCGGGCGCACACAACCCGTGGTCGCGCGCCTTCCGGCGCTGGCGCGTGGCTTCCCGCGACGTCGCGGGCGGGCGCGCGTCTTTTTCGAACTTTTCAAACGATACTAGTCTTTTAAGAATGTAGATAGAGTTCAAGCCAGCCGGATTGTCTGGCTGGCTGGCTCGTTGTATCTGCTGACAAATTACAAGTCTAATTCGACGTACATTGCGTAGACGATTAGATAAAACGATAAGGGTTTAAAGTTTAGGCGAATTGGCTACGCAATGAATATCAAATGGTAATTTGTAAATTGTTGCTTCGTGAAACGGGACCCTGATGGTCTACGGCCTCCAAATTTTCTTCAACATTTTGAATTAGCAGAAAAAAAAATAGTCCGATCCCCTAATTGCAGTAACTGCGCGCGTGCAGTTCACGAGCGGCTCGCAAGCAGCTCGCAATTCGCCAGATCTGGACGCACCCTTAGAATCAGATAGAAATTTCGCGACACTAAAATTTTAAATGTATAGATTGACGAGTATCTTGCCATATGATTAAATATCGTTTCAACATAATATATTTCCATTTTTTAACCAAAAATAAAGAAATGTAGTAAATATGTAGAAAAGTTTTTTTTTTTTGTGTGTGTATTAGTTTTTTATGTGTGTGGGCCAAGTCTGGTCTGGCCCTATAAGCAAGTCGTAAAAAGTGTCCCTTTTTCTTTCTAGAACAAATATAAAACTACTTGGTTCCGTGCAACTACCTAACTACACAGTTCTATTTTCTAGTTTATTAGTTCTTTTTACTTTCACTGTAAATTGTTTTGAATAAGACCTAATCAATATAAATTAAATAATAACTTTAATTTCCATGACTGACGAACGAAAGTCACGGGCACAAACTATACTGTACTTAGTTCTATAGGTATGGGACAAGTTTTTGAGATATGGTAAGTACCCCAATGCACGTGACGGTGGTGCTTGGGTGGTGCACGTGAACGCATAAATGCTTGTGAGGATGCGGTGCTGGATGAAGATGTTACAAATCCCCTGGACCGCTTTTCGCACCAATAAGTCCAATCTAAGAGAGCTAAATTTAAAAACGAGACTTTCTTCGATCTGTCTGGAGTTCTTCGGCCATATTGCTATTATAGGAAGGATGGACACAACAGCGAAAGCGACGCGTCGCTTTCCCTCTGCAGTGACTGTTTGCGTTTACTTGCTTTGCCTAAACACATGTCTGTACTGAATAAATTATGTACCAATGAAAAGCAGCATATTCCCATTCAGAATATTATGAAATTAATATTCTTCAGAAAAAAAACAGATATTTCCTGCTGGCGTTACGTACACATATTATACTTGCCCTAAAAGAATCATTCTTTCAACAATGTGTTTCATACATCACCGCATATTGCTCAATATTAACACAAAATATGCCATTAAAATAAAATAAAACCACTTTAGATCAATAGAAATTTTATTGAATTATATAATGTTTAAATCTGTAATGCTAATCCCCAAACGTTCACAATGCAATACATGTACTTGTTTTCCCAGCGAACGGTGCAAGTGCCATCGGTGAGAATGTCCCAGAAATAGGCTGCGGCGGTATGGAGCGCTGAACCATTCTTCTGAGTGATTGTAATTCTCACTGCCGGGTAAAGTCAAGCGTAGTTAGGTAGGTTGGTGTAAGTAATAGTTATCACGGGTTTGATCAAACCCTTTAGGCACTTTAGGTCAATACCGGAATGTTCAGTCGGGTCATTAAGTCTATTCCCCTGATTCACACATTGTTTTGTCGAATATGAATATGATGGATTAGAACCTTCGAATTAGAACTCATTCGAACAAACTGTCATTTTGATTATTCTAAGTATCCGGTCTTTATGTTGTTTTCGAGGGTCATCACAAACCATCTCGCACGCAGTTTTGACGAATTCCAGCCTCCCGAACAAGCCGGTTTCCGAAAAGGCTATAGTACCATAGACCACATACATATACTGCGGCAGGTTATACGGAAGACCGAAGAGTATAACCAGCCACTATGCTTAGCGCTTGTGGACTATGAGAAAGCCTTCGATTCGATCAAGACCTGGGCAGTGCTGCGGTCTCTCTAGAGGCGCCAAGTTGACTATCGGTATGTCGAAGTGCTGAAGTGTTTGTATGAGAACGCCAGCGCCACTATGTGTCGGTCCGACTCCAGGATCAGGACTCGAGGCCAATTCAGCTGCAGCGAGGTGTGAGACAGGGAGAAATAATATCTCCGAAACTGTTCACCGCTGCATTGGAAGATGTTTTTAAGCTTTTGGACTGGATTCGAAGGCAAACCAAAGTTATACAAAGCCCGAAGGATTGCGAGACTTAAGTGGCAGTGGGCGGGGCACATTGCACGGTGAACCGACGGACGACGCTTCTGCAGAAAAGTTCTCGAATGGTGACCACGCACCAAGACGCAGCGTGGGTAGGCCCCCCATAAGGTAGACCGACGATCTGGGGAAGGTCGCGTGAAGCCGCTGGATGCGGGCAGCGCAGGGCCGGTCGTTGTGGAGATCCTTGGGGAAGGCCTTTCTCCAGCAGTTGACGTCTTGATGATGTAGTGTTAACAGTCTCCATGGCTGTTGAACGTCTGACTCTCGTTTCATAGGCTTTGGGATCGAATCTCGGTATTGTGAAGAGGACATAGCAGGCTAAAACACGTGCGTGTTCGAAAAGCAGACGTTTCAGTGCTTCGGATTCGGAATGTACGTAAAACCGTTGCCTTCGGTTCTCCCTATGGAAATAGTCTTTAGTACGTATAGTCCCGTGTTCAATTGGTTGTATCACGGAAATCTTAATGAACCCATGATGACCATGGCATCTGGCATGGCATTGTTTAACTGTTGGAATACCTGCAAGGAAGTGGTTCTGACTTCTGACTTGCAGGATTTTAACCTTTGTTCGCATAAGAACAGATTCACTTAACAGACACATGTGAAATGTTTATTTATACATACATATACACAGACACGCCGTGTGGTGACGGCAGAGTAGAATACATTTGTCACCAACCCCTACTCTTCCCGTGGGTGTCGTAAGAGGCGACTTAGGGACTACACATTGAACAGGGAACGGGCAGCAGCGCTCTCTGATACAGTAACCTTTTAATCTGCAATCTCCAACCCGCCTGCCGAGCGTGGAGATTATGGCAAAACCCTCCACTTAAGTGGAGGAGGCTCATAGTCCAGCAGTGGACTGTAACGGGCCGTTGATTTTTTTATTTGATACACAGACACGAAGTCAATAAGTATTATTATTATATATCAATTTTCTGCTTAGCGTAAAGGCCAATTTACACTTCAACAAGTAGCAAGTTGCAACTAAACCCAGTTAAGTGCCAAGAAGGAACAAAACTCAAAATAGAAGTTCGGTCTATTTTTATGCGAGTTAAGTAGTAAGTAACCCCCTCCCCGCGCGTCTTTCGCCAGCTTGCCAGCCATCTCTACTGTACACAACAAATAAAGTGGGAATTATGCTCTTTCTTTTGACAACACGAAGACATGACACATTTATTTTGACAACTGGTACTTGCTACTTGCTTTTGTATGAACGACAAGTAAATGAACGACAAGTAAGTTGGTAAGTTGACCGTATAAGTTAACTCGCAACTGTACTTAGTCCAAGTGTAAATCGGCCTTAAGCTAGGAGTACCTAACGTTTTATGTCTGCATATCGCCGTTAGTGGAATACTTACAAATATATTTGAAGGGCTTGTTAAGCTTATTAATCCTTGATAGGGTCTTGTCATTAATTATGGATATCCATTGGGGTGCTCGACTGTGACTATAAGTATTACCACCAAGACATAATTCAATATTGTCCCGTATGATTTTCTGAATTTCTTCTACATTAAAAACTAATTCCTGATGACAAAGTAGGTACATAGTATTAGCAACACTATATAAATCATTACGAAGGTACTACCATAGTCTTTATTACCTGTTAGCCTAGTATAACTTTCTCTTTTGAGAGACATCACATACACGTTCAAATATCAACTTAGGGTACGGTGAGAAATAATGGTCTGACCTACCACTCGAGAGGTTTTGCGTTATTTTGCTAGCAAGCAACACGTTGTGTATATATTATTAACATCAGAGCTCAGTGCGATTAAAATTTGAGTGATTGATCGATGTGACGTCATTCTTTTAGACCGATACGTTTGTGCCTATTGTGGTAGAACATAAGACACTATTACTGTTTACAATAAGATCTATTAATGACTATGTTTTATACAAATAAACGATTGAATTGAATTGTGGCCCATACAAGATTCGCGTGAAGTTATGTCCGTCCCATATTCTTATTTTAATCGCAATTGACCACGATTGCATTCAGATCGCGCGCGGACAGACAGTAGGTACACGTGTGTGATGTTAAGTTCTGTGGCTAAGTTTTCACGTAGTAGCGCCGCCGCCGCTGGGTCTTTCCAGCATACTTATGGTCTTATGGTCCATAGACCTTCTTCTTAGCATCTCTATTGTTTGGTATGGTATATGCGACTGATGAAGGGATAGATAGATCAACCACTTTATGGTCAGTGTTTGAGAATTACTTATTAACTGGGAACTATTTATACTTACCTCCTCATCGTCATCTGGTTGTTGTTGCTGTTGTTGCTGAGGCACTTGGGCCTGAGACATAATCTGCTCGTGGTAGTTTGTGTTTACTTATTCAATTCAATTCAATTCTTGGGTGAATGGCGTTTCCGTGGTGATTGAACAAATGCGTTGTATTTGATAACGAATTTGATCGGAATTTGACTTGATCCTCGTTTTGACAAATCTTTAAAGTCAAACCTCAATCAAACTTAGTTTTATTTTTTTCGAGGTTTACCCCAAATATTTTGACGCTCGTCGCCTTGCATGAGCCTATCAAACCTCTTTGGTTTTCCCTCTCTAGTTAGCTCTTCGATCTTCTGCTCCGAGATCTTCTGTGATCGAAGAGTTAGCTTTTAACAAAACCAAATTGACCAAACCAACTAAAATAGGTTGTAGAATAGGTACTAAAAATTCAAATCAAATTCAAAGTTTCAACTTTCAAATAGGTAACTAATTTATGAGTAGGCAAAGAGATCAAATCCCATAAAACAAACCACCCAGTCTTCAGTACCACAGTTCAGGCCACAGAATATACAGCGTTACCTCGGAAACAGTGCGCATATTTTTTCCATGCTATCAGTATCGTTATAGAACACATTTCACGAAAAAGAATCATATGTTTTTTGCGAACTATTAGTTTATCTCCCGCAAAAAACAAATATCATGGTCACTTTACGCACGGGCTGTGGCACAGGAGTGCGTGAGGGCGAAGCGCGCGGGCGTACCTACGCTCTGACAGATCTCGCTGTCGTCGTAACTACTTAAAGTGACCATGATACTGGTTTTGGTGTGGATATTTTCATACGATGTTTTTTTTATATTTTTGTTCGAAGCATGTTAAAACGAAAAAACACGTGTCTTTTAATTTTTTAAAACCTTTTTCTACGTAAATTTTGCCCACTGTCTCCGAAGTAACCCTGTAAGGCTTTGCAAGATCTTTTTGATAAATAAAACCTAACGCAGTACTTATGGTTCGAGACTGAACTAAAATTAGTTCAGTTTAATAAATAATGGCAAAATGCTCACTTAAACGGTTAAGGAACATGTTGCCAACCAAAACTAAAATTTCCCTAGCACAATCTCTTCTCCTGCCTATATTGGACTATGCTGACACTTGTTACCCTGACCTGTCTGCGGATCTCCTAAAGAAGCTGGAGCGCTTACAGAACCTCTGTATACGCTTTACCTATGGCCTGCGGAAAACCATGTCTCTAGTTATCGTTCAAAACTTGAATGGTACCTATTCGCCACCGGAGGAATTGCCACATACTCTCACTTCTATACTCTGTTCTCTTCAATCCCAATTCTCCTCCTTATCTTAAGGCGTTCCGACACTCAGTTGTAATCTTCGTTCTTATAAATAACCTTTCTTCCACTATGCCTTCTCATTCTACAAAACTTTACTCCAAGTCCTTTTGAGTACAAGCTATCCGTTTGTGGAACGATCTTGCTAATATGAGTCGATCAGACGCGCTCCTTCACCCGAGTCATTCAAAACGCGCGTCAAGGCGATGATAAGCAGGAGCTCTGGATAGTTGTTTTATTTTCCTCTCATATTATTAAGTATATAGTGATAAGTACTATGTATTAGTTTATTTATGATTTATATGTATTTTCTAAGTATTATAATTATGTAAGTACCTCTGGGTATGTAGTTTATATTATTTTAACGTCTTTTTTTTCTTTACTACCACCAACCCGCTTCACATTTTCTATGTGACTCAGGCTGGCTGGACAATTCTTCCAAATGAGCCGGGTTTAAGTAGGTCAATACACAGTTTTAGGTGACGGCTAATCACGCTTATTTCAGTTTATGTGACGCTAGAGAACCCGAGATAATCGAACGCAAACGTGTCCAGCCAGCTTGAAAACCGCTTTTCGCATGGTCTCTCAATCTCCGAACAGAAGGGATTCTAACTATTTCTTGCTTATTAATACTGCGTCACTTAAAATTGTGACAGGCATCCAGTTTGAATTTTTGAGATACGTATAGCCATTTAGCTAAAAAACAACGAAAAGCGTGGCCAGCCAGCCTGAACTTACGTATTAAACTTCTGGCTAGCACCTCTGAATCTCGACAACGAAAGCGTTTTCGAACAAGGTTCTTTTACTAGCATTTAGTGACGGAATTTGTGACAGTCATACAGTTTGTTTCATGGCGTCACATAAATTGACCGTCGGAAAAATAATTAGTATGTAGAAGTTTAGGATCATTTTCTGACTAAACGTCTCAACGAATTGAAAGTTTTTTGCTGGAATAAGATAATCAAATTCTAATCAATTTTTTGGTATATTTACTTTGCGTGGACATACCTTCGTTTGACGGGAATCGTCTTCACGTCAAGCGTCAAGCTGGAAGCCTCACCAAGGGGGTGTAATATCTTGGCTTCTACTGGACCAATTTCGTTGAAACTTTGTATACGAGATAATCAATTTCCAATCAAATTTTTGACATATAAATTATAACGATAGAGCCAGTCTATCTTGGTGAGGCTGCTAGCTAGACGTCGATCTAGAAGCCTCAGTAAGATACTCAAATATCCTCCAAAATACTATTAAACTTTTTCTGAGATTTATAAACAAATTTAATCAAATTCCAATCAATTTTTTGACATGGTTAAAACCTACGAATAAGGAATATTCGTAGGTTAAAACCAAAAAAATCGATGGTGAGGCTGCTAGCTAGACGGAGACTCGCTTTGGCTCATGCCACAGGAAAAGTGGGTAGATTTACTTTACCGATTACAATGTCGTTTGTAGTATTTCCGTGCGGATTTGTACAGATCTGATAAAAAAAAAAAAAAACGTTTTTTTTTCTACCTTTATCTTCTCTGTATAATAAAAATGAATTGCGGTTCGTTAGTCTCGCTAAAACTCGAGAACGGCTGAACCGATTTGGCTAATTTTAGTCTTCATATAGATATTCGTGGAAGTCCAGGGACGTCCAAAAAATATGGGTAGGGTAGGTGTAGGGTAGGTGTAGGGTAGGTGTAGGGTAGGTGTAGGGTAGGTGTAGAGTAGGTGTAGGGTAGGTGTAGAGTAGGTGTAGGGTAGG
Source organism: Carpatolechia fugitivella (assembly GCA_951230895.1). Classification (NCBI taxonomy): domain Eukaryota; kingdom Metazoa; phylum Arthropoda; class Insecta; order Lepidoptera; family Gelechiidae; genus Carpatolechia; species Carpatolechia fugitivella. The sequence goes on from OX579645.1 coordinate 9,123,081, forward strand.
TGTAGGGTAGGTGTAAGGTAGGTGTAGGGTAGGTGTAGGGTAGGTGTAGGATAGGTGTAGGGTAGGTGTAGGGTAGGTGTAGGTGTAGGGTAGGTGTAGGGAAAAATGGCAGGACAACGACGTCTGCCGGGTCAGCTAGTTTCGATATAAAAATCTTCAAAATCCTTAAAGTTGGATTTATCCGAGTTTGAAGTTAAGCGACACATATTATATTCTTAAGTACGTAATCCAGGGAACACGTCTTCAGTGTTATATATTCTTGAGTAAAATGCAAACTGTTGCGTCTCATTCGTTCTGAGAATATCAAAATAAGAAATTGTTTATCCGTCACTGAGGAGATTTATAGCTACAAGTTACAAGCCTGAAGGAGCTAGGCACGCACGACGACGCGCCGAGCGACGTGACGAACATGGATCCGCTTACAAGGGCCGCGTTCCGATACACGCATAAATCACTTTCGAATCAAACTGTCAGCGCCGCCGTCGTCGTCGTCGTCGTCGTCGTCGGTCTGTGATCAGATTGTATAGGTTTAGTTCGGCTGCTGACAAATCAAATCAAATCAAGGAAGGTTTGATACCTACTCAGAAAATTCTTTGGTGCGATTTTAGTCGCGTCGTCGTCGTCGTTCTTTGTCGTCTTTCGCTTCGCTCTTCGCTAGGTAGCATTTGATTTCTGGGCGAAAAGTAAGTTGTCATCGTCATTTTGAAGAGTAAATAATTTCAGAACGAAAATCTTTCATGATCTTGCTTTTTCTATTGTATTTGGTATGTTTTTGTCGTATTTTATTTAGTTTTGTATGTGAAAATATCTGTAATGGTATTTGGCCGTCTATAATTATGTCGTAGGATCTTAAAGTGCTAACTTTTGATTGCATTCGTGTAGAATTAATGGAGTTGAAGGTCTGGGTCGAGGGGATACAAAGGATTGTTTGTGGGGTCACAGAAACCACTACCTGCCAGGTCAGTGCGGAAATTCTCATGAACGTTCTCTTGCTATGTAAAGTATGTTATGGGAATGCAGTTTCACTTTTTGTGAATCTGTTGTTTCGTGAAACTTTAATACTTAACTATTTATTGATTTTGGTGTGTTCAGGATGTAGTATTTGCTTTGGCTCATGCCACAGGAAAAGTGGGTAGATTTACTTTGATTGAGCGATGGAGAAACAACGAAAGGCTTCTGGCTCCTCAGGAATTTCCACTGAAGGTATTTATTTAATTATATATTATAAATAAGTAACATAAGTCATTATTACATTGTAAACTGACTCACATAAGCCAGATTATCATGTTGTTAAGTGAGTGAAGTGATCTTTTAATTCCTCTAGTATTTTACAGATTTTGTATTATTTGTAGTATGTTTAAAAGATAATCTGTTTTTCAGATTCTAATGAAATGGGGTGAATACTCTAATGATATACAATTTATACTGCGACGGTCTGAATCTGGAAACAATCAGAAACCGCCTCCATCTGCCAACAATTCCCGATCACCTATTGGAAATGGGTTTGTTATCTTAATATTTACATTTCATTAACAAAATGCTTATATTCCTTTCTGCTCAGTATCATGAAAAATATTGGTTGTGCATTTACTGGTATTTGAACCTAAAAGCTGGCCACGGATTATTTATATCATCAATCACATGTCACAATAAAGAAAATAAAGACTAGAACCAAAAATAAAAATGTATTGATGGATATTGTGAGTCTAGTCTAGTTGAACCAACTTGCCCCGTTATTGGTGGTTTCAAGCCCCTGACTTGGCTTAACAACTACTAACTTTGCTAGCAATTACCTATTAGCAATTGCTTTAGATGCCTATTGAGGCATCAAAAACACTGAAGCAAAGATATTAATTATTGAATTTTTTCTCAACTGAATGTTACGGTTAAAATAGATCTTGAATAAGATGTTTGTTATAGGACCCAAAATACATCAAATTCTAATATACTGGACAGTCAAAACTCACCAAATAGAATGAACATAACTCCTACACATAACAATGCAAATACAAATAACATTTCCCCTGGGAATCTAATTGGAGTGGTGAAGGGTGTGCAACAAGCTAAAACCCCTGAGTCCGAGAGCCCTGTCCTCAAAGATGTCCCTCCTTATAGGTAAGAAAGCATTTTGACAAACTTTTAGTTACTAATATAATTAAACTTTGAGCAATTTCATAATATGCATCTGTTAAACTGTTGAAAGCATTCAATTAACACTCATTTACCTGTCTTTTAATTGTGATAATTACAGGGTTCGAAAAATCAGAAAAATCTGATAATTATCAATGCTGGATTTAACATTCTGTTTTCAATTTTTGAATCTATTTAATGATAAATTCAGTGCCAAAAATACCCAAATATTGTAAAAAAGACAATAAATACAATCAACTGTTTTAATATTTAAATTACATAAAAAATAACATAAAATTTTGAGAAAAAACAATCTTACAAATATTTTGGTAATATAAAATATATAATACAAATATTATGTCATCATCAGAATCATTTTCTGCCCCTGTAACGGTAGAATTAGTAGTTGTTATAGTTATTTTCCCCATAATATTGAAAACTCGTCAGATATTATATGAATGCTTCAAATGCAGGGTTTTGATTTCTTTTGCACGGATACCAGGGCACAGTGGTATCAATGGTGATGTCTGGCAAATGAGGCTTTTGTGTATGGTGACATGCATCCATACATGAACTTTTGTCATGATTTGGCCTGTCTGCCCATATTTGACCTTCGGAACTCCTGGGGCCAAATGTGGACGGAGAGTATTCAATTAAAGGGTAAATTGTGTTTGGATACGCGCGCAGTCATTAATCGCGTCCGGATACACGTGCATGCTATAATCTAATTATTCTTCTATGAATTTTATATTTATCGAATAATCAAGATATATTTATCAAGATAATTATCACTTCGATCCCTGCATAATTACGCATTTGTTTTTGACTAAAAGTATTCATTCATTCTTCTTCAACATCATCGATGTAAGGTCGACAAAAATTTCTTTGATGTTAGTTTGTTTAACTTTTATCGGTCTTCGACCTTATATGTTACTAGCCAATCTGAAAATTGAGTAATCAATAATAAGATGTTTGAATTATAATATAAAAGTAAAATCGTGGTTGACGACTGAAGGACGTCTAGCGGATATGCATATGAAAAAGACAAACAAGAACCGAACAGACTGCAGAAAATAATTTTATTAATTATACCTAAGTATGTATAGAAAGTAATTTAATTCAATGTGAATTGAAGGATGCCAGAGCAAAGGCGAGAACCTTTTCTCGCCAACGAAGACGCAGTCTTTAACGTTGAAAAGAAAAATCATTTGATGTTTCTCTGTATGAAAAAATATTTTTTCGTTCCGAACCTAAACGCTGTATTCTCAAATAAGATTATTAATCTTTTTTTATTATATTCCAGTTCGAAAGAACTTTTTTTTTGTTAAAAAAGATCGTAAAGTGTCTTCCGTCTCAAACAGCGGAAATAAGCCCTTTGAAAAGATACTCTTCATTTGATTTTTATAGATAGATGGAAAACTTACTAGGGATTTCATATGTCTCTTTAATCTATTTTATATTCTATTGTGACTGATAATAGGGAGCCGCCACCGCCATATCGGTCGCCCCCGCCGCCATCGCAAGCCCCACGGAAATCACCCAGTCGCTCGCGTGGCACCAAGTCCGCGCACATGTCCCCCGTCAACTTACCAGAAGAAGGTCCTGACAACCGAAGCCCTGAGGCAGTTAGCTACAATAGCCAATACAGGGAACTTGTTTCATTGGTAAACTATCAACGAGAGAAGCTGTCTAGCCAACAAGTTGATCTTATACAGGTTTGTGTCATTTCCCCTGTTCTACGTACAGTTTAAAAATATTTTGTGATAATTTGATTACGTTTCGGTTACGGTTAGTAAGAATACGAGTAGCATTCTTCTGCCATTGGCGTTGGCATTGACGGTGGTGGTATGATTCAATTTGGCACAAGTTTGAAATTTTTTGTAAGACTCGGCCAAATATTATATATGTCACCGTAAGATTGTGAACGATGTTAGTTTATAATGTTACTCGCGATATTATAAACTTACGGAAAATTGTGAACTGAAACCAACCATTATTCTAGCTGATGGAAATTCATTATAAGGTGAAAGATGGACCACGCTCGCCTAGAAGATGTTTATGTTTTTTTTTTATAAAAGGGCTAAATTCTATTCTATAGTTTATTGAGAAACACGGTTATGCTTCAAAATCTAGTCCATGCATCCGTTTTTCGTTTTAAGTCCTACAAGAGTACTACACCAATAAAAATCTCAATAAAACTCATTTTATACTTTTTAGTGCGTAAAAACGTGTTGTTAAAAAAATATTTTTTACTTCATAATTATTTACAGTGACCCCATCGGAGTTCGAATGGAATGTAGTTACAATCTCGCACCAAAGCCCGCTGTTTCTTATTTATAATAATAATAATAAATCATAGGTAAAGTACTTTCGTATGCCGCCACACTCATCCCCTCCATTTCATCCAGCATTTCTTTTACGAGACGGGAACGTACCGTACGAAGTAGCTGACAAGATAGATACATACCTATACATACATAGGACATCGACTGCCCGAAGTCATCGTTGCTGAGGAAGGAGAGCATGAGTGGTGAAATGCGGGAAAAAGTGCAGCTCTGTAATGTACTTAAGTAGTATTGAACTGTAGCACTGTAGTGAAATTCTCGATCGGGCATAAAAGGTGGCAACCTTCTACCTATATACATATTAATCATGCCAACAAGATATATAATAAAATGAAAAAAAATAATTGTGTTCCTCTGGTACACGTGGAGTGGGGGTTATTTTTTTTTTTGTCTACTCTAGAGTGTGGGTGTTGTTGGATAGGTAGGTTATTAAAATATTGGGGGTTTGCGAAAACCAGTTTTCGTGTCTTGCTTCAAATATTTAGTTTTGAAGTGCTTATTCTTGTTAGATTCCCCCCCTACCAGCAAACAGTTATATTTAGAAATGTGAAAAAAAAACATGGTAGTAGTGCATTATGTTACCGGCAATCTGTATAATCCGGCATTCTGTAGAATACCTAGAACGTTCAGGCAATGTATGAAATATTACTTATTCCATACTTTGCCTAGGCATCCTATACAATGCCGGATCTTGAGTTAAAATTTAGCTAATAATACTAAAAGCAAAAGAAGTTTGTCCATAGTTGGCGCGTTCACCTCAAAAGTGCGCTCTCTGTGATGATGACGGCCTGGAAAAACACCACCGGACTCGAGCATGTTATGTACTTTTTTTATAAATATATGTTTTATTAATGGAGTATCAAAATATTAATCATCCCAGGATTCCAATAAGGACATTTAAATAGTCTTCTAAATTAAATTAAGATTTTTTAAATAGCGTCTGTTTTACGATTCATTAAAACCTTTTTTTTCTGGTAGATAAGTGTATAGTAAATGAGTGTCAGATTATTAACTAAATTCATGGGTATTTTTCTCTTATTTTCCTAACATATTACGTATATAATATAAGCAAACATGTATTGGCAAGAAACCGTAAAATGTCTATTTCTCTAGTGAGTTCTGACAGTAAATTGCCCAACTATTATAGCTCTCTTCTGCAGTGCAGAATTAAGATTTTATCGATATCAGCTGCTCGGCCCAATATCAGAATGTTTCATTTGTCCTTAAGTTTATACTTTGCCTGATCTCTATCCGGCATTCTATACAATACCTAGGCATTGTATACAATGGCTAGGCAGAGTATATAATGATAATCTATAAATAAAGTATTTCATACATTGCCTAGACGAGCCCGGCATTCTATAGAATGCCTAGGTATTCTATACAATATGCCTCAATTATACAGATTGCCGGTAACACATATAATGAATTTAAAAGGAAAATAATCAATTTCTAATAGGCTTTACAGGTTAACGAGTAATAGGCCATCTTATAAAACGTACATGTATTCGTAAGAAATTCGACTTTGATGAAAGTTAACGTGTCCATTACGCCAGCAGGAAAATGTGTCGTAGGCTGAATTTAGTACAACTACTGGCGCACATTTACGCACTAATATAAGCTATCTGCCCACTTACTTCACTTAACTCTCCCCGATCATTCGTTTAGAATATTCCGGCTGGAAGAGCGTTTCTCCAGCAGGAATAATTTTTCCTGTTTTCTTCCGAAACGATAAAGCGCACTTTTTTTTATTTGGCGCACATTTACAGCATAATGCGCTGTAATAACTAGTTGTACTAAATTCAGCCTAGAACACATTTTTCTGCTGGCATAATGAACACAACGTTAACTGTCTAGAACAGGTACCTACCGAAGTAGTATTGGGCAACTACGGACGGAACCCTACACTTTGCGTGGCCTGACACGTACTTGCCAGATTTTTTATACCAACTTTATAATAAGTAATAATAGCACAACACGTAACACGTTCATGAATCATATGTGAGCAATTTTTTCTAGTGGACATAGTCCAGATTATTTTTTCTTTTTGGGACGTGTCGAGTAAATTCTGTTTTTATTATTATTATACACCCCCTTTTAATACCAATAGAATAAAAATTAAATGAAAAATCACGGGACGTGACGGGTAACGGGATCCCAGTCACTGGCAATTTTATTTTTAAATTATTAATTACTAGTTGACAAACACCCATGTTGATTGCTATTTTTTCCTTGGGAAGAAAATGTTTCCCTGCGGTAAAATAGCCTTTGTTCTTGGGAGTCAAACTATTTTTGTACTATAAATAAAACTCTGTTACGAACTTAGAGTATTAGTATGAAAGGAATAAAAATGCAAAATAGTGATTGAGTAGTACATAAACCAAAAGTACACAAATTAGCATTTTGTTTTGTTTTGTCAGTATGACGCCGAGATTGGATACTGGGAGAACAAAGGTCGTGAACAAGAGAGACAAGTGGAACTCTTGCAGCAACAAATAAGTTCGGCAGACAATCAATTACGCATAAGCTCTGAGCAGGTAACCCTAAACACTGTTTCTTAGATAACTAGTAGGTACGATAAATCTGGCTCTGACTACTTAGGCTGAAATCAGAGAATGGGAGTGAACGTCAGCGCAGCAAAAGTTAACCGAGAATCGTCAAAAATGCTCACAGCTATCATAGTATCTGTGAAATGGCCAAAATTGGAACAATAGCCATTTCTATGGAAATGTCAACTATCAGAATTGCCGTCATTGATTGAAATTACTTGAAATTACCATTTTATATAGTCATATAGTAGTCATTAGCGCCGCCTTTTATTTCAAAGATAAGTTGGTAGGTCTGTAATTTAAAACTGCTCGTTACGCCACTGCGCTGCCGTCCGGTTATATCTCGGTGTGAATCGAGCTTTGGGAGGCTATTATTGTTTTTTTGCTTTCCTTGAACATCAAATAAAACTTCAAGATAGTTTGTAACATATTATTTTATTTACAATTTATTATTAAGTAGCTATTATTACAAAGGACGATACTATGAAATATTTCAGCTTTGTAACAAGACTTGAACAGCGCTATTTTTCAAACACAGGGTAAAAACCCGAAGTTGAAAACTACTATAAAATTAGTACATTCAAGTGGTAATAAGCCTTTATATTATATCGGGTTTAAATGACAGTCTCCACAATGGATACAGCGCATTTAGTATAAAAATATGTAGTACTCTTGTAAATAATGTAATAATACGACCACAAAAAAACAACCGCGGAAAAATTACAGTGGAATATGATTTAGAGCCATGGGTTGAATGAAGCTTATCATCCACTTACAGGCTATACAAACTTAAAAAAAGCTCTTCCGTTCCTTCATACGTGACTACTATCACCTACAATTAAAAGTGCGGTTTTTATTTTATTAAAGAAATAAACCTAAAGTACAGAAGCAACACTTAAGAATTTTAAAACTAATAACAAATTAAAATACTTATAATTTTTTAAAATACACAGGTTCAAGCATTGACGTATGTAGAGGAGGAAAACGAGATAGTAAAACAGAACGAGAAGACACTGAGATCGGAGATCGTGCTCGTGCGGTCCAAACTGGCAAACTGCGAGACCGAGCTTCTTCAGTGCAAGAACAAGATTAGGAAACTAATGGAAGAGATCCAGAACGAACAGCGACTAATCAATAGTCGACAACATGAAAACCGGTCAATGCCTTTTATAATACGCACCAAATAACTTGGCGGATTTGAACATAAATGAGAAGCGCGCAAGACAAACTGTGCTTGCAAAGTTATTTGGCGTGTATTTTACATATTGTATTATAATCTATATTGCTTATCAATAACTTATTTTTTTTCTATAGTTCTATAATAGTAAAATAGGTAAATAGTCTCATATAGTCAGAATGTTATTGTTTATAAAATAACAATCGATGATTTTCTATAAAATCATCAATTGGTATTGTATTTATGCATAGCGTGTATGAGCGTTGCGAATACATTGTTATTTTGAATCTACAGACAAGCATTGGAAAGATCTATGCTAGCTGAAATGGAAAACCTGCAAAGTCAGATACAACAGGCGAAACATGCGACTGAAATTAACCACCTTACCGCGGAAAATCTTAAGCGAGAGGTTAGTGCATGTTTTTTTTTCTTATTAATTAAGTACTAGCCGAGGAAAAAAGAGGATATACCTATATAAATTTAATGGGGTTAATATATGTAGGTATCCCTCTAAACCTGGACAAGCTACGAAAATGTAAAACAATTTACTTTTGTGTTAGTCCTTAAGAAATAGATAAAGCTCAAAGAATGTATATGTATTTACAGTACGTGTGCTTTCCTATTGAAACGGAGAGAGAAGCGAAGTTCTGAAAACATGCGGGTAGTTCCAGCGGAGCGAACTTTATGTCGAAACTACTTTAGAGAAATCGTTTATGTTCATTTTCATGAAAACACAATGTTATCCTCTCAGCTGTGCTCCGCGCGCCGTACAATTTGAGAAAACTCTTCTCGACATCGCTAGCACTGTTTATTTCAGACAATATGGTTGGTTAGTGTATTCTCTGCTCCGCCTCAGTAAATCGCACCCATTGGATGTTCATCTTTTGTGATCAAAAAGGATCAATGGTTGCTACTAGGTTTGGATTTACTTAAATCAATTTTTTTTTCTAGGTTGGAGTTCTTGAAAGTGCTATAATGGAAAAGAAGAGGCAGGTGGAGAGATTGGTGCAGGAAATGAAGGAAGCCAACCTGCAGAGCCTCTCTGGCAGCGTAGACGAGCTTCGTCACCCACTTGACGGTACGAGACAATTATGTTTTAGCGCCCAAAGGGGAGCAACCAAAATGGGCTTAACCTTGAACAATTAATCAATCAGCCTATTGCAGTTCACTGCTGGACGTAGGCCTCCCCAAGGGTACGCCAAAGCGCACGATCACCCGCTTTCCTCATCCAGCCACCACCTGCGACCTTCTTCAGGTCATCAGTCCACCTGGCAGGGGGGCGTCCCACACTACGTTTCCCGAGGCGCGGTCTCCATTCGAGAACCCGTCTGCTCCAACGCTCATCGGTTCTGCGACAGACGTTGGTTTAGCCTTGAACAACCACACCAAAATTTTTTATTAAAATCACGAAACATTTTGAAATAATATATATGCAAAATACCTTAAAATAAAAAAAAAATGTTTTGTAAGACTTTCAATCGATTGATAACGCCAAAACTAGTGTTGCCAAATACATTCTGACGAAAGTAATAAAAACTTTTAGATTTTTATTATTATTAGGTTGTGATAAGTGACACCAAAAAACACTTTAAACGCACCATGCGTTTAAAGTGTTTTTTTAAACATAAGAATTTCAAACAATTTGATATATTTTCGCATATCCAAAAAAATACCGACAGACTTGCAATAAAAAAAACGTATTATGTAATGTATACTTTTTATTTATGCTGTTTATTTTTCTTTGCTTGGTAACACAATTCAGTCATGTCAATGTTTTTTTTTTGTTTAGTTTATGAAAAAGGTAAAGGGAATTAAGCCCATCCTGCCAACTTCGACTAACTTTTTAGAATAAAGATCAAGTCCATATTTTAATGGTTATCAGGCCGACTTTGTCTTAACCTAACTTAGCCTTAACTATTAATTTAACCAAACTAACAAGATAAAAAACGATCAACAATACGAAACACGTACACGGCAATTTTTGCTCGTTTCCCGCGCAAAACGCCTGTATAAAAGAAGTTAAATAAAACAATATTTAACTTCTTTGATACTAAAACTCCAACATTTATGTGATATCCTTATTACAGACAACTCAAAACAGTCAATATTATTGTAATATTTTATGTTCGTTCAAGCCCAGAGGTCAAAAATTTTGGTTTTAGTCCTTTGTTTTATTATATTATTGAATGATTGGTCTACAAGAAAGTACGTAAAAAATGAGAGCGCTGTACTAACCTAACGAAATAGGTATTTCGGAAAACATTTGCTATCGCTCGTGCGCTCATGCCCCAATCCAATCGTGCGATAGAGAGCGTTGCAGCTCGCGACTGACAATAGGTACTTTTCTTGATGAAATTCCCATTTCGGGAGAAAACGGTTTCCATTAACTAAACAAAAAACTTTTTCACCTCTCCACCTCGGAAAGTTGGCTTTTAATGCCTGAAAATAGGGCCGAAAATCGCTTATTCATTTCTAGACATGCAAACCATTCTCATGTCTAGTGAGGAAAATTAGTTTGTATTTCGAACAATATCTTACACAGGAAAAAAGTTTTCATAAATCCGCGCGTAAAATAATTGACGTGAGCCATTTTTTTTATTGGGTGTATCCCGAATCAAACTGTCAGAGCCGTCAGCAGCGATCAGAAAACCAAAAGATTGTATGGGTTTCGCCTGCCTCTGGGTGCGCTAAAATCGATTTAAGCGCGTGTCGAAACGCAGGGATAGGTTTTCATACAATTTTGGAACGCATCCTAAAAAATTATAACCTAAAAGTTTGTTTATTGTTTTGGTTGTTTATTTTTAACTTCTTAACTAAAAATTTAAAAGTATTATAATGAAATACAGTAATTAAATCTCAACTTATAGAATTATATCGAAAATAAGAGAACTCTTGTACATTTTAAGTACCTACCAATATTTACGTAGGTAAGTAAATAGTTAATGATTTCCTTGCCGGAACAGGTGAAAAGTAATGTGTTGGGTTTGAGAGGAATCTAATTCTCTCCTCGAACCTTAGAATCCCTCGCGAGCTTCAGGAGTCTATTTTTAGAAACACTCGCTTCACTCGTGCTTCCTTAGACTCCTTCGCATGCTCTGGATTCAATATCAGTTCTCTGAGGAAAAATCAACATTCCTCTCTTACCTAACAAATAACTATGATTTTGATGTCGATCGTTTCAGCACAATATATTCTAGGTTTATAGGTTTCGCTTTTTTTCGAGCACGTACTATTCTTCTCTCTTATAACACAATAAAAAAATTGCAAACCCGAGGGTAGGTCCGAAGTATAAAAGGTTCTCCATTCTTACATGTATTAGGTTTTTACGCGCTATAGCCTTCTCCCTTTAGGCCATGGTATTTTGCATTATAGTCCAGCTATTAAAGGAAGAGCTCTGACAGATTCAAAATTCTCCATTCGACGCAAACGACTTACTTATAACATCCAGTTTATGAACCATAATTGCTATAAACTAAAAAAAAAGGAACTTCACCTCTTATTTTATCAATAATAGTTATTTGTTAGGTAAGAGAGGAATGTTGATTTTTCCTCAGAGAACTGATATTGAATCCAGAGCATGCGAAGGAGTCTATAATAGAAGCACGAGCGAAGCGAGTGTTTCTAAAAATAGACTCCTGAAGGTCGCGAGGGATTCTAAGGTTCGCGAGGGATTCTAAGGAGAGAATTAGATTCCTCTCAAACCCAACACATTACTTTTCACCTGTTCCGGCAAGGAAATCATTAACTATTTACTTACCTACGTAAATATTGGTACTTAAAATGTACAAGAGTTCTCTTATTTTCGATATAATTCTATAAGTTGAGATTTAATTACTGTATTTCATTATAATACTTTTAAATTTTTAGTTAAGAAGATAAAAATAAACAACCAAAACAATAAACAAACTTTTAGGTTATCATTTTTAGGGTGCGTTCCAAAATTGTATGAAAACCTATCCCTGCGTTCCGAGATGCGCTTAAATCGATTTTAGCGCACTCAGAGGCAGGCGAAACCCATACAATCTTTTTTTTTTTTCTGATCGCTGCTGACGGCTCTGACAGTTTGATTCGGGATACACCCAATAAAAAAATGGCTCACGTCAATTATTTTACGCGCGGATTTATGAAAACTTTTTTCCTGTGTAAGATAATGTTCGAAATTCAAACTAATTTTCCTCTCTAGACATGAGAATGGTTTGCATGTCTAGAAATGAATAAGCGATTTTCAGCCCTATTTTCAGGTATTAAAAGCCAACTTTCCGAGGTGGAGAGGTGAAAACAATATTGCTTAGTAAATAAATAAAAAAATTAAATAATATTTTTATATTCTGATATTAGGCGTGCTGTTAAAATGAAACGCAAATAGTGATATGTTCAATTCGTAATACTACAATTAATTACGAGAAATCTAGAATCGCTAAAATTAATTAAAATAAAATAAAAATATTTAAATGTACTAAAAGCTGTATCGCTCCATGGCGCTCCATGGAGTGGAGCGTAGCATTCTGGGAGTAAAAAGAATAGACCGTATTCGAAATGCAGAACTACGCAGACACAAATGTCAGAATATTGATTTCTTTTCTCTTGACACTGCCCTAATCTATAAATTGCATGAAACTACTGCTACTAGAGGGAACAGCTCGTTTCTGCAGAATAAATATAAGTACTATTAGCATTCGCAGCGTGATCCCGCAATAATATACCATTCCAACGTCATTTGTCAGAGCTCTTCATATCATAACCCGAGTACAGTAAAATATATCTAGAGGTGTGCTAATAGTTTTGTTTTTTCCAGGTCTATGCAAGGCGGGCAGCGCGCGCAGGATTATAGGGTCGCCCCGGCAGCTAGAGAACGCAGCACCCACCAATAAAAACCCACACGGAGTTTGGGTATAGACAGACATGTCTTAAGATTCTTTACCAAGGCCATTTTCATGTTCCCTGTAGTTAAGCGCGCAGATCTGATTCATATTAGAATTCGTCTTTTTCACTCGAATTTACAGGGTACTTGACTGAATACTATCGTTTTGTTATCAGTAACAGTTCCCACGGGCACTGGTCACAGCGTTGGGCTTTCAAATAGTCGGTCTGGAAGTTTTGGATTCGAATCCCGAAACACTGTCAAAATCAGGACATTACAGGCTGAATCGTCTGATTAACTGAAAAATGATTCCGTGCTTTGAAAGGCACGTTAAGTCGTTGGGCTGTTGATCTAATGGAGTAGAGGTTACAAAGGCCATGTTTTGATCATCGAACTCATAAACCACATTATATTGATGATGATCAGTACAAAAAGATAATTTTCTCCGACACGCTCGAAAATGTGATCATTACTGCCAAAAATCAGTACGCGAAGTGACTCATTTTTGGACGAAACATTGCCCCATACAAAACAGCGGCCGGCAATGTGACCTCAAACGGCCTAGGCCGGCAAAGTAACTTTCGTCTAGAAATTTCAATGTTTTTGAGTCTTTTTACTACATACTCTTATGTTCTAAATTCAAATTTTATATGAATCGTGCACGAATCGTAGTGATTGGAGTTGGCTGTATGCTCTGTATGACACTGGCACAGAACAAAAAAAGAAAAGTGCGCAATATGGCGGTTTGTAATTTTCATCTCTTAATTTTATCGTACTATATTGTTACTTATTTTTCATGATGGAGTTACTAATGATTGAATTAGGGAAATATTACAACAATGAATGGTTCAAGTATTTGAAGTAGAGGTTAAAGTGATAAAGGTTAGAACTTATAAGTTTAGTACGATACGAGTAGACATCCAAATCCAAGGTTCTTAAAAGGTAATTTTTTTAGCTTTTTATAATTTCCTCGCGTATTTCAGAGAAAAGCACTATACAGGCCTCGGCCGCAATAACTCTTGCTGGACTCGTACGCAATAAAAGTCCTCACCTGCGGCTCGGACTTTAAACGTGTCCTCGTCCAACAATAACTAATTTTACGGCCGCGGTAGTAATGTACTTTTTGTTAGACAGTAAGAAAAAGGGGAGTTCATGTTAATCCCGTCATAGACGGAGCTATAACATATATTATAGTACGAGGCAGCCAGCTCTCTCGTCGTCATTCACTTTGTGTGCAAAGCTGGGGTCAAGCAGAATGGCCGGTTACTGATTGATTCGCAATTTTGTTGTGTTGTGACGGGCTTTATAGTCCTATTTTACGATAGAGTTTATTATTTTTTGTTAAATTATATAGTAGAAACAGATAGTATTAGTCACGTAAACTGTCATGTTTCACTGATGAACAACAAGACATCATACTCATTTCACTGCCAACAACCACTACGACGCAAGTTTACTTAGGTTTAGTAGAATACATGCTGCTATAGTGTTCCAATTCAAATAGTTGAGAATGAAGCAGTATTAGAAAGTTACTTTATATTTTATATGGTTTTATTTAGTTTGTTTTAATAGAATAATTTATTAGACTTGTGTTCAAATTAGTGTCATATTTAAGTAAAAATATTGGTCACAATAATTTACTGATAAAAATAGATTTCTTATTAATTAAATATAAAAGTATTATTGTATCTTGCCGTATATTTACACTTGTAGGATTTTGATGATAATAACCATAGAATAATTATTATATTTTGACAGGATTACGCACGCAAGTGATCAAAAATAAAAGATTACTATCCTAATATTTAAAAAAATGAAATCTTTTCACCTGTAAAGGTGTGTTTCCACTGAGGCGGAGAGGAGATAATAATCATAGAATAATTATTATATTTTGACAGGATTACGCACGCAAGTGATCAAAAATAAAAGATTACTATCCTAATATTTAAAAAAATGTAATCTTTTCACCTGTAAAGGTGTGTTTCCACTGAGGCGGAGAGGAGATAATAATCATAGAATAATTATTATATTTTGACAGGATTACGCACGCAAGTGATCAAAAATAAAAGATTACTATCCTAATATTTAAAAAAATGAAATCTTTTCACCTGTAAAGGTGTGTTTCCACTGAGGCGGAGAGGAGCTGTGAAAACAGGCGGATGGTCCCATTGAAGCGCAGCGGACTATGTGTCAAGCAAAACGGTGTCGAGAGAGTTCATTACTTTTTCATCTCTCGTGCTCTGAAAGTAGACCAATAATGACCCCAAACAAAGGATGTAAGCAACTTTTAAATTCGAAACTTTCTTTTTACAATTTCCATAGAAAATTGCACACAACAAATGGCAAAGGAAGCTTAGAGACGTACACAGCCTAGATAATTCTACAATTAATTTTATTCCGATAAAAAAGAAAAAAAATAATGCTTGAATATACTAAAGTATATTCAAAATTAAGCAAAATGAATACAAAATTCGCGTATTTACCTAGAAATATCAATAAAAATATTAATAATTATAAAACCAACAATTTTATTATTCCTTTCAATTTTGGAAAAAATTACACGAACGCGAACCTTTTAAAAAAGGCCAGAAAAAAATGTTGGTGAAAAAAATATTGTTATCTGTGGTTTGTAATCAATGTTCTGATAAATTATTTTGTAATTTATGTTTATTTTAACCAAGAAATAGTAAAAATAAGTTGATTTAGGCTTGAGCGGGAATTTCTAAAATCAATACGCAGTGATTTCAATAAAAAAAAAACAAATGAAAATTTTGCAGTTTGTGTGTCAAATAGTCTGAGGGCCCCAATATGGCGCGTAATTGTATGTAGCCATATATATTTTTTACAAACTGTTTTGTTTACTTTCCTCGCAATCTAGATGAAAAGCAGAGTGTTTACCACGTGGTAGGAAAGATCAATTCCACCGTCATACTATTATAAGCGCCCTCGCTACGCTCTCGTGCGTCAAGATCGCTTTCACCCTTTGGTTAACAATCTACTATTGCATGAAAAACACAACTCTTCTCATGTCTGCTAGAATTGTTTCTACTGAAGTAAAGCGGATAGGAGATGTTTATTTCGAACAATGTGATTGGTCAATTTCTACACATCTCCGTCTCTGTGGAAAGGCACCCTAGCTCTAGACACCTGGGATTGTCAGTTCTTTTTCTTACAATCCACACGATAAGAAAAACAGTCATCACTACGGTACTTATATAGTTGGCCGGTTTTCTTTTGTTAATTGTAGATAAAATAGACCTCTACTAACAGTAATTTCATATACCTACTTAGTTATTTTCTATTTATTCGATTATTTTATGCTCGATCGGAGGATTCTTATTTTATTTTTGTTTTACGGCCAAAATACGTGTACATGACACGACAAAGTCGTCTTCGCTACATACGATGTCATTGTTATCTTTGAAGAAAATCAGGGTATAAAGTTGCGACCACAGGTTGCTTGTCATAGCGTTAAGACAGGTCAAAAATAATTGAGAACAACGTCGCTTAGCATCGGTAGATTCTACGACACGGCATGCGACGCGACATCAATATCGGTAAAAGGGGATCGGACTACTTTTTTTAAATTTTATAAATACAAACTTCTTAGTTTCTGCTATCGACACGAAAATAATTTTTGCTCTATCTTTAAAATTGACAGAGTTGTAAAGATTTGAAATTCAAGATTAGATAGAGGGGCAAATACCCACTTGTGACGTCATTTGTTAGTAACGCCATATAATCTCCATACAAAAAATCGTTTTTGAAAGAGACAGACATATTGAAACTTTAAAAAATCACTGTAAATTCGTTTTTGAACCGATTCTGTTTTTTTCTTCGCGAATCGTCTGCTACTAATCTATATTTTAAAAATAATTCATAAAATATGGTAATGGTATGGTAATTTAGGAACAGTCCGATGACTCAGGCAGTCCGTGACTCAGGCTGGCTGGACAATTCTTCAAAATGAGCCGCGTTTAAGTAGGTCAATACACCATTTTAGGCGACGGCTAATCACCCTTATTTCAGTTTATGTGACGCCCGAGATAATCGAACGCAAACGTGTCCAGCCAGCTTGAAAACCGCTTTTCGCTGGTCTCTCAATTTTCAAACAAGGGATTCTAACTATTTCTTGCTTATTAATACGGCGTTAGGCATCCAGTTTGAATTTTTGAGATACGGGGACGACTAAGATAACTGACTGGTTAGAGAGACGACGATCTGGCACCTGCCAGCCAGAAGTTTAATACCTAAGTTCAGGCTGGCTGGCCACGCTTTTCGTTGTTTTTTAGCTAAATGGCTATACTATCTCAAAAATTCAAACTGGATGCCTGTCACAATTTTAGGTGACGCCGTATTAATAAGCAAGAAATAGTTAGAATCCCTTCTGTTCGGAGATTGAGAGACCAGCGAAAAGCGGTTATCAAGCTGGCTGGGCACGTTTGCGTTCGATTATCTCGGGTTCTCTAGCGTCACATAAACTGAAATAAGGGTGATTGGCCGTCACCTAAAATTGTGTAGTGACTTACTTAACGTGGCTCATTTGGAAGAATTCTCCAGCCAGCTGCCCATTTTCACCAACTACCCCTAAACTGTTCCTTAACTAAGTATCACTTATTCAAAGGAGTACCTTAAACCATCCCTTAACTTAAATTCCCAAAAAAAATGTAATGTAAAAAATGTATTCGTCCCTTATGTAAGGGCTACTTAGTTAAGTGACGTTTAGTGATGAGCTGCATCTGTTATGCCCCAGAACAACATTAGTATTTTGGTTATTTACCGTTTAAGTACCATTTCATAAACGTTTAAATACCTAAAACAATAAAGAATGCGTAATTACTTCAAATTAAACAAAAATATATTTACTTATCATTGTTATTGATATTATGAAGTAAAGGGCTGTATGGAAAATAATCCTTGGCCTTCAACTATGGTTTTTAAATTTTGACAAGCAGGCGGACGGTGAAAGTCGGTAGCCTCACTTTTTTGCGTTGGTTGGTTGGTAGGTAGGAAAATAGGTAGTATAGATACCTACACTTACCTGTCATCAGGAAATTTCAAAAATCTTTCCACTTTTTCTAATATATAAACACTGTAGTATGTTTTGAAGATCTGTACCAATCTTGTGAATAAGTCCAAGTCATCATATTTCTCAAAAAAAATTGGTCGTTCGCGAAATAATATAGGCCGCCGTATTGATAATACGTTTAAAATATCTTCCTCAGTTTCTATATCTTCTAAAGTATCCAAAAACTCGAACAAATAACTATCCATAACTGTAGCGAAAGCGTAAAGAGTAGAGAAAGGTCGGATGTATAGTGTCCCAAGATACTGTTCCTTAGTTAGGGGCGGGTTTATGATCCCGCTATTCGACCCCGTAAGTTTATGGGACTCCTTTAGGCCTTAAGTGACACTTAAATGTTGGTGAAAACCAAATTCGCCCTAAGTGTTACTTAAAATGAATTAAAGTGTATTTAGGTTTTGTTGGTGAAAATGGTGGGCGCATTCACGAAACAACTCACCGTGCGTGACGCGTCTAATGATGTGCCGTTCCCGGTAAATTACTTTTGAGTGGGAATATTCCCTTGAGAACTTAAATAATGGGAAAGTTGTCGAAAACTTCTATTTTTTTTACATTTATATGTCACAATATTAAGTTTTAGAAGACAAATCACAAGTAATATTTGAATACTCACTAACCTAAGAGATTTCGTATATTCTCAATGTTACTGGGTATATTCCCTGGAAATTTCCCATATGCCTGGGAATATTCCCAAAGCTCCCAAAAAAATTGTTCCCGGGAATTCCAATTAGAACCAAGCGAAGCCGCGGAAAGTAAAAAAGACAGACGTCAAGGGTTAGTTCTGTGTCTGGTATTGAATATTTATGTATATTTGAGTACAGGCCTTGCCTAGTTCTGGATCACATGACCTTGTGTGAAATGTCTCACTTATATAAAATAAAATTGTCCATTTCGGAAATAATCAATTTTGCACAATATTCAATAAACCATACTAACCAAACCAACCAACCAAACTAAATTTAAACACCAGGTAAGAGGTTTAAAGATTTTAACAATTTTTTCATATGTAGGGGAATATTCCCGTAGGGAAAATACTGGGAATGGAAACATTCCCCACTGGCGCATTTCTAGACGCGTCGTACTGTGTACTCGTATTTTGGCCCTAAATTGTAAAATAAAAAGAATTTTGTCACCCGCGAATAAACACTCGACGATCGTGCTATTTGGCGATTTCATTATTGTTTGTATGTTTCTAATTATCTCAATTTCGCCGCATTTGGTATCGCATTTTAAGTACATAGAAAAAAAAATATTCACTCTTTCTACATAAAAAATAAACATCATTCTTTGTAACCACGACTGAATTTGTATTTTGTGTGCAATGTATTATGTTATAATTATAAGAATCCTTTTTGAGTATATTGTAACCCCGAAGATTTTTTAAAATTCTAATAGCGTAGTTGACGATATTAGTATGCATTAATAGAATGAAACTACGCTAAACTATGAAAATTTTCCTTTTTGACGGTTTATATTAATTAAATACCAGTAGTAGTATTTCATATTATACTTTAGTATCTTTCTTGCAGTACAAGTCTCGTACTACTTTTTAAAACTCTAATGATATAATTTACGAGCAAAACCAATTTTATCTTGACAAAATTTGATGCAATTTTTAAATCGCAATATTTATATAGAAATATTTTTTTAAATATTGATAAAATAATAAATCTAGTCGAAAATATGAGCCATTCAATATTATAAACAATATTAGCTTATAATCAATTTAGCGACATTAATACTTTCTCGCATTTATAGAAAAACAGAACAGAATTTAGTACCTACTTAATAGAAATTTCAAGTATACATACTTAGATAAAGTATTTCATACTTAGATAAAGTATTTCATATTCTGCATGGTTACTAATTATAATTATAATAATTTAGACAATGTGTATTACTGCAAAACAAATAAAAATATGATAAAATAATATAATGTCTTTCTTTTTCAAGTAGGTCAGTCAAAGAAATTGATTCAACTCTAGCTTACGGAGCGCAGCGACGGAGAATCCTCTTTGCATGGAGCATAATTCTTATTTACCTAAAGCCAGATTTAGACGATGCATTTTTAGAGGCGCCAGTGAAATGCATGCATTTTTAAAGGCTTTTCTGCCGCCTAAATCTCGCCGCCAGCGACTAGGAAGCTGGCACTGGTCGTTTATACGGTGCGATTTACAACCCTAGTTAGCACGGAGGCGTGCCTGCACTGACTTACGCGAAGTGTGGTTTAGACGATGCCTTTTTGTAGGCGCCGCGCCAGTGAAATGCGCCAAAAAATAGGCGCGTGCTATATTACGCAGTGTATGCTATATTACGCAGCTACATGCGCTGGCATGCCTTTAAAAAATGCAGTCCGGGGCACTGTGTTTATGTAACTATACGATGCATTTTTGAGACGTCATAAAAATGGCGCCTCTAAAAATGCGAGTATTTAGTATCCTCCAAGTATAGTCATAAAATCCCTTGATTTAAGAAGTTTGTTACCGCCTATCTTTTTAAACTTCACGTTTCGGGATTATATGACTAAGACTTACCGACGGCGATTGACGGTTTGCCTATACAAAACGCGCTCAAAGTATGGAAATACTTTCGCATCGACGCTGCGTACGCGCCCCGACGACGGCGAAACGCGTGAACCGTCCGCAGGCATCGACGGCAATTCACGGCGAACGACGGCGATTGCACCACAGTGTACAAAGTACAGTAGATCAACAAATACGAAATAAAAATAAGCTTTTTGTTTTAATTATTTTTGACTCCAATGATTTCATATTTTAAGTACAGTTTTAAGCTACTATACCCGATGTTTTTCGCAATATTCGTAAAAGTAAAAGATTTTTGTATTTATTGTGGGTATTCCACTGGAACATAGATACTTTTGTTTCCCTTAAAAACAACTCAGTCGAGTTTGGTACAGATAATGAAAATTATGATGCACATCAAAGAATTTATTACCCATCAGTTTATGTTCATCAATTCAATAATTTTTACATCAAATAAATTACTTTACTGCAAATAAACATATTGTTTAACAAAAGTAGTACTAGAAATTATTCGAAAATAAACATCAATAGTGTAAGTACCTACTATATATTGTTTCCTCAAATGCGCAACAAAAACACTGAATGTACAGAACATATTACGTACGTATACTACGTAAGCAACAAATATTTTAGACTGTGACGGAGCTATACGGCACCTTACGGCTGCGTACGGATGCGAACGCCTCCGTAAGCGGCGGATCGGCAAAATGCGAAAGGCCGTCGCCGATAAGTGTGGCCCGACACTAAATACTGTAATACATTAACCTGCCCAATAATTATTTTATGTTATTTTCTTTCAAACAGTTGGGAATATTTTCAGAGAAACTAAGATACCCTAGAAGTCCCTGTAGCAGACAGTCCATTGTTCAAGCGCGGCCTGGTTGAATGGGAATAACCCAATATGAATATGACTATTGCAGCAGTTGGCTTGCTATGTAAAAGAATATAGGATTTTCCAGAAAAAGTTAAATAATATATTAATAAAAAAAATAAACACCCTTACGCACTATATTATGTAACTTTTAAATACTATAATGCACGTTTACGCTTCGATCACAGATGTTTACGCCCTTGAACTGTTCAGCATAGAAATGTATTTAAAACATTGTGTATTGAACTAATTACGGTAAAAATGCGGTACTCACTCGTTTGGCAAGTACGTACAATGACAGGTTTAACAGTATTGACCCTTTTATAGGTACAAAGGATACTTTTAAAAATAAAATTGTCTCAATTCTAACCGAAGAATCTTAATGTTCTTAGCTGTGGGTAGGTTATTATTTTGATGGTTGCGCCTACTATGTTCACTGGTAACTTAGTTTTGTCTGTCATACCTATACATACCTTGGTTGGCTGTCATTGATACGTACTTCTTTGCACACACGGAAAGTAAAATACAAAACGTTATTTAGCAATAAGCATAAATGTATGGTTAGGTGGCCTAATTGCTAAGTAGCAGTGTCTTCCAAGCGATCTTTGCACTGGCTGCCCAGGTTAAATATATAATTTAATTTTCTTTTCCGTTTGTCTGGTTTTGATCCACTGGTTCTTATTGCTGTACTGCAATATCATTTAATCACATTTTTACTCTTTTTTTTCCTTTTCGCGCAGCTGTATTGCATTTTGGTCTCATTGCTTACTTCCTTTAATATATTTTTACATTTATTTATATACATAATATTTATCTATTTTCTTTTTCTCAATATATAAAAGTTATAACACTTATCTATATATATATAAATATGTTTATATATATTATTTATTCCGTATGTATCTTTGTATTACATCGGTATTTATTATATTATTTAGATTTTGTATAGTACTTATTTGTGGGTATATCTTATATATTTCGACTGTCCGCGCACTTCATTCATTTATTATGTAGTGTGTAACTTGGTAATTACTATTTTTTGTACACCTACTTATTTGACGCATTCATTGTCACAACTGCTTTCGGCGTTTTATATTGAATACTTAAGTGGATAACTGTTATTAGCCTAAGTTTTAATTCAATATCACTGTAATTTTTTAATTCAATTATGTTGCTGTTGTTATCCCAAATAAATAAATAAAAAAATAAAATAAAAAAAAAACACAAAGAAGATTAAATGAAAATTAAAAATAGTCAGAATTGTATGACTGTATTTGCTATAGAAGGTATTTCAAAATAGGTCTGTTATTATTCAAGAATGGAATAAACGATAAATAATAAAACGTCAATAAAAATTATAATTTTATTAGTCTAATCACCAAAGCTACAATATTTATCAACCCAATTTTCTATAAGCTAAATAACTTAAGTATTAATGTTTTTCCTATTTCTATAATTTAGTGTAAACCTATAATTTGCGAGCTTTCTTCCAAAATGAAGATATTTTTGGTTTCGGCTGTTTTCCAGCTGTGACGGAAACACCTAATTATATCCTGAACCTTCAGTCGTATACGGAAAAAGATACAATTTTGTTATAAGCTCATAAGTCATTATCAGCCCGACAAAATATAC
Source organism: Carpatolechia fugitivella (assembly GCA_951230895.1). NCBI lineage: Eukaryota > Metazoa > Arthropoda > Insecta > Lepidoptera > Gelechiidae > Carpatolechia > Carpatolechia fugitivella. Next base: position 9,146,272 of record OX579645.1, read on the forward strand.
ATACAAAGAAAACACAAATAATAACGATAAAAACATAAATCGTTTTGGTCAATTTCGATTTAATCTCAACGCAGTCAGTATGTATAAATATGGGATAAAATGGATATACACGATTGAACTATGAAAATAATAGTTAGCACTAGATAATAGATTGCATTACAACTTTTCTAATTTTTCAACTTTTGAATCACACGGTTTTTTTGTTTTGGCTCAGAAATTACACTAAAATCGTTCGTTTACGATAGTACAGTCAGTATGTATAAATATGGGATATACATAATTGAACTAGGAAAATAATAGTTCGCACTAGATGCATTATAACTTTCTTACTTTTTTAACTTTTAAATCACGGCTTTTTTTGTTTTGGCTCAGAAATTACCTAAAATCGTCGTTACGATAGTACTGTGCCTAGTTTTGGGCTGTACTCAAAATCGTATTCGAGCGTAAAACTGCAGCACTTTTTACCACAAACTTCGCAATATTAGCGCAAGTATTTTTATTGAGAATCTATTTATTTATGATCTATCATTTTTATATTATTTCATAATTTGCGAATTTTTTAGAAGTATGTTTTTTTTTCCTATGAATATTATGCACTAAGTATATTCTGCGTTTAATCAAGACTACAGTTTATAAGTTCACGTATATTGCCATCTTAGAGCGACATTCAGAGACATAAGGTAAGTCAAGTTTTAGAATCTTCTTATTCAGAGTTTTCAGGGTCGGATATGTTAAGATCAAAGAATCATTTTCACTGAATTCGATATAAACGATCAAATAAAATGGCATTAAGAGAATTGTGAAGCTGTAAATTATCATACAAAAAGCGATAACGTTTTTCACCCCTTAAAAAATGTTCAATTATCATAATTTTTGAATATTTTGTAGATATAATGAAAAACTGGGCTTGTAAGTTTTTAATTTAAATAAATATTGCTTACGATAATTTATTAGCAGCTTACTATCGCATTTTTTGACTTAATAACTACCTCGTAATTATTTTTATTTTTTAATTAAACTAAACTGAATTGCTAAAAAAGAAAAACGTACAAGCGTAGATTAAGGTGTACTGAATCAAATGCAACCAAAATTATCTCATTTTGTAAAGGTTTAGGGGGCTAAAAAAGTTATCGCCTGAAACAATATTTTAAATGAAATAGGATAGTGAAACACATAGTAGTAAAAATAATATTAGTAAAATAGATGGCATTTTTGAAAATATCTACTCGCGCCGCGTATCAGCACTTCACTTAGGGCGATTCTTACGAATTGTTGCGTGTTTATGTCAAAAGTAGCGCCATTTTTATTCGACGTTTCATTGCCTTCTCTATCAATCTGACATGCAGTCGCTGCACCGCTGGACTGCAGTCATTCCGACTGCCGACTGCACGTGCAGCTGCAGCGGCTTTTGCAAATCATTTCATACAAATACATACGAAGTCACGCCGCCGCCGCGGCCAACTGCGGGCAGTCACTGCACGTGCAGTCAGCAGTTGCAGCTCGCTTCGAACTTGAATCTCATAGTGTTCATATCTGAATGTCGCCCTTAGTCTTAGATTATTTTTTATAATGTTTACCTTAGAAAACAATACTCTAAGGTGTTAACGGTACATGCAAACATTTTTAGTACCTCAATAGTAAATAAATGATTTATAATATAATTGTTTTATAATAAACCCTTATTATTATTAGAACAATAAATTCATCTCCAAGACATTGAAAAATATACATTAAGTAGTCTTAGGTTAATTAACGAGTATTAAAAGAAATACAATTTACGCTCTTAGGTTTGTCAAACTTAAAAAATATATATATATAAAAAAATGTTTATTTCAGACGGTAATTAAAAACCACTGTGTAAATTCCATAAAAACTGTTTCAGAAGTTTTTAACATTGCGTGAAATAAATGAACACTCACGAACAAAATAATGTCTAGTCCCAGGAACCTGCGTGACCGTGGTAATGACCCCCGCTCCGGAGCGTTTTTAATTCAACATATTTCTATTGCCATCCAGCGTGGCAACGCAACAAAGCGTTATGGGCACGTTCGAGCCAGGCACACTTCGGGGCGGGTTATTTGATTAGGTTAGTGCATAGATAAATAAGGCATCTATGGTTTAAGTTAAGTTAAATTTTGTAAATACTTTTAGTTGGATTATAACAACATTAATTTTTTTGTTTAGTAGTATTTTCAAATGATCTATTCTTATTTTATTAATACAGTTTGGATACTTGTTCGATAGTACGGTTAATGATACGGTCATTATAAAGAATCATAGAGGACGCATAGTAAATAACACATATTAAATACGCATTATACCAAAGCATGCATATGTCGAAATACGCATAGTACCAACTGCGTAAAGTAACAAACTCGCAAGGTACCAACTACGTTAGTTACCAAACTACAACGATGATGATGATGATCTTTCCGACCGTTTTCGGCCATGGCAACCACTTCAACTCCTAGTCAGTCGGGCGTTGGTGCACTCGAAGATGGCCTATGTAGCCGCAAACTGTAATAAGCATTATACCAAAGCACGCATATGTCGAAATACGCATAGTACCAACTGCGTAAAGTAACAAACTCGCAAGGTACCAACTACGTTAGTTACCAAACTACAACGATGATGATGATGATCTTTCCGACCGTTTTCGGCCATGGCAACCACTTCAACTCCTAGTCAGTCGGGCGTTGGTGCACTCGAAGATGGCCTATGTAGCCGCAAACTGTAATACGCATTATATACCAACTGCGCCAGTTACCAAACTGAAATAAGCATTGTACCAAATACGCCAGTTACCAAACTCCAATACGCAAAGTACCAAATACGCCAGTTACCAAACTCCAATACGCAAAGTACCAACTACGCCAGTTACCAAACTGAAATAAGCATTGTACCAAATACGCCAGTTACCAAACTGAAATAAGCATTGTACCAAATACGCCAGTTACCAAACTGAAATAAGCATTGTACCAAATACGCCAGTTACCAAACTCCAATACGCAAAGTACCAATTACGCCAGTTACCAAACTGAAATAAGCATTGTACCCACGGAGACAAATACAAAGAGGAGCTGCCCTAAGACGTTTTCTATATGATAGCGGGGGTCGCCATTGGGAGGGGGTGCGGGGAGATGAAGTTCTGCTAACCATCTAGCGGTCAATAGCAAAACTAGCTTTGCAGCTAGACACTAATGAACCGTACTTAATTTTGCTATTACACACAAGATTCTGTTCGTTAGTTCGTTACGCTATATAATGTTGCCAGGCAAGTGAAAAAACAAAAAATTCGGACCATTTTTTAAAAATTGATCTCTCTTCTTTTTTGTATTATGTAGTCGTTTTTATTATAGGATTACCTTATATGAGCAATTGTGATATACAGGATGGCCCATTTAGATGGGTCAGTATGGGTAACTCTGAATAAGACATAAAAAGATCTGATAAGAAGATCTCTTAATTATCCTGTAAATTTAAGTGTGCAATAAAGAATATAATATATATATAAATAATATATATAAAAAGATCTGTTCAATTTTGACACGGGATTTCACGTAAGTCCTTTATCATCATCACTTACTTACTACCAAGTATAAACATCCTTGCCCAAAATGTGATATTTTGTTGTCATGAATTCAATTATAAATATTGAGTTAGTTCATCAATATTATCTGCATCAGTTAATTGTATGCTACAAAAATAAATATTTTATACAAATATATTTTTTTAGATTCCATATCTGGCCACCCAGCTTACTATATAAAAAACATGAATGAATGAGCATGAATGAAACAGGTCATATAACCTTCTACAGTCAAGAAGTTATTCTACTTGGCGATAGATGGCGTTGCTATCGCCAAACTTTCTCGAAGGAATAAATTACGAGCATTAAAAATTGCATTAAAAAAATACATACGAGTGGAATTATGTCTTTTTTTCGTTAGAAATAGTTGTATTACTCGTACTGTTGCACGATACAACACAGCTCATAATTTTTGCGTCACTAATTTCAATTAAAATGGTTGTAATCTAACCAAGTCATATTCGTGTCGTATCCATAAAATCCAAAGAACACTGACAGAAGCGACGTCTGGTGGTTAATAGCTAGTAGTAAGAGTACTTAGTCCGCTATGAGACGGGCCTAAGTTGCTTGTGGCACCTCCTCTTTGTATTTGTCTCCGTGATTGTACCAAATACGCCAGTTACCAAACTCCAATACGCAAAGTACCAACTACGCCAGTTACCAAACTGAAAGGTTACTATAGGATATCTGATTACTTAGAAGACAGATGTCCATGGGAATATATTGTTTGAGTAGCAGGCTTTTTCGATATATAATAAGCATTAATTTTGTAATTGACAATATTTTATTTAAAAAAGGAAACGCAAAAAATGCGACGACTGTGGAGTTTCTTCGGTGAACTCTTCTCCACAGATTCTGCCATTGTGTTAGTGAACTCACCCAAAAAAATTTAATGACGGATCTAAGTGATGTAATAACATCCTATGGAAATAAATAATTTTGACTTTGACTTTGAAATAAGCATTGTACCAACTGCGCTAGTTACCAAACTGTAATACGCATTGTACCAACTATGCTGGGAATATTTGATTAAATGCTTTTGATAAAAAATTTTGTATTTTTGTAACACGTTGTCATGGAACATCCATGCACGTTGTATAGAAATACGAAAACCATCTCGAGATTTTATGGTTTTACACTATATTTTCGTACTTTTAACAGAAAATAGTTAAAAGATTACCCATTTGACTTTTGTGACATCTTATTAAGGGGCTAGTCCGGGAATTTTCAATATTTTTGTTGAATCAGATCTCATTATCTACGTCAGTAAATGTATTGATTTTCTAAAATATGTTATTGGACTCTATTATCTACGCTTACACTAAGGCCAAAACATGTTTGGTAAAAATCTTCTCGATACAAATGTTATCCAAAGCAGCGTCTTCGATTCTCGTTATTTGGATCTGAGAGGTAAATGGTAATTTATTGGTCGCCGAAATTTAGTTACAAGATAGATCTCCGACTGCTTTATGTTTTTCCTAAGCAATTTACAAATCAAATTAGTACTTTTTATATAAACTGAGAAAATAAATTTGGCACTTACGCCATTTACTTGGAGCGCGCGAACATTATTTCTTTCTCTGTTAAACACGTGCGGAGAAGCTTAGCGTCATCACTTTCCTTTCTTGAGCTCAGTCGCCCATGATCTTTGCCGACGACGGATGTGCGCTCGGTGGCGCTCCAAGCCGCCCGGCTCACGAAATAATTTTATTTGGAGAAGACGTACCATGAGTAGGTCCGTCACATCCGTCCGTCCGATCCGTTACATTGACAATATTTCTAAATCGATTTTTAATTAAATAAATATAGGTTGGGTCCATACCTGCTGCTTGTATACTTAGTAAGGTTTAGTCAAGTTTGTGATACTATCACTTTCAAGGTCGACACTAATAATACGAGTACACTACGCAAAGGGTATATGTGTATGTACAGTGGACGGCCAAGGTATATTTTTTTTTTCAAATTAGATGTTATTATTATACTACCTAGTTACAGATGTCGATCATTTTATTTTTCTAGTACAACACAGGCAGGTGCGAGAGGAATAGTTAGGTAGTTCTATTCTTCAACCAAATGCGGTTTTTTAGAATTATTTTTATTGTATAGGTAGGTAAGATATAATTTATTTATTGATTCAAAAGTAAAGTTTGCATACTCGTTACGTAATTTTATAGCCTATACCTAGCTTACAAAAAACCAGCCAAGTGTGTGCGGGGCCAAGTCTTATTTCCAGTCAAAGGATTATATCCCTCACGGGGGAACAACTAAGGATTTTTCCCGCTGTCCCCCAGTATGTTCACTCGAGAAAAAAAAAACAGGGGATAGTGGGAATAAATATTTCCGTTCTCCCACGTTACAAATTATAATTATAAAATGAATGACTGATTTACGAGTATTTTTATTCAAATGATATTTTGGATGAGTAATAATTATTTATAAAATAATAATTATAATATTGAACAAAATGAACTCATATATTTTTTAACTGACAGTTTATTATTTTGTTAGTGCTCTGATTACGATAAAACTTGGGTTAGTGGACTATTCCATTAAGAAAACAACAATATTTTTTTCTATGAGTTATGGGTTTGATAAAACTCGGTTAAGGGCACTATTTTGCCAAGGAAACAATGAGGCAATGTTAAAAATAAAATAAAATCTAAGAATCTTAGTTTTTATGACAAAATAGAACCTCTAATAAATATAAGTAAGTAAGTAAGTAACACTTTATTGCATAACACATAAGGAAATAAGGAAATATTGTCACACTTTCTAAATTCTTTCAAAATTCTAAAATACTTAATGAATTTCTAAAGAGATATCGTTAGCTTTGCCGTGACAAATCAAAACTACAACGTGTCAACGTCTTAGCAAAATAACGTAAAACCTCTCATGTGGTAATAATCGGCCCATGAAACTGAACAACTTTCGTTCCAAAACTTTTTTAAACTCGTATTTTTTTCAAACAAGGTGATCAGCTGATCGAGTTAATTTGTATGAAAGTTTAAAAACATTTTTTGACGGTACTTAGGTGTCACGTGGGATCGATCTCTGACATAAAGAAAGAACTGCCGCAAGCTTAAGAGTAAAGTTGGTGCCCGGAACAACATCCTGAGACGCCTTACCACTACCCACTGGGGAGCCAGCGCACGCGTTCTTCGAACGAGTTGTCTTGCTCTCGTTTACTCAGCAGGCGAATATTCGAGTCCAGTTTGGGCTTGTTTAGCCCAGAAATGCGGACACGGCTCTCCACGAATCATGACGTATAGTCACGGGCACCCTGAAACCGACACCACTGAGAAAGCTTTACTCCATGGCAGGAATTGTTCCACCCAGCGTGAGACGTGAGGTCGCTTGCGATATTGAAAGATCGAAACAGTCTCAAGACAGCAGGCACCTCTTTTACGGCACAACCCTCCTCTTGCCCGTCTCAAGAGTCGCCGCAGCTTCCTCAAGAACTCCACACCTATCTAAAAAGACCCACTTTTAGCACGTAAACATCATCCTAACAGATACTCGTTTTAACACATTATTAAAATTTTTACGAACGAACACGTTATATTTTTATCACTAGCGAATCGCGATGCACAGGACTGTCCATACTAGGCAGTGTTGGCAGGGTCACCATGCATGAGGTATAGAGACACAGGAGCGTGTCAGAATGAAAGACGTGTTGTGCGTCAGACAAACGTATTGACTATAAGCTACTTAGATGCCAAATTATATCTATCTAGATGTGGTTGAAGTGAGTCATACATATACTACAGTTGGCTGAATAAAATTCATTTTTTGCCTAGTGACAAGCAAAAAATATAGGTATGAAGTTAGCTGTCATCGTATGTCATCAAATGTGTTTTAGTGATGCCAGACCAAGCGCCCCAATAATTTCAATGGTAAACACAAATAGTCGATGCTTTATCAATAAAATTTTGCGGCGTGGGCAGTCTGATATAATACTAAAGTAAAAGTTTTACAATTAAATATCAGATCAAGCTTTACACGTGGCGCAAGATTCTGTGCCATAATCAAAGATGAAGTTTGACATTTGTGTCATTTTTTTATATATCTCGTTTGTCAAGGCAGAGAATCAGCCGTATATCAAATCAAATAAAAATATTTTATTCAAATTAAGATTTTTATGAATCATTTTTCGACGTCAAAGCTACCATGGATGGCACGGCTACAGGTTGCTTTTTGGAGGGCATTTGGAAATTAAATGATTTTATAAAAAAATAAACAACCGTGTAGTATTTTGAGCAAAAAAAAAATGCAAAATATATTTAGGAACCAACCTTATATCTCGAAATGGTATTGCATTTAGCATACTTTTCTAAAACTTTGCATACCCAATGGAATAAAAATACTCGAAAATCTGTAGGTATTTTATAAATAAATTAAAGTGGTGACAACGGGAATTATGTTCCCCTTGTCCCCTATATAATTTTGAAGTGAAGATACTGGAAGACAACAACTACTGAACGGATTGGTATGAAAGAAATTTGGAATAAAGTTAGTTTATACCCTGGAACACATAGGACACTTACATAGGATACTTTTTTACGGAAAAAGGCTTATTCCCACGGGAAAATCTTACACAACGCGAGCGTAGCCGCGGGCGGACCGTATTATAGTAATTCAAATTATACTCACTATTACAATGTCAAAATGTCTGGAATCTTGAAATACTAAATCTTTTATTTTTAGGTGAAATTATAATCATTACTACCCTACACTCCACTACACTAAAGAATAATTAAAATAAAATAAAACATATATACTCAAAGAGCGAATCATACATAGTAATATACTTTGCGCGATTACATCAAATTAAACAAATATAATATTTTATCATTGTCGCAGAGGTCATAGACCCGCCTCGATGTTTTAGAGCGGGGTCTGTGCGGGGCGGCGCGGGGAGCGGCTGGACGACGCGGGGCGCTGCCCGCGCCGTCTACCTTAGACACACCTCTAGCGCAACAATTTTTTTTCGGCGTAGCGCCTTAACAAAGCTAATTTTTTACAAAAACTTTGTACTCAAGGTAAGCTTTGTTTACGTTTGACGATTTGACATTAGAAAGTGTGATATTTCGTATTAATGACGTCAATTAAATCTACGAGTATGGTTGTTCTTATCATAGCTATTATACGGTATGACGTCACACGGTCAAAAATTTAAACCATTATAAAAATGATAAATGATCTAAACGATAAAAGTCAAATTAGTTTATAAAAAAAAATCGTTTATTTTTTGTCATACCCAATTGAAAAAGAATTACTTAGAAAACCTTGAAAAGAACAAAGGTATATTTTATTAATATGTAGCCTAGCTTGATCTGCATAGGTATCTTACATACACAGACAATCATTTGAATCCTAGACTATACTAAAGACATATTGGTAGCACTAAATGTATCAGGTTGAATTTTACTAAAAAATTGTACCTGTATGTAATTATAAGGTTTCAAGTTTAGGTTCGAAGGTATTGGTACTTTGCGTATAAAATAAATAATTAGACATTTCGCCAAATCGTCAAACGGTACTTTAAGAATTTGGCATGAAGCTTATTTCGTATTCTAACATTTTGGTACATAGCGTATAAAAAAACATTTTCGTGAAACGCCAAATGGATGTGATTGTGGTGCGAGGGCCGTTAAAATTCTTTAAAAAAATGCTTAGGTTTTAGTGAAAATTCCAAAACAATTGTGGACCTTGAAGACAGATTTTGTGAAAATCAAATAAGGGAGCTGTAGGCTGAAAATAGTACTTTGCGTATTTGGTACTGTGCGTAGAAAAGAATCATAGCAGTCTTGCTAAATGAGTAATGTTTATTCGTAGGCAGACAGTATGATTTCCAAAATGGATATGCCGTCTCCTTATGATGTGCTCACACCGATATTTAGAATTGTTTGTAAAAAATTATGAACATCCGGTGTGGAAGCAATATTAGAACTGTTTCTCAGAAACATTACGAAACGTTACAAACGCATTTCAGATGTAAAATCGTTTTGACGCCATTACCAAATTAATAAGATAAAGAAGCAACAGTCCTGTACCGAACAAAACAGCCAAACTACTGGGACTAGAGGCAAAGAAGAGAATGGAAGGTAATATTAAGTCTATAAATACAATTCAAGATCCAATAATGTAACTATTATACCTATTAATGTCAGTGTCCTATTACTTCCTAGACAAACACAACACAAACATTGAGATCTATTACTTATTTATAATTAATTCACAAAATAAAAAAATATGATGTATTGTATAATATTCTTAAAATTTACACTTTTATTACATTCAATTACTTTATTAAAAAGCCTTTTTGTCAACTGTACAATACATCAATATAATACATTCCGGCAGCTAAAAAGTACTGCATGTAAATAAAGTTACTATAACTTAAATTAGTTTTACAAGATATAAAACTTCATTTTTATTAAGTATGCACAAGTTACCTTAGTTCAAGAACCGCCGCAACGTCACATTTTTTCAAACACCTTGTAATTTAATCTGAATCAGATTCAAGTTCTCTGAGGTCTCTAGCAACAGACCTCAACTTTCTTAAACACTAGGCTTTCTCTTCCTTCTCTCTGTTATACCGCTCGAGCTCCTTGAGGAACTGGCCTTTGGGCTTCATAACGTTAGGCCGGTCGCCTCGGCACTTGGGGCAGAACCATTTGCCCTTGGGTTTAGTGGTGAGTGAGACGCACGAGAAATGAAACCACTCGATTGGGCAGAGGTCGTTGTCACAAAGAATCATCTCACCGAACGAAATCTGGTCGCAAAGGCAATAGCGCGGTTCATCCGGGTCAATCGCGTCGGTCTCCTCAGGCGGTGTCTCCGATCGCTGAGCAGTCTGACGCGCTTTACGTTTCTTCTTCTTGCCGATACCTGCCATATCATAACATAACAGAAGTTCTTGTGAGTACATGTCTATAAAAAGGGGGCCAATTTTAATAAGAAAGATACTGAAATTATCATCGTTCTTAATGTTACAAATGCGCAAGTCATTCTGAGAAATACGGGTACCTTTTTTATGGGTGTGATTGTTAGTGTGGCGTTCACTGTCGCGCTCGCTGCTGTCGGCGCCATCTGTAGTCGCGCCTGCGTTGTTTCGAGAGCGGCGTGCGCGCTTTGACCATCGCTCCCCTGCAATTAAACTAATTTTTATTCGTCTATTCGATCAGTGTAAAACAACATAGATGTCAATACATTTATACGACATCAAAGACATTTTTAATTCAGGCAATGTTTGCAATATTAAATAAAATTCTACAAATCTAGTGAGGAAATCGATCACTGATATGGATGATATGGATGCGGCAGGATAAAACATGCAAAAACATAAAATATTTTTCAGCAATATCATAACAATAGTATTAATTAGCCACCTACATAATGCAATTCGTATGCAGTATTGTAGACTGCAAATACCATTATAAATATTGAAAATTAACGAGACGCTAAACAATGTCACACAATGTCTATTAAATTTGTTTTTTTAATTTAAATTAAAGAATTCAGTTTTCTCACAATACTTTACGAGACTAGAAGCTTTTCTACTATAGCTAAGATGACAGCAATACGAGAAATTAATGAAATGAGCGTGAGACGCGTTAATGATAGACTCAATACACACTGACTCAGAGACGAAGCGTCCACAATTTTTACTTTATAATATATGTAGTTATTGAACTCTGTCTCTATCAAACGAGCTATCAAATACCATAAAAATTGTGTTACGAGGGCAGCACTGGAAGTACTTATCGGGAATGAAACATTTCCGCTCTTAATAACGTCTCTATAATCGATAACTCCTTGTTTTTATTTATCAAATACCATTTATTTATTTACAAAAAAGAACGTGTTCTTGTCACGAAGTCTTGTTGAACTTGTCAAGTCGTCTGTGTAAAAATGGAATTGACTCGAAAATTCAAGAACCATTGAAGGTTTTATTAGATTATGAAACATTTTTGTTGGAAGGTGGTAGTTTGTTAGGCTTAAATAAACTTGATGCTATACAGTCTAAAGCTCTACGTATCATTTTGGGTGCAATGCGTTCTAGTCCAATAAACGCATTACAGGTAGAGTGCTGTGAACCACCGTTGAAACTAAGACGTCGATTTTAAAGTGATCGTTTTCTATTCTATTCAATTTAATAATCATCCACTTCATTCAAAACTAATAAATTACAAATTACTGGCGTCATAAACCTGTTCTTTGTATAATTAAAAGTTATCGCAAATTTCTATCCATACAAACTTGCTTATATCGCATGCCTTCTTTACCGTTATTTGAATCCCAATTTGCTTCCTTAATTATGTTACCAGTTGTACGTTTAACATTGGCTCGAGTAAGCATGACATTGAGGCTTGGACTAATAGGGTATTTGACTGTTCTTTTTAACATATTTTATGAATTTATTTTTAAATATTATAATACCAGACGATTTGCGAAGAAAAAAACAGAATCGGTTGAAAAACTAATTTACAGTGATTTTTTAAAGTTTCAATATGTCTGTCTCTTTCAAAAACGATTTTTTGTATGGAGATTATATGGCGTTACTAGCAAATGACGTCACTTGCTAGTAAGTGCCTCTCTGTCTAATCTTGAATTTCAAACCTTTATAACACAGTAAATTTTAAAGATAGAGCAAAAATGATTTTAGTTTTCGATAAGAAACTAACAAGTTTGAATTTATAAAATAAAGTACTTAGTCAAATACCCTAATACGCGTTGAGGGTAATATTATACACACCAAAGCCGCCGAGCCGGCTTTAGTTAACTTACGTAAAATTATGGTCACCACGCAATATTTATAGAAATTTGTAAGGGAAAAGAACAATGATCAATATCACTGAAACTATGGGAGGTATCGTCGTAACATTTACAGGTCATCTTAATCGTCCCCGTCAATAAATGTTGAAGAAAATTTGGAAGCCGTAGACCATCAGACAACGCAGATACAACGAGCCAGCCAGCCAAAACATCTGGCTAGCTGGCACCAAGTTTTTATCGATTTCTCGTAAACGCTTTTACGAGGAGGGTTCAAAAAGTAGTGAGAATGAAATAGAATATAATGACTATTGATAACTTAATAATTTATTTTTCTACATAGTCTCCGAGTCTCTCTACACACCGAGTCCAGCGCTTTTCCAACGCTTCAATCCCTTAAAAAAAAAGTTTTGTCTTGGTCCTGCAAAAAGCTCTCCACGGCATCCATCACCTCGTTATCGTCTTCGTACCTGTTTCCCCTTAAGTATTCTTTCAATTTGGGGAACAGATAAAAATCGCTAGGCGCCAGATCTGGTGAATAAGGGGGGTGGTCAACCAATTCGAAGCCAGCTTGCTGAATGGCAGCCATCGCAACTGCCGACCTGTGCGCGGGTGCGTTGTCGTGATGAAACAGCACGCAAGTTTCCCTCTCCTTTTCTCTTTGATGGGAATTAAAGCTCAACTTGGGAATTAAAGCTGCATAATATTGGCCTGTAATAGTGGTTCCACGCTCCAGGTAATCAATCAACAATATCCCTTCTGAGTCCCAAAATATTGAGGCCATAACCTTGCCAGCCGATGCCACGGCACGAAACTTCTTCGGGGTCGGTGATGATGGCCGTTTCCATTGCGAAGATTGCTGTTTTGTCTCAAGATCAAAATGATGGACCCATTTTCGTCCATTGTTACGAAACGAGACAAAAAGTTCTCAGAATCTTCTTGAAACTTGTCCAACAATATCTTCGAAATGTCAAGTAGATTTTGTTTCTGACTGTCGGTTAACATTCTCGGCACCCATCTTGCGGAAACTTTTCTCATATTCAAAGATTGTTTCAATATGGATTGAATACTTCCATATGAAATGCCCGTTTCTTGAATTAAGTATCGGATGGTAACTCTTTGATCGCTCAATACAATTTTCTCGACTTTCGCAACATTTTCTTGGGTGACTGACGTCGATGGACGGCCGCAACGATGTTCGTCTTCCGTGCTCGTTCTCCCTACTCGAAATTGAGAAGCCCACCTTGCGACAGTAGAATACGGCGGAGCAGACTCTCCTAATGTTGCCTCCAAATCGCAATGAATCTCTTGAGTCGTTAACTTTTTTAAACAGAGGTATTTAATAACGGCTCGCACTTCGTTTTTCTCCATTTTCGAGAACACGTTCCGACACGAAGCAAACAAATGACTACATTCAGGAAAAAAACAAAAGAGAATCGAAGATTTTTTTTCTTTATTAATATTACAAATATGTATCTGAGCTATGCCTGCCAGTATTTTTTTTTTTCTTACCAAGGATTATGTCGTTCTCACTACTTTTTGATCCCTCCTCGTATGTAACGCCATAAAACAAACGCTATGACTGTCTCAAATTCCGTCACTAAATGCTAGTAAAAGAACCTTGTTCGAAAACGCTTTTGTTGTCGAGATTCAGAGGTGCCAACCAGAAGTTTAATACGTAAGTTCAGGCTGGCTGGCCACGCCTTTCGTAGTTTTTTAGCTAAATGGCTATACGTATCTCAAAAATTCAAACTGGATGCCTTTCACAATTTTAGGTGATGCCGTATTAATAAGGAAGAAATAGTTAGAATCCCTTCTGTTCGGAGTTTGAGAGACCAGCGAAAAGCGGTTTTCAAGCTGGCTGGACAAGTTTGCGTTCGATTATCTCGGGTTCTCTAGCGTCACATAAACTGAAATAAGGGTGATTAGCCGTCACCTAAAATGGTGTATTGACCTACTTAAACGTGGCTCATTTTGAAGAATTTATTGTGGTGATGGAGGTGTGAAATTAAATGAGAAAGAATTTAAAGAGAATAGCAAAGATTTATTTGCAATGAATTTTATATTTTATAAGGTTATTGCTCAGCAAGAGCTATAATAAGACTGAGTCAAAACAATATTCAAAACCGATATGTTTCGAAATCTTTTGAAAATACAATTCCGGAACAAAATAAAGCTGCCAGTGTGCATTTATCACATGCCAGCATGGCGTGTGCCGAGTGATGGTGCAAAGGGCCCTGGGGTCACCATCAAAAACCAGGTAATGCCGGAACGCGTACGCTCATGGGAGTGTGAACCATGAGCTATAGGCGCCCATCACTAAGTCCCTCACGGAACGTCCCCGCCGTGCACGCCGGGCAATGCTGCGACTTAAAACGGGTTTCACACAAATCCATCCTCTCCGTAGTCGCAGTAGCAAATCTGTGGGGGGCGAAGGCGAACCACCGGCGCCTTAAAACCGGTTTCTAGCAACCTCCTCTATAAACCCTCAGCTCGCATGTGGTCGCGTAGCTGAGGACCCCTCTCATCAAACAACCAGAGGGGGGTAGGGGAAATTGACCACCCACGTGTTTGTGCCGTGCGTGGAGACCCGTACGGAGGGATGAAGGGATCCTGGTGGTTGAGCAACGCAACACACCACTTTGGCCCGGATTTCTTCTCAAACGGGAGGTCATGGACTAGCCATCTATGATCAATCGGCTGTGGCAACCCGTCAGAGGGTTGTCAGGTTAGGAGTTCTAACCCTGGTGGACCCTGGCCCGGCCGCGGAGCCCAGGGCGAGCACGCGAGTTCCTCTTGCTCGCGGGCAACCCTGGACCTCTTCGGGCGTAAGTCAGCGGTCCTCTGGGGGGACGGATGACTATATCCTCAGGGCAGTTCTGGCGATCGTGCGCACATCCGTACGACGTCCCCTACTGCGGGCTCCAAGGAGGGTGGAACGCCGCTGAGGATGAACTTTGGAGATCCAACACCATGGACACTAGAGGACCCTTTAAAACTACCGGTCAGGCTGCTACTTCGGTAGCACCACAAATGACTACCGCACCGGCTGCTTCCTCAACCGAAGCGCCACCTGCAACATCCAGACTTGACCTCTCAACCCTGAGGGAGGCCATTCCATCCGCCGCTTCGTCGGTGGATACATGGTCGCTACCCATCAGGGTTAAGAGGCCAAGCAAACAAAAGCCCCCACCGCCGCCCAAACCCGGAACACCGAGCGCGCCTACCGGCAAAAGCAAGCGCAATTGTGCGCGTGCCGAAGCCAGGAGGGCGCGTAAGCTGGCTGCCAAAGGGGAAGGTCAACCCAAGGTCCAGGACCAGAAGGTAGACCTCACTGCGCAGGACGGAGGGAATCCCGCAGGATCTTCCGCGGCTCCCGTGGTTCCAGCAGCACCCAGCGGCGCCGGCAAGCGCGGTAACAAGAAAATGCGTGGGAAGCGAGCAGGCCAGAGCGCAAAGGAGAAGGCAGCTAACCGGCATGGGCAAAGGTCTTCACCTCAACCCAAGCTCGGTAAGCGCAGCCGTCCGGACGACACCATGTCGCCCCATGACGACCGCAAACGCCCCAAACCTGAGCGCCCACGCCCTCATCCCACGGCTGGCTCCGTCAATTATGCCGACGCATGCAAGTCCAATGACTTGTGTGTGGCAATCATGACGGAGCCCTTCCGGAATCTGACGCTGGACGAGGCAAACGCGATAGAAATCGCTATAGAGGAGGCCATAGACGCGGAGCTATGTACTCCTGCCACGTCCAGGACCACTCCAGGCAGACTGCCAAGCTTCCGCGGAAAGGCTTTCCACAGCGAGGGCGTCCTCAAAGTTTAGTGCGAGGACGACTTCACTCTGGAATGGCTACGCAAGACCGCAGTGAACATCCGCTCTCCACGTCCAGAGACCCGAATTGTGGTGAGGCGCCAAGCCGAAATCCCGAAGAAGGTCAAGGCGGGCATGTTCGTGCCACGCTACAAGGGGGAAGACATAAGGACCCTGCACGAGCGTTTTCGAATGCAAAACCCGTGGTACGATGTGGCCGCCTGGAGTCTATACCATGTCGAAAGACAAGAGGACAAGGAAGGAGTCTTTCTTGTCCTCGGTATACCTCTAAGCGATGTGGAGGAATTAAAGAAGAGAGACCGCCGGGTCTCCTACAAAGTAGGCTCAGTCTACGTCAGGTTCGGCGAGGCTGTAAGTAAGCCGGCGACTTCGACGGTCGTAGCGCCCACCGTGGCGGCATCGACCTCGAAGGCGCCACTGGCTGAAGCTTCGGCGCCTCCGGCCCCGCCGAAGTCTGGCGTGCCGATCGTCGTCCGCATGGACGATGAGACGGCGGGTGGTCTTAACCCCATCCCAGACGCGCTACTGATGACCCGGGGACCTACGACGTCCAGTGCTGAAGCGGACCCCGTTGGGGTGGAGCCGCCAATCACAGATTGGTGGGGAGACCCCGACGCCGACCCCGCCCTCAGCCAAACCACCGAGGTGATGGAGAAGGAGCTATTGAGTAGCGATGGCGACACCTCGACGACCACCGACTAACCTCCTGCAGACCAACCTCCAGCATAGCCAGACTGCAACGGCTAACCTGCGCAGGGCACTGGAGGTCAATAACGAGACCATAGCCCTGATCCAGGAGCCGTGGATCAGGAAGGGCAGAATCTGTGGTCTCAGCAACATCGGAGGAAAACTTATCCTCGACACCACCGTAAGTAACCCCCGCACATGTATTTTTGCTCCGAAACATGTTACCACTGTATTAATAAACGAGTTCTGTTCCAGAGACCTAACTACCATCAGGCTCCCACCCAACCCAACTTTAGGTCTGCCTAGTGTGGTACTAGCGTCAGCCTACCTGCCAGGCGACGTTGAAGTACCTACACCGGAGCTGGAGGCCCTTGTCTCCTACTGCGACAGGGAAGGACTGGAGCTTATCATATCGGCTGACTCCAACGCACACCACCCGCTTTGGGGCAGCGAGAGATCAAACACCAGAGGTGAGGATTTTGTCAATTACCTAATCTCAACAAATCTTAATATAATCAATAAAGGCTCAGAGCCAACTTTCGTTACAGCCCGAGCACAAACAATCATCGACCTAACTCTAGCCACGGAAACGATTTCAGAACATATATCGAACTGGCACGTTTCGAATGAGCTATCGTGTTCCGACCACAGGTGGATTAGGTATAACCTTAGCATCACAGTTGATCCTGTGGAACCTAGACGCAATCCACGTAAGACTGATCGCGTCAAGTATGGTAGGCTGGTATCCAGGCAACTAGAAGCCATCGGTCTACCAGAAAACTATAATAGTACCACAGAAATCGAATCTCATTTAAATAACATTACCTCCACTTTAATCAACAGCTACGAACAGACGTGTCCACTCACCCTACCCAAGTCCGGACCCCACAAACACCGGTGGTGGGGACCGGAACTCGAAAAACTCCGGCGAAGGGTAAGGAAGTTGTTCAACAGGGCCAAAAACACCCGGAGTCTAGAAGATTGGGACGCATACAAGCTGGCCCAGCACCACTACAAGAAGCGCATTTGACTGAGGAAAAGTGAATGCTGGCGGCGCTTCTGCACCAACATCGAAACCAACAATCAAGCTGCCAAGGTAAAAAACATTCTAGCCAGCGAACCTCACCGAAACCTTGGCTCCCTGAAAAAATCAGATGGAACCTACAAGTCCAAGTCCGATGCTGAAACCTGCGAACTTCTGCTGCAAACACACTTTCCCGGTTGCTGCATCGAAAAAATGCAAGCTGGGAAGCCACATCCACTAGCGCGGCAGAATCGGATTGGACTACGGCCCACAAGGTAGTAAACCACGACAAGGTACTGTGGGCGATAAACAGCTTCCTTCCGTTCAAATCGGCAGGCCTGGATGGCATTTTCCCTGGGCTGCTGAAATGGTGTAGTACGGATATCCTGGTCAGGCACCTAACTGTCTATATAGAGGATGTCTTGCCTTCCGCTATGTACCAGTACAATGGAGGGAAGTCAAAGTAGTATTTATCCCCAAGCCCGGCAAAAGTGATTATACGCAGCCTAAATCCTTCAGACCTATTAGTCTCACCTCCTTCCTCCTGAAAACCTTGGAGAGATTGTGTGACAGGGACATTAGGAATAATGCCTTGCTGC
Source organism: Carpatolechia fugitivella (assembly GCA_951230895.1). Classification (NCBI taxonomy): domain Eukaryota; kingdom Metazoa; phylum Arthropoda; class Insecta; order Lepidoptera; family Gelechiidae; genus Carpatolechia; species Carpatolechia fugitivella. Next base: position 9,164,783 of record OX579645.1, read on the forward strand.
GAAATCCACTTCACGCTAATCAACACGCCTACAGCTCAGGCAAATCCACCGAATCCGCTCTCTACAGCGTAATCTCGCACATAGAGAAAGGATTACAATGCAAACAATCAACACTTGGCACCTTCATTGACATTGAAAAAGCTTTTAATAAGACCAATTTTACCAGTATCAGCCAAGCGCTCACAAGACATGGAGTGGAATCCACAATTGCCGGATGGATTAACAACATGTTAAGGTATAGAGCCATTCAATTTACTGTGAATACCACAACCAGAGGAGTAGTTGCTAGAGGCTGCCCGCAAGGGGGAGTCCTCTCCCCTCTCCTGTGGAATATTGTGGTCAATGAGCTGATCAAGAATCTTAATGATAACGGGCACTATACAGTCGGTTATGCGGACGACCTAGCCATTCTCACTAGAGGACCTTTTGAGAATGTGCTATGCGATCTCACCAGATCAGCCTTCAAGGTTGTCGAACGATGGTGCAGCAAACACAACCTGACTGTCAACCCGTCTAAAAAAGAGTTAATAATGTTCACAAACAAACGCAGCCTAGGTCAGCTTAGACTGCCAAAGTTATTCAATACCGAGCTATACCTGACCAATGAAGTCAAGTACCTGGGAGTGACACTTGACAGTAAGTTGCTCTGGAATAAGCATATTGACCACAAGCTACAAAAAGCTTGCATCACCTTTTGGCAATGTAAAAGACTCGTCGGGAAATCCTGGGGTCTGTCGCCGAAGATCACCTTATGGCTATATACTTATGTTATACGGCCTATAATCACATACGGTGCCATTGCTTGGTGGCCCAGGACCAAGCTAATTACCGTCAAATCCAAACTACAGCGCTTTCAAAGACTTGCCTGCACAGCAGTCACGGGCAGTATGCGCACCACCCCGACAGCCGCCTTGGAAATTATCTTAGGACTTAGGCCATTGGACCTATGGATCCAACATGAGGCGAGGATGTCGGCCCTTCGCTTAAAACTTTCGGGCGAAAGGATGTACCAGGATGGCCATGTCGCGGCACTCTGGAAAGATGCTATAGTATCACAGCCAATGTGCCAAGCTCCATGCGACAGGGTCCCCAAAACCTACATATTCACCAAGAACTACGAAATTCAACTATCTGAAGCTAGCAAGGATCATTCAGGCACGGATGAACTAAGAATATACACTGATGGTTCTAAAATGGAGTCTGGAACCGGAGCAGGAGTATTTTCACTAGACTTAAACATCAGAATATCACTGGCCTTAGGCGACTATAGCTCTATTTTCCAATGTGAATGTGTAGCAATTACCGAGGCAGCCACCGCCATTCTGAGAAGGGAGGTTGAAGATTTTACCATCAGAATACTTTCCGACAGCATGGCTGTGCTCCAAGCACTTCGAGGCAACATCTGCAGCTCAGTGCTTATCTTCGAGTGTCACTTAGCCTTAGAGCGAGTATGTGCAAAGAATAAGGTCATCCTTCAATTGATAAAGGGACACAGCGGATCACTGGGTAATGATGCGGCTGATGAACTGGCTAGAAGGGGATCGGAGGCTCCGGTGTTGGGCCCTGAGCCTCTCCTGCCGATACCGTTCAGCCAACTGAGAACATGGCTGCGCAACATTACCCGGGACGAACACAACGCCCAATGGGCTAGTCTAACAAGCTGCAGACAGTCGAAGGCGGTGATCCCAACACTATCGCCGAGACTAACACACAGACTTCTCAGCCTAAACCGTAAAAACCTCCGAATAGTTGTAGGCAGTTTAGCAGGTCACATACCTCTCAATAAACACCTATTCACCATCGGCGCGACGGACAGCCCTCTATGCAGAGGATGTCTGGAAGCAGAAGAAACGGTCACTCACGTAGTCCTGGAATGCGTAGGGTTGACTGACCAACGGGCAAAAATCCTCCAGAATGTGGGGTCGCTCCGCGAAGCCTGTGACAGTCCCAGGAGGCTTCTGAGCTTCTGGAAGGAGCTGGGCTGGTTGGAGTAACCAGCCAAAACCGAACGTAAAGCGGACCAATTCAGAGTCTAATTGCGGAAACGGGAGCCCACCAACTAACTAACTAACACATGCCAGCATTTTTAATAATAGATCAAGGAGTATAGGTATTGCTACACCTAACAGAATTGTACAGCCAGCCTGAGTCACATTGTCCCTCCAGTCTCTCAAAGTTTCTTTTCCTACACGTATGCCCTGTCTCATCATGAATCCTTTTTTGTTGTAATGTATTATTATCATTTATTTTATGTAATAATATTAAAATACAACCTTTTATTTACCTGACCTTACCTCTACCCTGTCCTTTCTTTTCCAAATTATTCTAATAATAATAATAATAATAATCATATCATTTATTGCTTCAAAAAATAGTTCACACATGACCCTGTAAGGGCACTGCAAAATTCAAAATAACAAAATATAACTCTGTTGATATTATAATTGTTTAATTGTTTAGTTTCCCAAACTTGAGCACAAAGTTAACCTAGTGCCATACTAAAAAAATTAAGAACAATGATTTATTTTATTATGACTTTCCAAGTGGTTTAACACAGAGGAGCAAAAAGCTGCCCGCGTTTCTTGGTGTGTCAGATCAGAACTCGCGAGAGATTCCACGGAGGATCTTCAAGTGCTGTATACAGCATCGTATCAGGTGACGAATCATGGATACGAACCCGAAACAAAAGACCAGTCACGAGTTTGGATGTTCGAAAATGAATTGGAGCCAACAAAAGTTGTTAGTTCAAAGAGCGTTGCAAAAAAATGGTGGCCACGTTTGTCTCAAAACCAGCCATGTTGCGATGCGACTATTCCTTTTGAGGGACTAAGAACGGTCAACGCAGAATGGTGTGCTGTACCAGCAACCGCCGCCGCATCAATCGCATCATCCTACACCACAATAATGCGAGCTCTGTTACCGCCCACAAAACAAAAGAGTTTTTGGAGCGAGAAAACTTTGAATTATTTAGACCATCCGCCGCACAGTCCTGACCTAAGCACTAATGATTTTTGTACTTTCCCTAAAATTAAGAACAAATTGAGTGGTCAACGATTTTCATCACCTGAAGAAGCTGTAGACGCCTACAAAACGGCCATTTTGAGTACCTCAACTTCAGAATGGAATGAATGCTTCAATAGTTGGTTCTTTTGAATGAAAAAACGTGACAAGTTTTGAGGAGAATACTTGGAAAAACAATAAACATGTTTTCAATAATGTTGTGTTCAATATACAATAAAGTAATCGCGATGCGATGTGTGCGTCCAGTGTGGATTGGGCCTTACAGTTGGTTGACACGTTAGACGCGACCTTTCGGCAATCAGATTCACGGGTTGATCGGCTAGCAAGCACTACATTTTTTTATGCTTTTTACTACTTTGGACGAGTCGAACGTGACAATTCTATACAAAAATAATGATATCTACATGGTGAAAAATAAAAACATTTATAACAAATACGGACTAATTTTTTGACTCGCATTTTGATCAAGTTATCACTATCAGAACCTAATCCTGCATTGCATGAAAAAAAAAATAGACTATGAGGATGCCGCAAGTCATCATCATCAAGTACCCCAAATGTGCCACTTTGTAGCGAAAGTAAGTTGTTAGATCAAAAAATAATGGAAGCTATTAGATCTTCAACACATAATTCTGCCCATGCGCAAGCTGTGGTACCTTCGGCACAATCGAGGACTTTTGTTTCCCGGTAGAATACTACCGTATCAAGAACACAAATGAAAACTTTTCGTAGCAATAGCAGTTACTTAGGACAGTACAGAGAGCGCTCGTCTGCCTCACACCCTCTTGGCAGTTCGCGGGGCAGTTTTAGGTCACCAAAATTTCCACAAAATAACCACATCGATTACACGAACAGGACAAGCGGATAGTAGAGTGGTTTACCCTAATACCAAATCCGCAAGTATGCCGCGGTTAGTCCGGCACAATTTCGAGGCAGACGGAATTTATGTTAAAAGTATTACTCACCGGCTGCAAAAATAAGTTTGTATTTCATAATATATCTCTAAAATGCAGTATTTTTGAGAAACAGTATGAAATACAAACTTATTTTTGCTACTGGTGAATAATACCTGTAAAACTGCCAAGACAGTGTGAGGTAGACGAGCATTTATATACTGTCCTAAGTAACTGGTATTGCTATGAAAAGATTTCATTCATGTACACGTTCTATTATTGTGCCAAACGTACCAGGTTGCGCATCGGCAGACTAATGTTTTTAAGATCTGATAGGTTGCTACTTTCGCTACAAAGTGGCACATTTCGTGTACTCGATGAGTTAGTAGACTTGGGGCGCCCTCACGTTCTATTAGATATAACATAACAATTGATTAATACATGTCAATATGAGAATAGAGATAAATTACAGTTATCAAATATAAAATTTGCAAATAATCAAGAATAATTGCCAGCGAGTAATATTGCACTTCATCCGTGTTAATCGATAATGGTATCAATTCACACAGTCACACTCTAATCCTTAATTTAAGTTTGTCTCTCCTTTTCACCTATTAAAGATTAAAAAAGGACAGAAGGAGATGGCCATTCTAATATTAGAGCTGTCAAAGATCGAATTTGAATCTTATGGACACGTCGATTACACAATTTTAGAGAGCACGTAAAACATCAGACTTCATAATATCTTAATTTGACAGCTATGCCCTTATTTTAGGTTATCATTCATTCGTCTGATTTCATCACCTCTCTTTCATTGGTTATAAAAACGAAAAGGATAGCTGGAATTTAAAATTAGAATTAGAGCATGACTTCACGAATCGGGGCCGATATGTTCATTGTTGATTACCAGGAATTTTAATTATTTTATTAGTCAGTCTAATCTTTATTTGGGATACTATGGTGATTCTACTTCTATTTAGTCAATAGTGCAAAAAGATTTCAATATATTAAAGAGAGGCATGTATGGACTATGAAGCCTACCTCCAGATTTGTCTCTTTCTACTTTCTCCTTCTCCTTCTCGACGGAGCGATCAGGGAGCGGAGGCGGCGGCGCCTGCTGCGGCGGGGGGCTGTCGCGCTCGGGGCACAGCGGCTCCGCCGGCGGAGTGGGCTCCTTCTTGCTGGCACTTCCGTTTGTGTTCACCTCGAGGCACGATACTACAACATAGATGGATATTCAATAGGCATTTTTAGTCTAGTGGCCAACACAAATAAGCCAAATATTTAGGTTAATCATGTAATTCTTATCTTGTGTATGCAATGATGTGTTTACTTACCTACTTAAGTGCAAGTATGTACTTACTGTTCTTACTTTTATTTAACTTAGTACTTAGTTTTGTTATAAAATATAAGGTAAGTGAATCTTTCATATTTCTACATCAAGCTTATGAGAACTTCAACAAAAATGTTGTAACTTTTTTGTTTATGCAATCATATAATAAATAATAATAAATAGTATGTTGGGACATCTCACACATGGCCATCTAATCCCAAACTATACATACTTAGTTTGTACTATGGGTATCAGACAGCTGATATACATTACTATACATACATAAGGTATATAGATAAACAACATCCAGACACAATGCAAACACAAGTGCTCATCACACGAATGTTTGGCCTGGGCGGGATTCAAACCCGCGACCCTGTGCTTTGTAGGCAGGCGTACTACCAACTTACGGGGACATATTTTTGTTTGGTTAAACCAAAGAATCAAATCAAATCAACATCTAAGACTCACTTAACTTTTTGTGGTCAGCATCCAGTGAACGTTGTTTGTTGTCAATAAGGTCTTGAAGGATTTGAACGACTTGCAGTTTCTCATCGCCGATCTCCTGCGCAGCCACTAGAGCGGTCTGCAGGCGCATCGCGGCTCTACCGCGACGCTTCTCGTCCGTATGGGACGCAATACACACCGCCAGGTGTGTCTGCGCATCTCTCACGCATTCTGAAAAAATAATCGTGTATATAACTAGAGTGTAATGGTGACTTTCAGCATTCATGTTGTGTGATTGTGTTTATGACCAAACCTTTCTGCGTTTGTTAGTTTATTCTGGTTCAAATGGTTTCCCAGACAGACACTGGTGTCAATTCTATGCAACTTAATTTTATACCAGTCTTGTCACTTTCTGACCCACGACCATGAAAAAGGACGGGAGATTGTTGGCACTATTAAACGTCAAATTTGATGTCACAAACGTCAATTTTATGTTGCAAATGTCAATTTTAAGCAGGACCCTAAAACAAGCCGTTTAAAATTACACGGCACACGTCAAAACTTGACATTTGCGCTATAAAATTTGGTGCTTACGATGGTTGACAATCTCCTGTCCTTTTTCATCGTCGTGGGTCAGAAAGTGACAACACTGATATAAAATTAAGTTTAAGTTTCGCCCGTGGAATTGACACCACTGGTGTCAATTCTATGCAGCGAAACTTAAACTTAATTTTATACCAGTCTTGTCACTTTCTGACCCACGACCATGAAAAAGGACGGGAGATTGTTGGCACTATTAAACGTCAAATTTTATGTCACAAACGTCAATTTTATGTTGCAAATGTCAATTTTAAGCAGGACCCTAAAACAAGCCGTTTAAAATTACACGGCACACGTCAAAACTTGACATTTGCGCTATAAAATTTGGTGTTTACGATGGTTGACAATCTCCTGTCCTTTTTCATCGTCGTGGGTCAGAAAGTGACAATACTGATATAAAATTAAGTTTAAGTTTCGCCCGTGGAATTGACACCATTGACAGATATTTTATAAATACAAAATCATCTTAATTACAAACAATTATTACTGAAGTCATAAGCTTGTGGGACAACTTAGGTTATACTAATACTGTCCACTAACTGTTATCATAATACAGCTCGCGGGCAATTTCCTTTACCTATCTATCTATCTTGTAATTGTAATTGTAAATTCAGTTCTGTAAGAATTTATTAAAATAAAATAAATAATATTTTTTTTGTTGTTAATAATATTTGAAGGGTTAACTTAACTTTCCATATGTAGTGGTATATTACCAATTGGACTTAAACATCAAATATATTTGTTTCGATTAATTGGACTTCGCTGTTTCATAATACCTACTTATTTAGTTATCCACTAAAACATGTAAAAAAGAAAGTCTAAAAGAACTACTGAAAATACGATATATGGAAAGTAAATAGTATTTTTCTCCGACACGCTCGAAAATGTGATCATTACTGCCAAAAAACAGTACGCAAAGTGACTCATTTTTGGACGAAACATTGCCTCATACAAAACAGCGGCCAGCAATGTGCCCTCAAATGGCCTAGGCCAGCAAAGTAACTTTTGTCTAGAAAGGGGAGCAACCAAAATGGGCCTAGCCTTGAACAGCCACAACAAAAAAAAAAAAATCACGAAACATTTTGAAATAATATATTATAATGAATTTAGCTGCCTATATGGAGTATCAAAATAAATGTTAAAAAATAATGTTTTGTAAGACTTTCAATCGATTGATAACGCCAAAACTAGTGTTGCCAAATACATTCTGAAGAAAGTAATAAGAACTTTGATACTAAAATTCTAACATTTATGTGATATCCTTATTACAGACAACTCAAAACAGTCAATATTATAATCATATTTTTATGTTCATGTTGAAGCCCAGAAGTCAAACATTTTGTTCTGTACTTTCCAGTGGCGAAGGGTGAAGTTTTGACAAAGGTAAGCCGGAAGAGCGCGGCCTACCTAACTAAATGACATGCTTTTTGTTTTCAAAACTGTGATTCCGGAAAATGGAATTCATCGCTACACAAGTAGTCAAATAGTCAGTTAATCAGCAATCCTTATAAATTAATGCCATTATAGCATACAGAACTCACAACACTCACTCAACAACTTACCGTATTGAACAGATCGTGAAAAACACAGTAAAAACAACAATTTCACTTTTTACAAACAAGCACACACTAAATTGGCGGACACGTACTTACTAATTAAAATGTATTGTATCACTTTACTTCCCCATATAAATCCTAATTTAAAATCACACAACATCACACAGTATCGACTTATCGACCCCGCGATGTATTTTCTTACTGCAACTCTTCTCTTTCAATTTTGCTATCTTATCAATTCCTCTCTCGCGTATGCGTTATGCGTTAGAAAGAGAAAGAAATTATGGGAAGCCGACCCGTCTCGGCTTCTATGGCGCCATTTTATGGGTGTGTTTAAAATCAAACTGACAGCGCCGGTAACATGCGAGTGAGAAGGCAAATATGGAAGTAAACCCTTGGAGCGCCAGAGACAGAGTACGGCATACGGCAATTCACGAACTCGGTCGGTCGTGCGACTCGTGCGGGATCGAATATACATTGACGTGCTTGTAGAGCGCCGTCCGCCTCGACTTGTATTAAAAAAAGCAATGTATCTTGCGCTCGTGTGTACGTAAATTACTATCAGCATTAGAGGCTGTTGGAGCGGATTTTCGAAAGGTAAGCCGAGGGGAATCGGCTTGTATGGACCCTTCGCCATGGTACTTTCATGTTTTCGAATCTTTTTACAGCATACTCATGTTCTAAATTCAAAATTTATATAAATACACTTATCGTACACGAATCGTATTGATTGGAGTTGGCTGTATGCTCTGTATGACACTGGCACAGAACAAAAAAAAGAAAATCGCGCAATATGGCGGTTTATCATACTATTTTGTTACTTATTTTTCATGATGGAGTTAACTAATCATTGAATTAGGGAAATATTATAACAATGAATGGTTAAAGTAGTCGAAGTAGATGATAAAGTGATAAAGGTTAATAAGTTTAGTATGATACGAGTAGACATCCAAATCCAAGGTATGGTAATTTTTTTAGTATTTTATAATTTCCTCGCATATTTAATAGAAAAGCACTTACAGGCCTCGGCCACAATAACTCTTGCTGGACTCATACCTACACAATAAAAGTGCCCACGTCCAACAATAACTAATTTTGCGGCCGCGACAGTAATGTACTATTATTGTATGGCACTCCAGCTAGAGTGTGTGCGACAAGGTTTATTATATACTAGCGGTCCGCCTGCGGCTACGCTCGCGTTGTGTAAGATTTTCCCGTGGGAATAAGACTTTTTCCCGTAAATAGTATTCTTTGTGTTATTCCTAACCTACCCTACATTGCCCTACCCTTTACCTAGTCTACACCTACACTTACCCTACACCTGCAAACAAACAAACAATCAAATCTTTTTTCTTTATAATATTAGTATAGATAAGACAATATAATTTATATTGATGCTTCTTGACAAATTGGACGTCCCTAAACCATAGATTTGACAATAGATGTCACAATGGAGAACGGAATACAAACCTGTGACACGTGATGAACAACACCACATTGATGATATTGACATGTTTACTTCGCAACGCCATTATAATATAGCAAATTAATATATTTTTATTTTGAAAATACTCGATAATCCGAATTTTTCGCCCATAAGTTGTAGACTCGGATCGACAATTTTTTACAATTTGATGTGCATTTCGTTCGAGTCTACCGTAGACCGGTACGAAATTATTAATATAGATTATTATATACAAGGTGGTGCCATCGTTGTGAGCAAATTCGATTCTTTTTCCGGTTCCCATAAGAATGAGATGTTTTTTCGGGATAAAAACTATCCTATGTCCTATTCCAGGGCCTAATCTAAATGTGTGCAACATCGCATTTATAATATTAGTAGGACTTATAAAACATATCTAAAAAAAACACCAAATGCATGAAATACATTCACATAAAAGCGATTAGAATGAGCCGTGAGAAGGTACTTCATCTGTTATGCTCATTTCTTATTTTTGTTGCAGTTCTGCATATTCTACAAATGCATACCCAGAGAGGTTTGTTAGTTTGCATGATGTTTTAGCACATTCAAAAGGTGCAGATAGATATACATATTCATATAAAATTATGCTTCTGTTCCTAAAGTGGTGAACAGAGCTATTTACATTTTTTTTTGTTTCAGAGCATGGGCTGTGAATGAAATTGAATGGAGGCAACTGGGGGAGGCCTTTGCCAATAGGCACACAGATGAAAATATTATGAATACTGTTTAAATGTTTATATTTTGCTAGATTGTATATAATCTGTTTTATAAGGCTTATAATAATAATAATAATATAATATATATATATTTTGTTTTAGGATCAGATCTGAATGTGATGTCTACATAATATTTAATTATTAATTATTTATACTTCTCTCTTTTACGCACAGTAAGTTCTATAGTATAGCTCGAAGACAATGTTAGGTTAGATAAAAAAACTGTTTAAATGGTATAGAATTTCATAGAATACATAGAATTTCAAAGTAATTGTTTGTGATTATGATGACTCTACTTCTGAATGTGACTGTACTCACTAAGAAGCATTTTCATTTAACATTGCACTAATGCAGGTAGGGGTGCCAGACATCTGGATAAAGCCGGACACAGTCAGACTTTTTCGTTGCGTGTCTGGCCAAATTAGACGATATCCGGCTTTCATTAGGATTTTTAAATTTAAGATTATTATTGTAAATGATAAAAAAACCTAGTTTTACTTTAAAACATTGTCATGTGAAGACTAAAATAAGGGTCTTTTTTATACTAACCAAATGTCCGGCTAAGCTGGCTGGTCAGTCCGGCTTTTCAGTTTTAAGACCTGGCAACCTTAAATGCAGGCCTATTTTTGTTCAAGCACAAAAATCTATGGCGTTGTGGTTACACGTTACAGATAATATAAGTAGGAATTGTAAATAGAAAAGATTAGGAATACCAACGAAACACATTTGCTTATCGTATGAAAAGCGTGTAATCAATTCGCAGCAGCGTAACAGAAAACAGATATTTACAGTGTTATTAAAAATATATAAGAATTACCTCGATATGTTACGTCAAGCTCCCGCATACGCGATAAATGTCGTTGCAGATCGTTTGGCAAGTTTTCCACACAATCTAAGTAATTCTCTACGTAATTTGCAGAGAGTAATGCCTCAGTCGACGTTTGGTTCAACATTTTTATAGATTTAGTACAGTTTTCTTTAACCGATATGCATTATGCATGTGAAACACAGAGGCGAAAACCAAAGAGTAGAGTAATATGCGAAAACAAGATTCGTTCGATTCGAGAAATTCGAGTCAAGTTCTCCCTGCGGTCCGAGACGCGCTCAGCTGAAATCGAAGTACCCGTAGTCGCGTTCCGAATCACTGTCAGCCATAAATTTTTTGCTTTTCTGATCGCTGACAGCGCTGGAAGTCTGATTCGGAATGCGCCCAAGAGTAGTCTTGTCAAAGGCCGCGTTCCGATTTGCGCTGATATTACTTTGAGTACCCAAAACCGCGTACCGAATCACTGTCATTGGGATTACGGCAGCCATTGTGACGTCACGGATTGCGTCATGACCGCCGCCATCTTCCGCTTAACGGCGCCCATGCTCCAGAGCGAAATTCACGTAAGCGTAATGTCAAATTCGACTTTGACATATTGTTTATTTATTTTTAAATGTTTAATGTTTAAATGTAAAATTAACGTGTCTTATATTTATTTGGTTGAACAAAATAAACAAGTGGCTCTGTGAGCTGTAGACCTCGCGAGTCTGTATATATCTTTTAATTTTTTTTTCTCGACAAACATCCCCAAGCGACTCCTTGATTTTTTTTATTTTTAAAGTTTTTTTTTATTGTATTTTATTTTATTTCATTTCATTTTATTATATTTTAAGAAATGTGACCTGTAGAGTGAAACAAACAAACAAACAAATCCACAAACAGATGGACATACAAAAGCAAATTTGGCCAAGCTGAAACAGAGACGCTTCGCTCGCTCGGTCAAATACGTTATTCAATTATGAAATGGCGATAAATTACTGAAATATTTTAAATCAATCAGTTTTGTAGGTTAGGGCTGCCAGATGTTCGATAGTAAAAGTATCGAGTAGGCTATGTATATATTACAATAGTTTTGACTCTGGCACATACATACATAAGATAATATCATAGGCAATCTGATAAAATATAAATATCAAACATTCTTTTTTGTATTTTTTTAATTTCATGTGCCTATTTACATCTCCATTTTTAAAAATTCGCATACCTTTTCTTATTTTGGGTACTAGCCATGCGAAAAGTGCTGTTTTCACAGCTGTACAGTACTTTTTTAATATGTATAATTTAGAATTTTGTCAGTTTTGATACGGTAATCAACATCTGGCAAGACTGAGTTATAAGCAGCTTCAGCGCGCTCAAACGGCGTTCCGTTTTGATTTCGCTCATGCGCCGTATTATCGCGATTTCTGAATCGGTATGCGAGTAATCGCTGTCAGTACTTTTAGCCGTGAAATCTGATTCGGAATACACCCAAAGAGTCAGGGGGCACATTCCGAATTAGACTTTCAGCGCTGTCAGCGATCAGAAATCAGTAAAATGTATGGCTGACAGTGATTCGGAACGCGATTACGGGTACTTTAATCGATTTCAGCGCGCTTCGGAACGCAGGGATGAGCGTCAGGAGTACGGTCAGGGGGCCGTTTCACGAAGCTACAAGTTACAAATTACAAGTACAATTCGACGTACATTGCGTAGACGATTAGATAAAACACTTAAAACGATAAGGGCTTACAGTTTAGGCGAATTGGCTACGCAATGTATATGAAATTGTAACTTGTTGCTTCGTGAAATGGGGCCCAGGAGTCTTTTTTTTTAAGGCATGGTGCGGTTTGCACGTCGTATTGTCTAGCAGGGAGACCATGTTTTTTTTTTTAATTATGGCACTAATCGTGCTTTGTGCCAGTGTCAAGTTTTTTTGATGTTGGTGATTTAGACCATATTTTTTTCGCCTGCTCTCAGTATAACCGTTCTTATTTGCTTCAATCCTTCCAGTCTCTCCATGTTCCTTTCCCTACCCGAATATCTTGTCTGCTTATGTATCCTCCAGTATATTGTAATTTATTATCAACTTTTATTACACTTAATAATATAAAATTTTACGTTATTAATAATATATGTACGTATAATATTTCTGTATTATTTATTATTGTTTTTATAAATTTACCTAACTTTCAGTTCCTTTTTGTTCCTCTTTTCAGTTTTCCGTGGATAAATCCACGGAGTTTCCTTGCCTTTCTAAAATAATGTTACGACCATGATAAAGGCCGGCCCGATCTTTCAAAGCCAAAATTGTACAGCCCTATAATTCGAGTACATCGTACTTGAATTATCGTCCGTGCTTTCCTGGATGTGCAATATCGACTGAGCAAAATCTGTACGGGCTGATATTTCGCAGCCGATAATGTACAGCCAATAATTCGAATCCATGTACACGAATAGGGAACATGCATAAAAAAAACATTTTTTCATAGTTCATCTGAAAGTATACAAAAAATAGAATATTGTCAGTCAAAACAGAATCGAAATTGATCGAAAAACACTAGTTACATTATTATTAACCCACTTATTCCTGAATTAACTTTTTTTCTACTATCTGTTTGAAAATTGGTATAAGTACTACGTTGGCGATAACAACCGAATAAAAAAGTATATAAAAAATATATGACTTCCAGAAAAGCTGGAAAATGCCGTGTCGTAAACGACACAGTAGGAAAATGTATTGCCATGATCTTATACTACGTATATTTTAATAAACATCGTGATAAATAAGGAAATAAGTAATAAAATTCACAAACAGTATTACAAAATATTAGTATATTTAAATGTTACTTGAAAATCCTACTTATTAAGGGTATGATAACCCTCAAAACATGTTTTTGGGTGTAATGTTACATTGCATTTAATACAAAAAAAATTAGCACTTTTATGACAAAAGCCACACCGCAACCGATCCTCCCTATACTTCACTAAATGACTATTGTGATTATATTGTAATGCTCCAGCAATACTTTGTGATGGTCGTCCACCCCTGTGGCTGTTAGGTTTTTGGTTTATCTCTAAAAGACTAACAGCAATATTCCTCCGAAATTTCAAATGATCCAACTGTCCTCCATTTTGCTTATATAACTGCCAAGCATTGTGTAAGGCCATATCAAGATAGTGGCTGATAAGCGAAAAATACAATTTTTTACCACGAATACTAGTCCTATAAAGTGAGATATTCTGATCTGAACGGTCAACGCCGCCCATATTTTCATTATAAGCTTTTATTAGAGCAGGTTGGTCTACTGCTATATACTTTTTATGCTTCTGAGAAAAGCGTTTTACTTTATTGACAGGTAATACTTTTACAGCATTCGAGGTAACAGTGACAACACTATTATCGTTCCACTTGCACACTATGATGTTTCCATCTCAGTAGATTTGTACTTATAAGTACCACGCTCAGTTTTTTGTATCACCTTATTTGATGGCAAAGGACATTTAGACAATCTATTCTCTCGAACTGTTCCTGTAGCTTTTAGACCACGCTTTCCAAGTTCATCAATAAGTGGAATGGACGTAAATAAATTGTCAAAAAAAAGATGGAATGGCGCTTCTGAATCAATTTTCAGCAGTTCGTCCGTATACTGTAAGACAACACTAGCACCCAAGCCTAAACTTTTATATTTGTTATCATCATTTCCTTTCTGTCCTTGATATGGCTGGAACCAAATAACGTATCCGAGACGCGTTGCTTCTACCCAAAATTTGTATCCCCATCTAATGGGTTTGCCACGAATGTATTGTTTACATGGATGCCCGCCATAGTATGGTACCATGGCTTCATCAATACTATGACATTCTTGCAACGGGGCGAACTTCATAAAATTGGCATTCAGCAAATCGAAAAGCGGTCTCAATTTTGAAAACTTATCATTCATGTCCAATTGCGTATTGTTGCAGTAATGAATGTTGGACATAATAAAATTAAATCTGTCCCGTGACATTGCAGAAAAAACAATAGGCATGCCACAATCTGAACTATTTTCCCAATACATGCTTCTTCTTGGAACCACCACGTAACCACTAAACAGTAAGATTCCTAGAAAGCATTTTATCTCACTAGAAGTAATGTTACCTTCTTTATTCTTCTGCATCACATATAAGTTTGTATACTTGACTATCATATCTATAACAGAATTGTCAAACATACATTCGAAGTAATCGATAGGTTTCATTTTATTGACTGGACCTTGTACATTCTGCCAGTCAGTGTGTATCGGGCGAATATCCCTGGACGTCCATGTATAAGTTTTATTTTTGAATCTTGTCACATTAGGAACGCTTCTTGAGGTAGATGGTATTGGTTCTTCTGCTGGTGGTAAAGGAGATTCCCTGGAACTGCTCTCATTCGTAGGCTCGATGCGTCTTCTTTTGGCAAGTTCTGCCAACGGTAAATCGTCACTCTCACTATAATCTGAAGAGTCTTCACGTTGAATTTCAGCAGGCGCTCGAAGTTGCGACCCAGGAAGATTTTGAAGTAAAACAAAGTCTTCATCACCAGAATCTTCATCTGTAACTTCAGCATTACAATTTTCCGGTGGCATGATGATAATGGAATCTGGAACTTCCTCATCATCATTTTGCTCTAATTCCACTAATATATATCATTCAAAGTAAGCGGTTTTAGACACTTCCTAAAACAAAAAATAAAAATAGAACATAGAAGTACATTGTCCTACCGTATCTTAAACGGAACAGTAGAAAAAAATGCAAAATACTCAAAGAAAACATACAATCATAACCTCTTTTTTGTAATTTCGAAGTATTTGTGGACCTAATTATTGGTAACCATATCATTCAAACATAAAAAACAATAACATCACATTGTCAACTTACCTTGATTTACTCATTGCAAAATTCGCGAAATTTAATCTTGTATTGCACAATAGAAATAAACTGCAGGTCACAGTTATGACTTTGCAATGACTGACTACGGCCTGGTCAGATAATCGCAACATCATAATATTTTTTTAACTACCTTCATATTATTTTATATTTTTTAAAATTTACTGTCTCGTATACGACACAGTAGGAGCAAGTGGGTTAAACAAATATATCTGTCCCTCTTTACGAGAACAAAATTTTCTATGACGGATGTATATCCCGCGACACATATGACGTCACATGTGTCGTCAGACCTCTCTGTCTAACTATCAACTTTGTAGCCTTATAACTTGGTTTCTCAGCAAGATATTTGAAAAATTATTATTTATGTATTTATCTGGAACTTGAAATATTTCGATTAATGAATTTAAAAAAAATTGTGCATGTTCCCTATTATCGCCTGTACCTACCGATAATGACCAACTTGTAATGTGCAGCCCGATAAAACGAAGCCAATCCACAGAGCATGCCAAGTCATGGGCGGGTGTGAGCGAAGCGAGCACGGCTCCCTCCGCCATATCCTTCGGGGTTAGGTTATCTTGTGACCCCCATGTCTGCTTGTATGCATGCCAAGAGCTTGTCACCTAATGTACTTACAAACTTAAAAAAAAGGGCATTCTCGTTACAGGCGATAATGCACAGCCAATATTGTACAACCCGACAATTCATGTACATGGATTCGAATTTATTGGCTGTACATTACCGGTTGTACACACAGCAAAACATAAATCCGGGCCACCCCGGGCCAAGCAAACTAACATAATATGTAACGTTGTCTACCGATAGCCTATACAATACTTAGTATGGTTTTCGAATTTCAATTATTGTCAAAAAACGTCTTTGTGCAGTGGATACCTTCTCATTGCGGCATAGTGGATAATGAAAAAGTAGACAGTTTGGCGAAACAAGCTTCCACAGATGGCATTCATAGTACATGTCTTCCTTCTTTTTCTGAATGTTTAAAAGTAGTTCGGAAACGGTGTTTTTCATTGTGGAAGGAATATTTTGATGAAAGGTCAAAACTGTGTGGTATTTGGTACAAAACGATTCAACCGGAACCTATGAATTCTCCTTGGATTAATAGCTGCTTAAATAGGGTTGATTTAATTTTAGCATTAAGGATACGCTCTCTGGCCACATTCCATTAAATAAGTTTGCATTTATGATGCGTAAGACAGATTCACCGGTTTGTTCTGAATGTAATATTGTGGAGGATGTTTATCATATTTTGATGGAATGTATTCGGAGCGAATCTATCAAATTTGATGTACAAATGAGGTGTAAATATTTCAAACAAGTGGGAGGTTGTAACAGTGTTTTGGCAGTTCCTTTATCCACGGAAGCCAAGGCATTGTATAAATTAGTTCGGTCGGGTTTGAGGGCAAGAAGCAGCTAATTGTGGCTGTTTCTTGGTCTCAAACTTGATAAGTAATTTTTTAAGGTCTAGTGGCTGTATAGAGCGACATAGTCGCTTAGTGTGACTAAGCTCTTTAAATAAAGATAAAAAAAAATATATGTAACGTTGAAAGTGTGCGATATTGTATCAACGACACACACAACGATACATAGATGGCACCGGTTAGCAGCACGCACACCTCTACATGCAAGCACTATTATTTAACACGGTTACTAATATCTGATCTACGATTTTAACCGCTTTAAATATATCATCTGTAATGGGCAAGCTCAGCGAAACTTCACGAAACGTAAGGTCGAATCTCGAAGGAAAAAAATATTTTTAATTTCTTTTTAACCTATCTTAATATTTTTAAATTATTTTTTTATTATTTAATTTTGTTCATTAGAAGAAGCAAATAATAACAAATACTGTTTTCGATTCCTAATATTATTCGATTACTCGTAAGTTATAAAATAAATGGTATACTCTTAAGACACCGTCATTCACTATGGTCAACAAACATAAAATTACCCTCTTCATAATATTACTATTGAGATATTATACGTTCTTGCTGCGCAGTCAACGGTATACGCTCTTTTCGTGATATTTTTGTTAATTTGTGATCAATATGAGTTCTCGCCTCACAACATTAAAAAAGCGGAGATATTTGTTTTGTATGAACAAAACATTCCAATTCGTGAAATTGCAAGATGTTTGATGATAGCCGTAAGTAAGATAAATTATATAATTTTGTATAGTAACACGAATTTAATAATACTTCCCAGTATAGTGATTGTTTGGATTTACTATAAGAAATATGAAATCGAAATTATTTATTGCTAATATTATAATGTCTTTGTTGTTAATAAATAACATTCATTATTCTTTACAGAGGTCAACTGTGCAAACATGGGATATGCGGACTCGAGCAATATAGACTGTCTTCGCCCAGGCCGGAAACCCACAGCCTATTCCGAAGCATCGCACCTACACCGTGGCATTGTTGCCATGCATAGTGATAGTCCATTTGCTTCTACCCGTTCATCGGCGAATACCCACGGGGCGGCGTACAGAGTGGCCGTTTCATACAAAGAAGTGGACAAAATTATTTATGGCTTGATATTGGGTTTCAATATCATATTTGGTCAAACTAATACAGTAGTCAAGAAAATAATTTGTAGCGAACAATAAAAACTAGAAAATTTAAGCTGAGCTCTCACTGCATAGATTTTGTGTGGAAGTTGGTATCTATGTAATTTGTTTTTTTTTTGTTTTTTTTTTTTTAAATAAATAGGACAATAAATGTATTTAAATGAGTTTGTGATGATATATTTAATTTAGGCATGCTAATAAAAGAAAAAAGAGAATAAGCAGTAGGTATATCTATTTTTTTCAAAATTCTGGTGCAGTATTTTTTAATAAAACATGTTTCTTTGGTGGGAAAACTGTACGTTTTATTACATAATCAGCCCAGTTTATCATTTTCGTGGTCAAATTTTTCACAGAGTCGGTAAATAGTCGATCAACCAGTTCACGTCGGGAAATTTCTGTAATCACATGTTACAAATTCTGAGGAATATTTCCAAATGGAACAAACATGAGCAAAAGTTCATTATAGATTATGAATATTGAATTGAATGAATACCTTATTGAATTATTCCATATACTTTTTAAAGAGGTGTTATTCGGTAAACATAAACAAAAACACTAACAAAGTTTTGAAATGAGGCAAAAAAATGTTCATTTACATAATATTTTTTTTCTTCATAACTTAGTAAGTAATACAATAATATTTCATACTAAATATATTCTACTAACCTTCAGTACTTGACGACATATTTAAGTTTTAAGATTAATACAATCTCCACTCAACAATTTATTGTCGCGAATGCGCGGATTTGTAACTATTTTTTTACGAGAAAATTATGTGCTGAATTTGCAAGCCTATTACACCACAACGTCTAAGATACTTGCTAATTCAGTAAGACCCGGTAGGGGTCATTCTTCTCCGACGCGCTTCTCGCCCTGGCAACGTTCTGGGCCGCGGTCCGAGCCCGTCTGAGGGCGCCCCCAGATACGTTGTCATAAAATTCCTAAGGGGTACGAGCCTTCTGCTCCCCCGCAAGTCCGCGCCCACTATATTACCACTCTGGTATAAATAGTGATTAGGTCCGTCAAAAAAAAAAAAAAAAAAAGTCTAAGATACTTGCCGTTAAATTTGTTGCATATGACGCACAATTAGAGATGGGCAAACCACCGGGTTTAAACCTACCGCTGGGTTTTTACCCGATAAACACCCATTTATTCCCACCCACTGGGTGAAAATTCGGGTGTTTATTATTTTTATAACAAAATTTATATAGGTATCCATATATCATTAGATTTTGCGTATGCACATTATATGTGACATTTTTTCACTTATTTGCCAGTAAATGCAGGGGCTTAGAACATCTATTTTAGCAAGATACCAACAAAGCAATGGATAAAACGGCGTAAAGCACAAAATCTGCAGAAAATATTGTTTTTAAGGGCAAATCTCGGTATTTGAACAAGAAACAT
Organism: Carpatolechia fugitivella; assembly: GCA_951230895.1. Classification (NCBI taxonomy): domain Eukaryota; kingdom Metazoa; phylum Arthropoda; class Insecta; order Lepidoptera; family Gelechiidae; genus Carpatolechia; species Carpatolechia fugitivella. The sequence goes on from OX579645.1 coordinate 9,184,542, forward strand.
AAAAAAAAAGATGGCGATAAAATTATTGTTCGTAAGTCATGAACCATGGTTTAGGGTACTATGTTTAGAAACGAGAGAAACAACAGTACCAATTATGTTTAAAATATCAATATCCGAGATGGCAGCAAACTTTTTCGTTTATTGGGTCAACTTCGATTAAGCTATACACAGTGTTATAACATGTCCTAGGCCAATCGTAATATCAGGCAGCTTCCATCATTTAGTATACTGTCACCGTGACTTTTGTCGCCCGTGCTCGCTAGCTCCTACCTTTGTACTTGCCACGTTCGCATGCAGTGTAGGTATGAGTGAGTGTAGTGCTAGCTAACTGTAATTACAACTTCGTTTGATCATCCCGTTAGAACTTGAGCATTCTTCTTCTTAGCGAGTCGATGGCAAGTCGAATTTTATAATGTTGTAGCCCAGAATGTGGCCACTTGGACGGCGAATTGTGTGGCTTCCATCAAATCTTGCTGCATGCAGGTGGCAGGGCACGCAGAACATGATGTCAGGTGGGCCATCGTCTGTACTTCTCCGCACACATAGTTTATGTCAGTATTATCGGAAAATCCCCACCTAGACATGTTATCTTTACTCCGGCCGATCTGAGTCCGAAGTCTATTTAAAGACTTCCAGATCGGCCACGACAACTGATGTCCGGGTGGGAGATTCTCAGATGGCGTGACAAAGGGGCTAGGAAGGGAGACTCCGCGGTGCCAGAGGTTGCATTTTGCTTGTGGCGGGTCGTTGGTCAGTGGTTCGACGCACTTTATAAAACTTTTTCGGCTTTTCAGCCGTTGTGGCACTGGTTTATAGCCACTCAGTGGGTGCCGAGTGTCGTCGTCCATTTTACGCCTATCAAGGGAGCTTGCAACTGCTCTGCGGACATCTGAAGGCGCTATGCCAGCTAATGAAAACAGCAACTTAACCGGCGTCGGTTTCAGGCAACCAGTAATGAACCGGCAAGTTTCGTTTAAGACTGTGTCCACTAGCTTGGCATGAGCAGAGCGGTCCCATACCGGGAATGCAAATTCGCCAGCTGAAAAGGCAAGCGCCAAACCAGTAGTCCGCAGAACTTGTGGTGTGGCTCCCCATTTAGTGGTGGTAAGGCGCCGCACTAGATTGTTTCGAGCATGCACCTTCCTTTTCACACTCTTACAGTTCTTTCGGAAGGTAAGAGACCTATCCAACAGCACGCCGAGGTATTTGGGGGAGTTACTGTGGGAAATAGGCACCCGACGCCACGTGATTTTGAGCTTTCGACCCGCCTGTGCATTGCGAAGGTGAAATACGCATGACTCAGTTTTAGACGGATTGGGCTTAAGGGAATTCTCTGCGTAGTAGCAACTCAGGTTCTTGAGAGCTACCGTCAGATTGGCCTCAACCTCTTCGAAACTGGTCGCTTGAGAAGTGAGAGCAAGATCATCAGCATACACAAAGCGGGAGGTATTTGGACTGGACGGCTGGTCGTTGGTATATCAATTTCGGGTCAACAAAGCTAGTGAGGCGTACCAGCAGCAACCGCTCAAATAATTTATAAGTATGGCACAGGAGTGAAATGGGCCAAAAATTTTTGGGGTCATCTGCTGGTTTTCCTGGCTTTGGTATAGCTGTGACCTTCGATTTTCTCCAGAGTCTTGGTATTAGGGCAGATTCCAGACACTTGTTGAACATTTGTAGCAGCCATGATACTGCGACAGGGCCAAGGTGTTTAATTTGCTCCACAGAGATGTTGTCAACTCCGGAGGCTTTCCCGCACTTAAGGGATTTAATGGCGGTGATGATGTCACCATGCCCTTGTTTTACATGCCTTTTTACTATTATGCGTCATGTTGATGTTGGTTACAGTATCAATCCACCTGTCCCGCCGACTTTCATCAATCCGCGACAGTAACTCTTCCCCGACTCGTGTAGTCTCCTCGGAAAAGGGATCACCGCAGTACAAAGTCTCGTATCGCATCAACAGTTCCCCCGACTCCTTCGATAATCCTGGGATGTAGGAGGTACGGCATCCTCTGGGGATACAGTGACGAGACACCTCAGAGACTATGTCAGCAAACCGATCATATTCTCGAGGGGATGGTGGTACATTCAAGAGGGCGTCGTCGACTGACTTTGCATACTGCTCCCAATTTGCCTTGGAGTAATTAAATCGGCGTTTAAGAGGGACCTGTAGAGGACGGACGACTGGGCTAATCTCGCATATAATGGGCCTATGTTGAGTGCAAGGAATAGGTGGGCATACGGTCTTAACGCACTGAGAACTTATGTCTGAACTGGTGAAGATTAGATCTGGGTTGTATCTCCTCTTCCATCGGCCACTATTAAAGGAAGCCGGTTGTTTTAGGTCATGAACAAGAGTCAAATTGTTAGATTCAGCCCATGTCTCGACCGCTTGACCACAGTCGTCAAGGTCATTGTAGCCCCAGAGTGGATTATGACTGTTAAAATCACCGATTACAATTTTCACCCGTTGCTGATCGTCAAAGTTTGAGGGAGGGGAGAACCGGAAAGGCGTCCCGGGGGGCTTATAAACAGAGGTAACAGAGCAGTGGTCGAGGTCCAAGGTAATCACCTCGATGCCATTCTGGGTCGAACATTCAGAGGATTTTACTCTTACTCCGGGAGTAACAAACACTGCGTTACCGTGTTTCGGGTGTTAAGTCTCAGAGATAAGAGTGAGTCCAGCTGCTACGTGTGGTCGGCATTGTGTTTCATCTCGATGGGTTTCTTGTACACACAGTACATCGCAGTGTGTCTTGCGACAGAGTTCAGATAAGAGTTCTGATTTGTCTTTCGAGAAACCCTCGATGTTAATCGAGACTACATACAGTGCCGGCTTTAACACTGGACTGTATGGTTGATTTTGATTTGCCATCGTGGGGAAAGGATTCGCCAGTCAGCTAGAAATAGAATTCGCTAGACTGTTGCCCAGGGTGCGCTAGACGTACTACCGAGTAGCGGTAGCGGTACGTCGCTCGGGGAGGCTCCTTTCATGCACCTTGAGCATTAAAAGATGGCGACATTTTACAGATTTCTACTGTTTTATTTTAAAAATGTTTATTCGGTTGAACTTATTTGAGTCGATGTGAGTCAAGCGGCTGGAGCGCTGATATACATCAATATCTTTTACGCATGTAGGTTTTCTTAAACTTAGTAAAATGCTTTACGCTAGAATATACAAATACAAACAAATTCTAAACAAAGTTTCATAGAAATTGTCTCATAAACAAAACAATTGGCTGCTACCTTGGCTTTCCACATTATTGAAGTTGCGCATATTGCATATAAACAGGGTATTTTCATCAAGATATACAATAAAGTTTTTATTTTTATTTTATCATCAATTATTATAATAAACACCCACAAAAATGGGTTGTTATGGGTAAAAACCGGGTTAAAACCCAAATCACCGGGTTTTTACCTGGTCAGGTGGTTTGGGTTTTAACCCACCGCCCATCTCTACGCACAATATATCTAAGTCTATGATCACAACGTTTATATCCATCTACCTTTGTTTTTGAAAATTGAATTTTGTCCACCCGCGGCTACAGTGTGCGGCGGCGGCGTAACTGCAAACTGTTCGCAACCACTTAAAGGCAGCAGAGCCGGCTAAGAAAATACAGTTAACCGAAAAACATAAACGAGAGAGACTATGGTTCGCAAGACAGTTTTGATTGGTGTAATAATGTGGTGATATTTACGGACGAAAATACTTCCGATAAGGACGGGCGTAAAATACTATGGAGAAGACTCTAAGAACGTTATAAAGAAGTAAATGTTCTCCCAGCCATGTCTAGCGGCCACATTACCTTGGGCTTTTGGAGGTTGGGACCGGTGTCTAAAAAAACATGTCATTCATAATTTGCTATTGTATAATGTCTTAAAAATGTGATCCGACGTGAGAGTAATGTGATGTTATTGTTAAGTTATATAATTGTAACCTAACATGTTGATTCATAGACTCATCGATCGGATCTACTTTTGACATGTTAATAACAAGCAAGACGCACAAAACAAAGGCAAAGTAATAATTATATTATACGAGATTAATTGTTTGTTTTTGAATGACATCATCACTTTTGTTTAAATAAATATCGCTGTTTTTTTTTACATTTGAAGTCTTTAATTTATTACTAACTATAATAGAAAGAAAGGTAATAAAATTTAAGTAAAAAAGAAAATAGAAACGCTTGATAAAAAAGAAAATTTAAAAATAAGTTCCACAAATCATTCGCTTAGATTGAACTCACGCTGATCTACGCCTGTCGACTACATTCTGAGCTATTCGTCACATGACGATGTCGATGAAATTTTCAATCAATTAGTTAGCAGGTAAGAAAGACAAAGAAATTGTATTCGGTTATCCTGCACTCAAGTCAAATACGAGGTTTTTTTTTTTTTTGGAATCATGTAATCCGGTTATGCTTATTTGTATTGGTTACTGTAGCATGAGCTCTGACAGATTAAAATTTTAAAAACTTTTTAATATTATTTCGTTTATTTATTTATTTATTAAGTAAAATCACATACTGTTTAATGATAAAATAAGAGGTGAATTAACTTTATTTTTAATTATTAGGTATTATGGTTTTTAAACTGAATATTATAGAAAAAAGTTGTTAACGTCGTATGAAGAATTTTGAAGCTGTCAGAACTCATCCTATAATAACCCAACTATAGTGTTAATATTTGAATCATTGTGTTTAGTAGCGCGTTTTTGCAATACACACACACTTAGAACTTAGCTTGTGTGAACGGCCCGAACATATCTTTTGCCGTGTGTACAATCCTGGGCGGACAAAGTCAGACCGCATTGATAACGACCGGCCAATAATAAAGCACGGGCAGGAATATACAGCCCGATATTTGAGACCATTTATGGCTTAGAATTATCGGGCTGTGCAATATTGGCCATAATGTATTATTTGAATCTCGGACCAATATTGGTCCGAGATTTGAATCGTTTTTTTTTTAATTTGGTTCGCCATATCCGTAGACCATCTTTGGGTTCGCCCCTTTCTGGAGCAGGCAAAGGCATATGTCATGCAGCCGTCGTTTATCTTTGGGTTCGCCCCTTTCTGGAGCAGGCAAAGGCATATGTCATGCAGCCGTCGTTTTCGTTTTTATTCTTATCCAGTTTAATAAAATTTTCAGTGAAATATTTTCCCTTCTCTTTTATTGATAAATAGCTTCATTTTACGGTACTAATTTATTTTCCATTTATTTTGATTCTGACACAAATATTTTGTAAGGAATTATTATGTATTAAGTTACTTATGCTGTTGTAGATTATAATGGCAACTCCAATAAGTTTATTACCACAGTAATTTCTCTCCACTTGGTATCCCCTAATATTCAAACGAATATTCGGTTTTAACCAAGTTTCTGAAATCAGTGCGATATGTATGGTGTTTTCATTTAAAAAATGTGTGAGATTCAACCTATTGCTTATTAAATTTTATGCGTTCCACTGTACAATATTTAATAAATCCATTATTTACGTCCAGCAGTGAATTGCAATGGGCTGATTGATATAATATTTCTGAAAAACCCTTCTAAACGTTCCTAACGCTTGTTCTTAACGCGTATATTATAATTCTATATTTATTTTTACTAATATTTACTACAATATTATTTTTAAAGACAAGCGAAGTTTTTTTATTTATTTTATGTGTCCCTTTTCCTTAGGTAAATATAAAACCAGATTGGAATCTAGTACCAAATGTGGTTCAACTGAAAAATTTTCGTCTCAGCTCAAAATGTCCTTTTCTCAAAATGTCCTATTCTCAAAATGTATTTTTTTTAAAAAGTCCTTTTCTCAAAATGTCCTTTTCTCAAAATGACCTTTTCTCAGGGTGGTGTAGGGTAGGTGTAGGATAAGTGTAGGGCAGATGTTGGAAAAAATGGTTTGGTACGACATATTGTTTGGGCATAAAAACAACAATCCAGTTGTAAAATTGTCAGAAATCTAAGATGGCGGCCAACTTTTTTGCTTATGGACCGATTTCGGTGAAACTTAGTTTGACATACTGTTTTGGCATAAAAACAACAATACATTGTTAAAAATTACAAGGGTGCAAGAAAGGAGCCTCCACACGTGGCCCATTAAATAAATCTACTGCGCCCGGCGCACCCCGGGCAACAGTCTGCGTGGACAGCAAGTACGGTAAAAAACACAGACTGGCTGATCCTTTCACCACGGTTCAATGGCGAAAACATTATTTTCTCAACGGCACTTTTCAGAGCTACGAAAGCAGTCTTTTTCAAGACTACAACAGTCTTTTTTAAGACTAAATAAAAAAGACAAAGAGGCACAAACACACATTATATCAGAACCAGCGCTGAGCGTTATATCCACATAGAAGGATTCTCTGATAATAATTCGGTGATCCTGTCTGAAATGTGCCTCAAAAATAAAGTAGACATTATGCGTCCAAGAAACCCACCGGGATCTTACCCAAACTAGACCCAACATTCCTGGCTTTTTTCTAATGGCCGAAATCCCTCATCCCAAACACGGCAGTGCTGTGTTTACAGGATCTACCTGCTGCTCTTCCTTAGATTTTCCGTTGATCTTGGTAATTGTATAGTGACATCCATATACAAACCACCTGGCGTTCCATTCCGCTTTCATAAGGATTTTTTTATTTTTATTAGAAAAGCTTGTAAATACGGCATAAGACACTTGCTTGTGACCTCGGAGTCTTTTTTCCTCCGAGTTATAAATCAGCGAAGGAGGTTTTCTTTTGATTTGACGACGACACCAGCTTTGACTTTCAGTTTTTTTTATTGATATAACATGTCAAGTCGCTTAGTTTTGTTTTTGTAGTACTTATTATTTTGAATTAATTTCGGGTTTTCGTTAAAATTCTCCGTTGGATAATTTTCTGATGTCATCAACTGTGATATACGTAGGCCTATTAGGTGATTCGAGGAGTTCAATCGAAAAGTAAGTACCTACTTAGTAATTTCAGATAAATATCACTCTGTCGACTCAACAAAGTCCCTAACTGTAAAATCCGTCTTTCACACCAAGTGATATTGCAAGGCAATAATAAAAAACTCAAACTTCGCTTGGCTTCATGCATAGATAATAATATCTGTTAGGCAAATAAAACATCTTGGCACTATCGCTTTCTCGTGGCTTTTCCAGCTATTCAACGAGTGTCTTATTTGCTCACTGTCCGTCTATCGAAATAAAGTTTCGAACCCCATATTCCAAAGTTTTGGAGAAAGACCGAAAGTCCGTAGTGATTGCCATCCCAAAACCTGGAGAGCCCACAGACGATACTAAAAAAATTCCGACCGATTTCTTTCCTTTGTTACACCTAAAAATTGTTCGAGAGGCTGCAGTTCATACGGCTAGGTATTTGGTGTAAAATGAATGAATGGTATTTTATTACACACTAAGGATAAAAATAACAATTACAATAATCATGACGGAAATAGAAAATGCACAATTAGGCGGACTTATTGCTGTACAGCAATTTCTTCCAGGCAGTCATACTTTAAACTTCTACAAGTAAACTGTTCGAGAGGCTGCTGTTGAAACAATTATCTGGTGTAAATTGATCGGGAGGCGGCCGAAAGTGACTGTTAGAGAAACTGACCACCTCCGCCGAAAGAAGACTATCTGGTGTAAATAGCATGGCATACTCAATCTCATCTGGCAGTACCAGTCTCACCATGCAGTCACCCAAAGAACCTGGGTGTCGTGCTGGATCGGCCCTTAACGTTCAATGCAAATTGTGAGAATATCAGGAAAAAAGTGACATACAGAAACAACTTGTTATCCAAGCAGACTTCGACCAAATGGAGAGCTTCGCCTGAAATTCTTCGGACAACTGGGTTGGCGCTTTGTTTTTCCGCTGGTGAGGTGCTACTAAGCGTTCGAATAGAGATAGCGAGTTCAGTCGAGAAAGCTAAACAAGAGTGCGACCCAAAACATCCCATGTACGGAATTAGGCCAACACTTTCGAGGCTCAAATGCCGCAGGACCTTCCTAGCATCTGTAAATTTCAGTTAAGGCCGAACACCCGTTGGCCAAAATGCGTTTCCAGTACCGGAGATTTTTATCCCCCAAAAAGAAGTTCTTCCAGGTGGTGACTTGCAGTGATCAGTTTGAGAATCTCTTATACAGTTACGATTCCAGGTTGGCCGCTGGAGTTACAGCAACTGTGACCAATGTCCAATACCACATACAATGGTCCACTTGCTGACCTATTCCTCGTGTCCCGACACCTGCTCGATACAGGACCTTTGGGTGGCCAAGAAAATTTAAATGATAACCATCGTCTCGCAAAGAAGAAGAAGAACAAAAAGCAATTTCAGATGAAGAATCCTGCCATACCACATGACCTACAATACAAGTACAGCTTTATATTATGTCTTTGACCAATGATTCAAAATTCAACTACTCAAAAAGACAGCATAGTTACTTAGTTTTTATGCAAGTTCGTATTACGGCACATCGCAGGATCAGCTATTTAATAGAATAAGAACCTTTACAGGATGAAAATATAAAATTTTTATACAAAAGGCTTTAAAAATTTCGGGTAGCTACCTAATTCCCGCATAAGGAGGCAATCCTGGATGCAGCATCAGGTTATTTTTACATCGTTTATTATTGCTAACTAAACTGACTTGAGACGAAAAAGGTTTTTAAGATCGCAAATAAACTTGTATTAAAAAAAGCGGTTGGAGGGAGAGTACCTTTATGTTAAAGATGACAAATTGCACTAAAAAAAAAAAATTTTAAAATTTAAGAATGTCTCTGGCTAGGACTGGATTAAACCCGCCAAATATTAATACTCGTAGAATAGAATAGAAGAATCAACCTTTCCTAAATGGTTAATGTTAAAGTGTTTCTATACATTGGATTAGTTTTTTGATGACAATAATAATTCTGACCGCTTCCGTCATCATCATCATCAATAATTCTTGACTTCTATATTTAATTTGACATTGTAGGTATGTACCAGAGTTTTTATTTTGTATTTTTATCATGAATAACAATTAATGTTAATTATTTTATTGACTAATGATTATCGTAATTATATAAGAAAAATATGTATTGTTTATGGTTGATTTGTAAGTCTGAATTATTTTAATTTCTAGTTTTTGCATGCCATCAATGGTTAAACATGTAGATCTAATTGTGTGTAATATCTTTTGTTACCATGTTTTAGCAAATAAATTTATTCTATTATATTCCACTCTTGAAATTCATTAACAGAGTTTCGTCGTCGTCTTCGTCGTATCCTCATGACTGAGGGTCGTGACCACCAAAAAACGCGTTGCGGGACAGAGCTCTCCAGGGTGCATCTATCCTGGGCAAGGTGGATTGCGGCCTGAGTGTAGCAATAAAGGACTCGAGAATGGCATCTGTCCACCGAGAGGGCGCTCTTCCTCTGCTCCTTTTCTCCTCAAGGTAGCCCACTCTTCGATCATAGAAGGGACCCACTAATATAAGCCTCTCAAAGTTATGAGGCTCCCGGCGGCGGGCAACGTTTAATAAACGATTAACAGAGTTTAGAGATTAATTTTTAATTAGCTTTGTGAAAGGTATCAGTCTTTTTTAGTTGTCGTGATGTTCTCTTGTCAATTTATTTTCGTAGCATGGTGGTACACCGTCTAATATTGATCGATCGACTTTACTGTCTGAACTTCAACAGGGCAAATAATCTGATCCGAAAATTATGGTAACTCCGTGCTTCAGAAGGCAGCTGGTTCCTGTCCTGCTATTATCTGCGGGAAACAACCGTTGCATATGAGCCACGACGGCTCCATATCTCTGCTCTGACACCAGGGTTTGTGAGTTTGGTTAACAACCTTACAACTCAAACGATAACAGAAGAACACCATAATTTTAGTTGGCCGGAAACCACTCGGTTTTATCTTTAAACGCCTTGTACGTCACACCCGGGAAAATAAAAATAAATAAATAAATAAAATAAAATATGTTAATACATAAAGACAGAGAGAGAGAACAGTTTGTGACAGCTATTAATCAGCCAACCCCTACACGAACATGCAAAAAGTAAATCTTTCCATTAGTAAAGAATCCAATCTTTCCATTAGTAAAGAATCCAATCTTTCCCCAACCATTTTCATAATCCTATTGGAGCTTGCCCGCACCCTGCTCACCAGTGATGTAGATTTCTTTCTCATGACTGCAAAAAAGTCATCAATAATGCTAGCATCCGCAAACATCCCTGAGGCACTGCAGTAGCGGGGAAGCTTTACCAGCGCCCTAAAGACATTGGCCCTATAGTAACCCAGGAACCAATCAACAGAACGGTTTTTCTCTCGTGCGCCTTATATACGACACCTGCACAGGATTGATATACAACCACCTTTTATTTTAAATTAAAAACACGACAGCCCTGCCAAAAAAAATATAGCCAGTGTCACTCGGGTTGATGTAAGGATTCTAACGATACCCTATAATACGAGTACATCCAAATCTGTTCAAGCATATTATAGAAGTTATGGAGGAAACTCACATACTCTTACATGAATCCTTATTTGGGCAGTCGTGTAAAAAAATATGCAAATTCAAAAATTCAAAGTTTTCGTCACTCTTCGAGGAGACGAGTGACGTGATAACGGACCACAAGGCGGCAGTGTCTTTTACGACACTTACGGGAATATAGGTAGGTAGGTATGGTAATCATATGGCTTAAATAATCAATCTACTTATAAAAATTGCAATAGGAAAATAGCATTTTAAAGAACTTGAGCTTGTGTGAACGAACACAAGTCTAATTGGTGTCCTTCCCTTCCCTAATTGGTTGGTCCAGATTTATTCCAGTCGTACGGATGTAGGCGGCGCAAGCGCATTTGCCTTCACTTCCAATTAAGGTAAACGACAGCCTTGTTTATGTTTTAATGGTTTATTTGTTCAAATTAGGATTTGTTGAGCAGTATCTTGTTCCAAACTGTTTACTGACCTTGCGTGTTCACCTGCAAAATTGGAGTTTATGGGTCCTATTGCTCAGCGAGCATTGTTCTGGTGGCCCTTGCATATAAGGGCGATGGTTCCAGGTGTTTGCTATTATGATTGCGACACACACCGCGTCGATTCGGCATTGCAACAATATAATTGGTCTGTTTTCTTTGATAATTTGCTTCGCTTACGTGTGCAATAGTCGAAGGAATCACGCTGTAAAACAATAGAATTATATTCTATAGAGAACTGCGCAGTATTGTGTTACTTCACGTTTAGCTCTAAATTAGGGACGCTAAGTCTACAGTAAGCGTGAACCGTTTTTTAACTATTAAAGTTATGCAAGTACAATGCATAGAGTGCACGGTTTTTTAACAAAATAAATTCATTTTTCTGTCTAATCATACCCTGCTTTTCTTTAACTATGCTTGCTGGTGAACTATTTCACTTAAAGTGCACTAAACCACACTTTAACTATTTTGGTTAAAGCGCACTGATTAAAAAGACTTTTGGCAGTAGCAGGTTGCTTGCATGTGCTTTTAATAGGATTATGTAGGAGAGCGTCGCGACTGTAGTAACAGGATAGCTAGCAAAGACTCCCTCTCGGGTTGCGGGAAGCCTTGTATCAACGAGGGCTTAAACAGGTGTTGCTAGCTTGCAGGCGAGTCTGCTACAGGATTACGTATAAGTGCAGCTAATGCATCGTAATGAAATTTTAAACCATGATGATGTTTTAAAACAAAGTTTAGAGTTCACGAGTTTATATTGCAGGAAGCCTGTCTGTGTCCATATAAGCGAGTTCCCGTCGGATTATCCAGAGTGTGTGTGTTGAAGTTTTTAATGCTACAAAACCCTTAAATAAATAATCACACCTAAGTAACAAAAGGAGGATGAGCCGATGACGCGTCGTCTCGTCATCGACTGTCAGACGCATCCTGAAATAAGGCAAACAAATACCTATAGTATGTACTTATTTATAACATAACTGCTTAGGCAGGATTTGAGCCTTCATTCAACCCTGAATTTTGTAGGCAGGCTTACTGCTAACACTACGGAGACAACTTTATTTTCGTATCATTCGTTATCGTTTACGCGCTGGATTGTTTCTGGTACAAAAGGTTTGTATATCTGTGTAGTTTTGTTAAATATTGTTTGTGTCAATTATTATTTTAACGTTAGTAGATCAGTATCATTGGAATTTGACTAAAGTTTTCAAGTCTAATTTGCTTCTTTCAGAAATTTTTTACTGTCGTGTGGAAAATGGTATGCTGCTCGATAAACTTGCTTCATTAGGCTTTACCCCAAGGCACCTCCGTTTGTTCTATCTTGGGTCCACTGCTCTCCAAGGACATGATTAACGACATTTGTTTGTCATTCTCAGTTATTCGTTATGCAGTCGAATCTACTGATTTATTTCAGAAAGATGGAGACAAGTGGAAACTTGAGGTAGCTTGACCTCGAACTGCAACCCAATTTCTTACCCGCGCTCGTTCCCCACAAAACTGCACTTTTATGTGAGATGTTTTTTGTCTATGCCTGTGCTCAGCGGAGGCGGCAGCGGCTGTGGCAGCCGGGGCGCTGGCGGGTCATGCACGAGCACCGTTGCCGACGCTCGCAATGGCGATACACCCTCGCGGAAGTTGCGGCCATTACATGCTTCCGTGCTCCGCTGCCCTGTCGTCGTCCAGACAGGATTGAGCTCAGGAGGGACAAGATAACGATATTTCGAGATTATATGTCACATTTTTTAGAAGTTTTACACGTGGATGGTGTAGTTGGCTGTGTATATAGTCACATTTTTTTAAGTCTATACTATTAATTTATTATATTGTATACAGCTGTTTACTTTCCCAAATAAATAAAATAAAAAATAAATAAATTATGGCCTTTCTTATACTATTATAATGGTGTATATTGATGGAGGTGCAATCAATGGGTTGATAATGTTGAGGGATGTTGATTATCGAGCTAACATTTTCGAGCTTTTGTCACAAAATACGAGTAAAATCAGCACCGCTTTACCTACTGTGTGCTTTTGTTATCCGAACTTTCGGCATTCTATTTCGAGTAGGTAAGCGTGATGGATAAATAGAGAGTGCCCTTTTGATTGTTCGTTATTGCCTCGGCTCAATATCTGTTAATTAGAAGGTACGATACGACGGATATAAAAGCCGATAGTGTCAATTAACAGATGGATAGAGAAAGGAAAGCTCAGTTTGTTTAGGACCGTGAGAGTGAAATAAATTTTTGTGTTATCGTTATTAGTCAGGTTATTAAATTAGCTTCATGATATACTAATTGTTTTATATCTCTATTGTTTATTAGTCCTTGTCAATTCCTTTATTATTAATAACAGGTTTTCAAGAACGAGTTAGTTCTATCCAATTATTCCAGTCGGTGATCTTTAGGGAGCAGTTTAATTATGTCTCATGGTTACTGACGGCTCCGTAGCCTAGGTGGTAGTGTATCTGCTTCCGACGCATAGGGTCGCGGGTTCGAATCCCTCCCAGGGAAAACATTTCATTTAACAACAAAACACTAAAATATAAACATATATTCTCATAACCCCTTCCTCACTATTAAAATGGCTTTTTGGTCCTAATGTTTGGTTTATGATGGCCAAAACAACTTTAATTTATAATCTGTTAATGTCTTTTTGCGATTTAATATTATAGCCTATTATTACCCTGTACCTTAAAATAACGAAAAGTACCAGTTTTCTCCAACAAAAATATGCTGGCCTAAAGTTACCCCAAACTCAATATAACTTTGGGCCACCCAAAAAGAAGCAATCATTTCATAGTTCTGGGATACTTTCAATTTTTATCTCATTTAAATTATAATAACAAAGTCGGCAGATCACAATTAAATTAAATTATAATGTAAACAAATGATTCTTTTTCATCTCTCATGCTCTGAAAGTAGTCCGATAATGGCTCCAAAGAAAGGATGTAATTCCAACTAACATCCCAAGGGATATAAGTAACTTTGAACTTCGAACCTTTCTTTTTACAATTTTCATAGAAAGTTGCACCCGATAAATGGCAAAGGAATAGACGTATCAATCAATCAATCAGCCTATTGCAGTCCACTGCTGGACGTAGGCCTCCCCAAGGGTACGCCAAAGCGCACGATCACCCGCTTTCCTCATCCAGCCACCACCAGCGACCTTCTTCAGGTCATCAGTCCACCTGGCAGGGGGGCGTCCCACACTACGTTTCCCGAGACGCGGTCTCCATTCGGTCTGCTCCAACGCTCATCAGTTCTGCGACAGACGTGGCCAGCCCACTGCCACTTCAGCTTGCTACATTTCTGGACAATATCCACCACCTTGGTCCTCTGCCGGATGATTTCGTTTCGGATTTTATCCCGTAGCGAAATACCAAGCATAGATCTTTCCATAGCTCGCTGAGTGACATGTAGCCGGTGGGCCAGCTTCACCGTCATGTTCCACGTCTCGGCTTCGTATGTCAAAACGGATAGGACACACTGGTTATAAACCCTGCTTTTCAGACATTGCGGTAGCGGCGACGAGAAGCTATGACGCAGTTTTCCGAATGCTGCCCAGTCCAACTGTACTCTTCTTGCGATTTCACGCTCAAAGTTGTCTCTACCCAACTGCAATGTCTGCCCGAGGTAGACATATTCTTGGACAACTTCGAGCACTTCGCCATTGATCGAGATCGGTTCCAGAGTGATTAGTTCGTTGAACATGAGCTTAACCTTGTCCAAGTTCATCCGGAGACCGACCGACAGTGAGGCAGAGCGTTGAGACTGTGCAGCATTGTTTGAATAGACGTATACCTGCAGCCTAAAATTAATTTAATTTCAATAAAAAAAAATCGCTTGTACATACTTTCCTAAAAAATACATGTATTTACCAAGAAATAACAAAAGGATTAAAAATAATAAAATAAACCATATATTTTTTTATTTTTGACGAAAATCGTGCCTGGCTGGAAACAAACGCGCCCTTTATAAAAAGATGGGAGAAATTTTTTTCCGAAAAAAATAACATTTATGGTTCTAAGCAATGTTTTGATTTAGATTTGATACATATTTTAATTTATGTAAATTTAACGATGAAGTAGTGTAAATCATGTTAATTTAGACTTGTGCGTGATTTTTCAAAAGTTAATATATAGGTACAATGATGTCATTGAAACCAACTGATAATTTCGCAGTTTGACTATGAAATAGGTGCGTTGATGTGTGTGTGTCGCATGTGTGATGTCAATGTGGTAGGTATGTAGCCCATGTGTTATTTTTTACAAACTGACTTGTTTTCTTTCCTCACAAACGAGATAAAAAGCAGAGTGTTTACCACGTGGGAAACTGATCAATTTCCTCGCACTATAAACGCCCTCGCTACGCTTGTGTGCCAAAATACCTCGGGGTGTAATTGATCAGTTGCATGCACCCCTTGGTTAACAATCAACTATTAAATTTTGGCTAAAATAACACAGACGCGCACCTAAAAAAGTCGGGAGAAAAATGTTGTTATCTGTGGTGTTAAGCAATGTTTTGATATATTATTCTGTAATTTGTTTATTTTAACCATAAAATAGTAAAAAATAAGTTGATTAAGGCTAGTGCGTGAATTTCAGCAATAAATATGCAGTGATTTCATTAGATCCAACTGAAAATTTCCCGGTTTGTTTGACGCGTATGGTAGGTATGTAGCCCATATAATATTTTTTACAACTGTTTTGTTTACTTTCGCAATCGAGATGAAAAGCAGAGTGTAACTTCGGGTGTGATTGATCGCTTTAACCCCTTGGTTAACAATATACTATTTTCAAGTCAGTACAGCGATGTCGACGCTCTTAAGGTGAACTCCTGCGAAGAAAATTCAATGGTTGTGTGTGAAGTCGACCAACCCGCAGCTTGGTTGTCTAAAGCCTGTTTATGATGATAATGACAGATATGTCGGGTCAATGCTTCAAATCTATTATTTACATTACACGGTGGCAGTTCCGGGCCAAAGCTGTCTAGGCGGCTGACTGACGCCATTGACTGACTCAAAACCTACCTTTTAAGTCCTCATGCAATATCGCCTTAACAAACAAGAAAATCTCTTAAGTAATGGATGATATTTTTTAAGATATTGCTCGTTTTGGAAAAACTTTAGATCCGGGGCGGGATAAATATCTAAAAGGAAATAAATATCTTACGCGACGATACAAAGCTCTGACTCATAAACCAGCCAACCGCCCCGCTACTACTATGTATTATGTATTTATTGGTTACTTTGTGTTTACAGAACCACGTCGAATCACAGCGACGTGAGCCTTGGGGACCAACGAGCCGATAGCATAGCCCAAGGCACACAATCTCCAAATGAATCCAGGGAAAAGGGGTAAGCATTATTTTTAACTTCAAATGATTGAAAAAAAAAAAACCTCTCTATGATTCTAGGATGTTCTGCAAGGATTAGTGTAGCATGGACTCAAAATAATTTAAATTATTTTTAATGAAAGCCCTTTGCATTGTAAGTCAGAAGCCTAACTTAGGCGCAACGAACTACGAAGTCAAGAAGAGAACCGCCTATCAAAGCCCGCTAAAATATACATATAGCACCTAACTCGCAAATAGATTTTTTCATTACTCATACTCGGAAAGTAGGTCTGAAGTTTTCAGCCCGGAGGGAGAATCGTATTTAACTGACAGCTGTCAAATTATAAAAAGAAAACTAGTTCTCATTTCACATTTCTATTGAACTATGTTCCATATTTCTATACAGCCACTCAATTACAGCGCAAAGTTAAATTGAAATAACATAAAAGTATTAATTAAAGAATATATATTTTGAATCGACTTTATTATAATAATTGACATTCAACTATTTCTTTAAAATAATATATATTTGGGCAAAATATTTACCATTTTTCAATGATGGAAATGAAAAATAATGGCTCAAAAGATGGCCGGCTCGGCCACAGAAAAAAAAAATAGGCGGGAAAGCAGTGATTATCATTTGTTTCTCGAATTGTAGGGTTTTGTGTACAATGAGTTCATCTGATTCAGATATGGAAGTCACTCATTTTTTCTTTAGCTGATTCGTGTTTTTATTTTTACTTTCCTTATATTCGTAATGAAAAGCACAGTATTTACCTCTGGTTAAAGACTTATTTAGTGCCTCGAACTATTAGGGCCTGAGCGTAACTGAAAGTCAAAACAGAATCGAAATTGATCGAAAAACAAACTAGTTACAACATTATTAAACAAATATATCTGTCCCTCTCTACGAAAACAAAATTTTCTATGGCGGATGTATGGCCCGCGACACATATGACGTCACATGTGTCGTCGGACCTCTCTGTCTAACCATCAACTTTGAACTTTGAAATTATTTTTTGTGTGTTTATCTGGAACTTGAAATATTTTAAAAAATTGTGCATTTTCCCTATTAATTTTGACAGACGACGACGACAGACAGTACTATCGATGTTTTTACAAAACGGGTCATATAAAGCCGGTATTAGACGGTTTATCCAAAATGATTCATTTTCGATGAAAGGCAGTGAATGATGAACAGTGAAAGACTTCATGTGTTTAGACACAAAATGAAAATTTTTTCTTAAGATTTCGCGGCAACAGGGTGCGTGTTGAAATTTCTTGATCCTGAATCGTTATTTCCAAAATAATTCATGGCGCTAAAAATATTCTATGATTATTTCCATATATTACACCATTTCAAAACCGTGCAACATATTTTTAACCGACTTCAAAAAAAGGAGGTTCTCCAACATTTTGGGGAAAATAGTGAATATTGGGAATTTCAAAATATTACACTACCTATCGGATATTGGCTATTGGCTATTGGCTTTTTTTATATATGTAATTTTTTAGTCAAGTGGTAACCATTATAAGGTAATTTGAAGGAGGTTTCTATTTTTTGCTAAAATTATTTAAAAAATATAAAGAAACACTTTACTCTGACAATTTGCAGTGAAACAAATGAATAAATGACTGCCGCCGTTGTTTACACGCTTCATTTATCGTTCATCTCAAAGTAGTACAATTATCTATCAGTCACATCAGTATAAACTTTATTTTCTTTACCACTAAAGAAAACAAGGTTATTAGGTAGCTGGTTGGAAGGAGCGTGTGACATTGTTCCGATCCGAGTTTAGGAAGCACATAATAGAGGATGCGGTCCCGTCTCCGATTGGCACGCGTCCCTATTTACGGCATTATACGGCTGTATGGCTTGTTGCCTTTGCCTGAGCGTTCGATCGATAAAACAAATAGCGTGGTCGTGATTGATGATTGCGAGTTGCACGCTGTCTCGCTGACGTCGGAACGTACGGCCGATTGTTCTCTTTGAAACGATCGCTGCCGATTCGGGTGATCCTTCTGACCTGATTCAGAAACCTACTTACTTTTTAGCGTTACTAATGGAAAGGTTGTGGCGGTTTTTTAGAGAAATAAACAAAACATGCGGCTGTTACAGCTGTTAAATAAAATTGATATCGTCGTCAATCTTTTGCTCAAAACAACGAATTTTTTGCTTGCATCGCAGGAGGGAAATGAACGGGAAGAAGATTTCACTATAAAATGTGGGCTCTTCTGCGGAGAGGAATTCTTTCAGCTGAGATGAATGATGAATCATTGATGATGAATATAATTACTTGTTTGACCCGAAAAGTAAAATTATTCAGATGGACTTCGGATAACCGTTGGTTCCAGCTGCTATTAACCAGAGGTCTCTGGTGGCTCAAGTACTGTCTCCAGGTTTTCTAAGGTCAAGTTTGGTATTGTTTTTACATAAATCAAGGATGGCGGATAACTTTCCTTTCTTTAAGCGATAATAGGGTATCGGACTGTTCCTAAATTTACCATATTTTTTATGAATTATTTTTAAAATATAGATTAGTAGCTGACGATTGGCGAAGAAAAAAACAGAATCGGTTGAAAAACTAATTTACAGTGATTTTTTAAAGTTTCGATATGTCTGTCTCTTTCAAAAACATTTTTTTGTATGGAGATTATTTGTATGGAGTTACTAGCAAGTGACGTCATAAGTGGGTATGTGCCTCTGTCTAATCTCGAATTTCAAACCTTGATAACTCGGTCAATTTTAAAGATAGAGCAAAAATTCTTTTAGTGTTCGATAGCAGAAACTAAGAAGTTTGGATTTATTAAATAAAAAAAGTAGTCCTATCCCCTATTAAAAAATCTATAGATACATTAAATTTTATAAAAGTATCTGAGCCACCAGTCTTTATTGGCGGAGATATCTAATAAAATACAAATAATAATAATAAAAAACATATCAGCCGAATTGAGAACCTCCTTTTTTGAAGTCGGTTAAAAATGATTTAGTTTCAACGAGACACATTTCTACATGGATCATCAGCACATAATTTATTGTATTCCTTCATTCCATCTACCACGGATCAGTTACCGATACCAGTAGTTTGATTATTTATCGAACAGTTAGTATAAAAATAGCGTTACAATTTAAAAAATAAAAATATCTTTCACCAATTACGCAACTTAAAAAAAAAAAACAAGAAATTTGTATAAAAATTTGCAGGGTTAATAAATATCACGAAAAATAATGTAGATAAAAAAAACAAATTTTTATGACGTATTTATCCCTTTAGTAACTAAGTAGCATCAAAAATTCGAATTAAGATTTACAAATCATTAGGCAATACAGGAAATAGGTACCTAATTTATAATCTATATACCTATCGAGTTCTACAATTTACAGACCACTAGTTTATAGGGCAATTAGACTTAGTATAAAAATGAATCACCGAAATGTTTGTACGCGCATAACTTCCAAACGACTGCACGAAATTGGATAAATCTTTCCTTTATGTGTTCGTTATTGTCAGAAGGTTCGTATGAAAAAACAATACCTTGAAAAAATAATAAAAATAATAATAGTAGTAGGTGTAGGATAGGTTTAGGGTATGTAGATGTTGGGAAAAATGGGAGGACAACTTCTGCCGGCCGGGTCAGCTAGTAATAGATAAATAATCCAGCGTTCAACCACGGACAAGGGTCATGTCACGTCACGACACGACACGACTCGACGCGACACGACACGACCCGACACGACACCACGTTATTACATAGTTTAGAGCATATCGTTTTATCAGTCTGGATAGGAAGTAACGTGCACGAATAAAATATCAGTTACGGGATACGGGCTACGGTACGGGTACCTACAAACGGCCATTTAAATCAGTACGTTTGGCACGTGCCGTATTTTGCATCGCGAGCTTTTGAATGTGAATTTTACCACGTTGGTAGATCAAGCAAAATAGGTTTTTTTTTTAAAAAAAATCATATTAAAAATTGCTTTTCGCCCGCAGTTTGCGTCATAAAGTACCTACGTAAGCGGCAGCGGCTCTTATTTTGTGTTTTCGTTTTAAGGGCGTCACAGACGGTTAAGATACGATATAAAAGCTCGAGGCAGCCAGCTCTCCGAAGAAATTCAAAGGTTGTGTGTGAAGTCGACCAACCCGCACTGGGCCCGCGTGGTCGACCAAGGCCTAATCGCCTTAATTCAGGGTAGGCTCGAGCCCCTCGATGGGGACGTATATGAGCTGTTGATGATGAATCGTATTCGCCGTAGTACCTACCTGGGCGACGACCGAGCTTTGCTCGGGCCATCTGTTGGAAAATTTTCGGACTACGAAAAATGTAACTTAATTTCTGACATTTTGGTATAACCAAAACGACTTTGCAGAAAAACGGTTTTCCTATTGAGCTATTGTAGAGTTAAGCTTGAAAACACGGGGAAACCCCCTTTTACTAAAAGTGAAACCTAGCTAGATCGATTTATCGCTCCGAAAGCCTCCATTTACTAAATTTCATCGAAATCATTGCATTTGTTTCCGAGAATCTTATTATAAAGTATATATATATATATATATATATATACTATACTATATACAAGAATACTATACTACTATATATATACTATATACAAGAATTGCTCGTTTAAAATATTATATAGATGAATGCTGATTAATACTTACATAAATAGTATAATGTGCGTAAAAACGTGAAACAAGTACAATACTGTTTTATTCCCAAAGGTTTTATGTAAGTAGGTACATCTTTGGTCCAAGACTGGCTGAGATACTTACGATTACATATTACATCTGTGAATACAAGATAGGTAGAAAAAAAATAAGGGGTCTTAAGACCAATAGAAGCCAAAACAGGCTAAAACAATTATTTTTAGTTTTTTTTTGTCTGTCTGCTGTCTGTATATTTTGTACGCGCATCACGCAAAAACTACTGAATGAAATTGAATGCGGTTTTCACAGTTGAGCTGCTGGAGGTCTAAATTCAAAACTGGTTTACGTTTTATTTCGATACACCGCCGCCGCCTAGAAACGACGTTATCTTATTTTTATTTTTTGTGCTGAAAAGTTCATCTCGGAGATAAAACTTTGATCACGCAAGCGAAGTTGCAGGCAGAGCGCTAGTTTAGTTTTATCATAAATTAGGTTTATCGAGTTATTTCCTGTTAACGACACATTATAGGTAGATTAATTATACCTCGTTTCTACTAACTTGTTCATAATGTTATGTTAGTTTGTTTGGTTATATTGAGCAAATCCCTCAACACTTATCAGTACCGGTATCTTGTGCCCGTAACTTGAAACGGAAAGTGAATGTTTTGTTGATGATTTATTTTCAATCTATCGCAAAGATACATTTCCGCGTTCATTCGAAAGCTGTCATTTATCATGATGTGAATATTTTTTATCTGTAAGAGATATCTTTATGCTCTGTCGTCGTCGTCGGTGTGATGTCAAAGTACACAGGACGTCTAGTGCGGGCGGGGGACTATAGTAGGGATCGTTTCCCACGTTTAAATATCACGTATAAGTTTTGATTAATTGAGTTTTAGTGTAGACCCTTCGTAAAAACTGCTGAGTATTGTACTTTAGGAAATTTAGTTAACAATATAATACTATACAAATATTCTTCATAAGAATAAGAATAATTTATTATGTTCAAATTAAAAGGTTACAACAATTTATCTTGTCTAATTCTCGCACTAGGATTCCCTGTATCGCAAGGATTAGGCCTTCCACTTAATGCAAACAATTTGATTAATTGGAATACAATACCACAAAAAGTATCACTATAGAAAATTTATATTTTTCACGGGGTCTCATTCCTTAGTACGGAAATTTTGTTCTAAATTAGTGCGGAAATCTAGTGGCAACATTGGCACTACGTAGAGTCTAAGCAAATGTTATCATTTGCAGCGACATCTATTATCTAATAGTTGTAATATTTATCAAACTTGGACCTTGACACAGCGATGTTTTGTTCTTGCATTAAAACATTTTTAATGTTTTTGCATAGTAGTAACGATTTTTGAAAAGATTCAAATAATAGCAAACAGAAAACAATAAAAGAAGTATATTTATAATAAAGGCGCTCTCAAGGTCGTCAACTTGGCACTAGATGGCGTATCTGCGCAATTCTGTAGGTCAGTGCGCACATAGCACCATCTAGTGAGCTAATAGAGGAAACAAAATAGCCCGAAGAATAGCCCGAGTTTTGAGAGTACAGTTTTTTTGTATGAGATGAGGCATCTGTACGTAGTATTATATTATCTGTGGTGTAGTATACTATTAATAGTGTATAAGTATATTGAGGGTATGCATGTAAGCGTGTGAGTGTGATAGTTTTAGTAAGTCCAATTTATGTTACCTGTATGTACGAGTATACAGTGTGTGCTTTATATCGCGCTAACTAGGTATGTTTACTTAATTTCAATCTCACAGTTAATATTTTTATCCAATATCTATATTATTATTTTCATTTAAGTATAATGTTTATGAGCTTTTATTTATTTTATAATCTATGTACACACACGGCAGCACATGAGCCACATCATATTGAACTTGAGACAGCTTTTCTGCCGCATGCCGCACGATGTATTTACGTACTGTTGACTGTATTAAGCTGTAGGCTGTAGTTAATAGTTTTCAAGTATATAAGTTATTAGTTATTCTAGGGGTGTGATCAATATCTCGGTGTCGTCGTAATTAAGAGTCTTTAACCAGTTGCTAATAATTGTTGTTGTCATTGACACCAAGAATTCACAATTTACAATAATACAACTTTTTACAAAGGGTTAGGTAAGGACGTTAAGCCTTGCATCGTGTAAATCTGTTTTAAATATTAGCCGAATTATACGGATCCATTTGGCAATATTTAGAGAAACGGGTATCTCCATTGAGTGCGTTCCAAAACGTGCGAGAACTACTGAGGTCAGATCCGCTTTCATGTAATAAAACATAGCAATAAACTATTGAGTTAAATGCGAAAGCAGATTAATAAGCACTAAATTGCCACATTTCTGCAATGACTTACTGCTTATTAGCTTCTGTCGGTAAGTCCACTACGAGAATAAGATGCATGGGTATTAGAACAATGTTTTATTACCCTGAATAGAAATAAGTAGTAGTACGTTACATACGTGGGTTCTTTTCAATACTTTTAAGCTTCCATTAAGGCGTTACATTTTCACTGTATTGCTGATTTAAAGTCTTCTTCGTATGCGATGGAATTTAAGAATTATGCTCTATCTGGGGTAGGTAGGTTGTTATTGAAGAGAAAAATGGAACCACTACTAGTACCAGAGTTTGTGGGGTCGGTCGACGACCACACGAACAGACGAAAATGAGAAAAATCAAGGAATATTTATTCTTAGTGTGAGTGTTCTCTTGAGCGCCTTCCATCTTCAATATTCCAACCAAGACCAACTTTTATCTTTCAAAACTGAACTACTTTAGCTCTCATCATCATGAGGAAGTAAACTGTGGACATACTCGCAAGGTAATTTTTGTTTGATCACAATGGCCGCCGTCCGCACCGGTGTTTGAACTTACAGTGTATCTCTTTTTAGATGTCTTATTTGGTAAACAAACCACTTACCTCGACAAAATCTCAAGTTTACGGGCTGATCACACTATAGAACTAGCCCAAAATATTAATACACCTGAAACAAACACTTATCAAGCATTCACTCACAAATTCTGTTAGAATTAATCATCGAAAACTTAAGTTTTTCGCAAAATTATCAATAAATCGTTCTAACCTCAAACCATATTTCGATCGGGTATCTCTACATTATCTTTGGATTTTAGAGATGAGGTATATCACGCACTCATAGACAATTCAATTATTTAATCGGAATAGACTGGTTGAATCTTTAAAAATATAAGTAGACAGAGAAAAATAGATTCGACAAATAAGTGGTCAGACGTGACGTCTCTATCCATTGCAATTAAAAAATGTATGTTAAATGTTATAATGAATGAATCACGGGCGCGTTCCGATACACGCTTAAGTGACTTTCGAATCAAACTGTCAGCGCCGTCAGCGATCAGATTGTATGGGTTTCGCCTGCTGACAGTAATTCGGTACGCGCTTTGAGTGCGCTAAAATCGATTTCAGCGCGTCTCGGAACGCAGGGCACATCGATTCCTTTATTTTCGCGACCCCTTATATCAGGGCTGCCAGAAGAAATTTTAGTGTGCAAACTATGTTCTTGTAATTACAAGACAAGTATGTGGGCAACATAACAACAATCATAATTTGGTATCTTGTTTAAAGCTGATCTGATGATGGAATTGCGTTGCGAATATGCGCAGTGTGATTGGCTCATTATTTAGTCGAGTCGACTCGGCGTAGATATTTTGTCTTGATTCGATCGAAATCGAATAACGTGCGCGCGCACTTCTAGCAACCCTGCGTTCCGAGACGCACTGAAATCGATTTAAGCACCCGTAATCGCGTTCCGAATTAATGTCAGCTGTCATAACTCATACTTTTTTGCTTTTCTGATCGCTGATAGTGCTGAAAGTCTGATTCGGAATGCGCCCCAAGTCGCACTCACGCGCCGCGCCGCCGCCGCCGCCCGCCTCGAGTTGCGACTTGAGTTGGCTACCATTTCAACTCGACCTACTCTAGACAAAGCGAGTTAACCCATCACTAAAATAAATACGTCAATGATGACAAATTAGAGTAAGAGATATATACGACGTAGGATATTCCGAAATGCTTGTAATTACCAATTACAATTAATCACCAATTCAATTACATTCAATTAAATCAATGAAATCTATTATTTGGAAGCACTATTTTGTGTCTATGGTCACCTTATCGCCATGTTTGTTTACCAAATAAGACATCTAAAAAGAGATACAGTTTAGTAGGGCCGTATAGGCTACGGGAGAATTTATTTCCTTCCTTCCTTCAACATCGTATGGTCGGTGTTACAGAGCTACCAAAGGCCACTCGTATATCGACTAGATAGTATTCGGAATCAACGAGCAAAGAAAAAATAAAATAACATACCTATTAACTATAAGGCACGAGAAATAAACCACCGGCACTAAGTGGTTAACTATTGCATAAATGTGCCCTAAAAACTAAATACATACATACGTACATACATACATACATGTAGGAATGAAAGGGATCGGAACGCAAGAAGTATGAGTGTAATGGAACGTTATTGTGAGTGCAAGAGAAATTATATGTGTGTGTGTGAGAAACAAATATAAAAATATATACTCACCGGCACATCTAACCGCCCACCCTTGTATTTCGGGTTAATTTTAAACTACGTTTATTGTTATACATTACAATTGATTTATTAATTATTTTACGATAAATTAAACACACTTAAATAAACGTTAAATTAACGACTTTTTAACTAATATCAGCTGTAATTAATAGATTTATAAAGAATCACGAATATTCCCTGAAAAAAGGGTAGACGATTAGTTGTGCCGGTGAGTGTAGTTAAAAAACCGGCCAAGTGCGTGTCAGATCACGCATAAAGTAGGGTTCCGTAGTCATTAACAGTAAAGAATGTAAAAAAACTTTATAGTTACTGTTCTTTTGGAAAAGAAGTATATATTTTTATTTTATTTATAATTTCAAAAGTATTCATCACAGGATACCCGAAACAATTTTAATTAAGAGTTTACGCGCCAGTTTATTTACGTGAGTGATTTGAAGTTTATAGGTCCAAGACTTTAGAAATTACAGGGGGGGGGACACCGTGTTAACGACTTTGGCGTGCTATATCTCACATATGGTAAAGCTGATAAAAAAATGTTGTAGGAAAACCTAACTTCATTTTTAAAGACAATTTCAACGATACCCCACACAAGGGGGTGTGCTCAAAAAAAATAACTTACCTCCACTTTACATGTATGGGGAGGTACCCTTAAAAAGAGGTAATTTTAATTTTTTGTATTTTTAAAATTGAGATCTATATCCAAAGTATCGTCGAACCAAGTTACATGTAAATCGGTTCATAAACGTAGAAGATATTGTGCTGTGACAGACAGGGACGGACAGACAGACGGACTGAACGATCTTATAAGGGTTCCTTGTCGGACTACGGAACCCTAAAAACTAAAAAACACGCTTTTAAAGCATATCAAACTAAAAAGTAATTCTTAAAATAAGCTGAAAATTATAATGAACGAAAAATACTAGTATTATTGTGAAAATAGCGTGGGTTGTTCAATATAGTAGGTACGAAAAATATGGCACAAATCACCCCACGCTTTTTTCACAATAATATATTTTTCGTTCATTATTGTTTTCAGCTTATATTAAGAATTATTTTATACTTTTTAGTTTGATGTGCTTTAAAAGCGTGTTTTTTAGTTTTTTTTAACTATATTTCATTTTTCACTGTTTAGTTTGATGTACTGTGAAAGCGTGAATATATATATATATATATATATATATTTTAAATTATTGTATTGTCACCGGTTCTTGATAAGTGTACAAAGTTTCAATTAAATCTGTCCGTTTAAAATGGGTCAAAATCGAGTCCAAACAAAGGAGTCGGTTACATACTAGCCTCGCATACAAACATACAGGTGAAGCTAATAAAAGCGTGTTAAAAAAAGATTTAAATGGAGGACAATGTCGGGATTGTAGTTTTAAAAATTAATAAAACAAGGTTTTTGGATGAGAAGTTGTTTATTTTGAACCTCAGCATCCCACATACATAAATAATCACGTTCTTATCCTCAAAGGCATGAGCAGAGCTTTAGTGGGCTCCCAAGGCACACACAATAAAACCACGTTTGTCAGTTAAATATTATTGGGTTAAGAATCTGCGTACCTATATAAATATGCACTTACCTTGCGAGCTTTAAATTGGAATCACTTAAACGGGGGTTGTTCAAAACAATTTCAACAATTTCTATGTATAGAAATTATGGAATGCGGTATATCATTTGAAAAGTAATTTTATTAGCTTACAGCCTCTTTTGATATCATAACCAAAACTTATTCAGCTTATGTCATGGAACGTAAAAACAAAAATAATTAATTTTAAAAATAAAACAAAATAAAGTTTGGAAGCAAAGGAATATATCAAATAATTTTTAAGTAGTTTAAGCAAGTTGTGCTTTCCTGTAGCAATGATTTATGGAACTTCTATAGAACTTGGTACCCGTGGAAAATCTCACACCTTTTATTGGCGAAGCCCTTACTTGAACTTGGCACTCATTCATATGTATGTTTTTGCTGGGATCTCATTAGTTTTTGTAAAGCAATCCCGTCTTTTTATTTTAGTTACAGACAATATGCACAAGCTTTTAAATACTAAAGAAGAACAAGATTTGTCCCAAACTAACACACAGAGCAAGTTAAACAAAAGCTTGTAGCAATAATAATTATAACAGTTAAAAACACTAAAAAACACGCTTATGTCAGTAACTACTATCCAACTTCTGGTTCCATCACCAATCCCTCGTCACCAACTGCACTATTTACGGTTTATCATAACATATAAAATAAACTCCAACTCGAGGGATTTATAGTAGCCATTAAAAAGTTGTACTATCCAGCTCCTGGCTCTATCATCAAACCCTCGTCCGTCACCAACTGCACTGTATTCGACTTAACAAATAAAAAACAAAACCTAACTCGAGGAGTTTACTAGTAGCCATTAAAGACATCCACTATCCTGCTCTTGGCTCCATCATCAGATCCTCGTCACCACCTGCACTGTATTCGACTCTATGTATAACAAATTAAATGAGCCCAAACTCAAAGGGTTTACTAGTAAACATTAAAGAGTTACACTATGCAGCTCCTGGCTCCATCATTAGACCCTCGTTACTAACTGCGCTGAGGGAACATGCACAATTTTTAAAGTTCATTAATCGTAAAATTTAAAGTTACAGATAAACACAAAAAATAATTTTCCAAATATCTTGCTCAGACACAAATTTATAAGGCTTCAAAGTTGATGGTTAGACAGAGAGGTCCGACGACACCATGTGACGTCATATGTGTCGCGGGCACGGAGGTATTTGTCTCCGTGGTCCAAACTCGAGGGGCTTACTAGTAACTATTGAAGAGTTCCACCTTCCAGCTCCTGACTCCATCATCAGATCAGCCCGATTAATTCGCTAAATTATTGTATTGTCATCTGAATAACATAAACCTACAAAATTTCAAAATGGTACAACAATCAAAAATATAGGTATAAATCGAATTTCAAGATTTGTTTAAATAGTTAGTTATTTAGTTACAAGTGAAACTAATAAAAAGCAATTTTGTCTTTTAATTAACCGTTGGGGTCTTAAAAGTCATCTAAACGCACATAAAAGTACCTAACTATCAATCAATCAATCAGCCTATTGCAGTCCACTGCTGGACGTAGGCCTCCCCAAGGGTACGCCAAAGCGCACGATCACCCGCTTTCCTCATCCAGCCACCACCAGTGACCTTCTTCAGGTCATCAGTCCACCTGGCAGGGGGGCGTCCCACACTACGTTTCCCGAGACGCGGTCTCCATTCGAGAACCCGTCTGCTCCAACGCTCATCGGTTCTGCGACAGACGTGGCCAGCCCACTGCCACTTCAGCTTGCTGCATTTCTGGACAATATCCACCACCTCGGTCCTCTGCCGGATGATTTCGTTTCGGATTTTATCCTGTAGCGAAATACCAAGCATAGATCTTTCCATAGCTCGCTGAGTGACATGTAGCCGGTGGGCCAGCTTCACCGTCATGTTCCACGTCTCGGCTCCGTATGTCATAACGGGTAAGACACACTGGTTATAAACCCTGCTTTTCAGGCATTGCTGTAGCGGCGACGAGAAGCTATGACGCAGTTTTCCGAATGCTCAAAATCAAAGTTGTCTCTACCCAACTGCAATGTCTGCCCGAGGTAGACATATTCTTGGACAACTTCGAGCACTTCGCCATTGATCGAGATCGGTTCCGGAGTGATTAGTTCGTTGAACATGACCTTAGTCTTGTCCAAGTTCATCCGGAGGCTGACTGACAGTGAGGCAGCGTTGAGACTGTGCAGCATTTTTTGCAGATCCTGCAACGATTCAGCCATTATGACTATGTCGTCGGCAAAGCGGAGGTGACTGAGATATTCGCCATTAATGTTGATGCCCAATCCGTTCCAGTCTAGGGTTTTGAAGACATCCTCCAGTGCGTTGGAGAACAGTTTCGGAGAGATGACATCCCCCTGTCTCACTCCTTTGAGCAACTGGATGGGTTTTGTCTTATGATTCTGTACTTGGACGGACATTGACGCCATACTGTACAGGCTTCTCAGTACCTCCACGTACCGCCAATCGACTTGGCATCGCTGCAAAGATTTCAGAACAGCCCAGGTCTCGATGGAGTCAAAGGCTTTCTCGTAGTCCACAAATGCTAGACACAGCGGCTGATTATACTCTTGCGACTTCTGTATAGCCTGTCTCACTGTGTGGATGTGGTCTACGGTACTGAAACCTTTTCGAAACCCAGCCTGCTCCGGAGGCTGGAAGGCGTCAAATCTTGCGGCGAGACGGTTTGTGAGGACTCTCGAAAACAGCTTATAGACGTGGCTTAAGAGCGCGATTGGTCTGAAGTTTTTCAGGAGAGTTTTATCTCCTTTCCTGAAAAACAGCGCCACCACGCTCTCACTCCACGCCTTCGGGGTAGTTCCATTGGCTATGACGGAACTAAATAGCTCCTTTAACTTTCTCAGTACTGGAATACCTCCTGTTCTGAGAAGCTCGGAAGTGATTCCATCTTCGCCAGGAGCCTTCTCATTTATAAGCTGTTTGAGAGCCCTCTCAATTTCATCTTCGTCTACGTCCGGGAGATCTTCAGTGAAGTGGCGTGTCAGTGTGGCTCTTGGGTCGTTCGCGTCAGGCGGAGGCTTTGGGGCATGCGAGGCATATAGACGGCCATAAAAGTTTTGAACCTCGGCGAGGATTTCCGGAACTGATGTGACGATTCTGCCTTCCGAATTTTTTAGCTTCGTCAAGTGGCTCCTACCCAGTCTTTTAGCGAAGACTTTTGACCCCCGATTTTGCTCAATCGCCTCTCTTATGAGTTGCGTATTGTGGCTTCGGAGGTCTCGTCGCACCGCCTTGCCTTTATTCAGACGGTGGATGTCCGACGACGGAGCTCCCTCCGGCATCTCGCGTCGAATCCTCATCAGTTCTATAGGCCCCGCCGAAAGTTTTGACTTTTGGCTACCCCGCTTCCCCTTGAAGTGCCTGGTGCCCACTTCGCGAATTACTCTTGACACACTTTCAAGGTCCTTGTCCACATCTGCCGTGGATTCCAGTG
Organism: Carpatolechia fugitivella; assembly: GCA_951230895.1. Lineage (NCBI taxonomy): Eukaryota > Metazoa > Arthropoda > Insecta > Lepidoptera > Gelechiidae > Carpatolechia > Carpatolechia fugitivella. The sequence goes on from OX579645.1 coordinate 9,215,111, forward strand.
CGGCAAAACGATCGCGCAGTTCCAACTGGAACGCTTCAGAGCCGTGCACGGATTGGGTCAGTGTTGGAGGAAGAGCGGATTTCACCATACGACTTCTCTCAACTTTGAAGTCGATATTTAGAGTGCCTCTTACCAGTGGTCGCTACCGGTATTGAACCTATTGACCACGGAGACATCCCTAAATATGCGCTTCTTGTCCGTCAAGATGAAGTCAATCTCGCTCTTCGTCTTACCATCGGGGCTTTGCGAAGTCCACTTCCTATGGGGCTTCTTCTCAAAGAAGGTGTTCATGCAGAACAACCCTTGCATGTTTAGGAAGTTTACCAACATTTGCCCTCTATGGTTTCTGAGCCCAATACCGTGCGGCCCGATACGCGAGTCGTCGCCTTCTCGCACTCCTACCCTGGCATTAAAGTCCCCCATGACAACGGTGAAGTAGGTCTTGGTGGTGTTATTTATGGCCTTTGTGATATCTTCATACATGGCCTCGACCTCGGTATCCAAGTATGTAGATGTCGGCGCATATACCTGTACAACCTTGAGGGAATACCTCTTGGTCAGTTTCAGTACAAGGTACGCTACCCTGGTTGACACACTGGACACCTCCAACACGTTGTCACGTTGTTGCCTTGTTGACAAGGAAGCCTACGCCGCCTTGCGACTGTTGGTCACCCTCTCGGAAGTAGAACAGGTGGCCGGATTCTAGGGTTGTCGTGTCCTCTCCCTGTCTTCGGACTTCAGACAACCCCAAAACGTGCCACCTTATGTTTTCTAGTTCTACCTCCAATTGCTCCAGGCTTTCGTCCAGCCGTAGACTGCGTCCGTTAAACGTCGCCAAGGTCAGTTTGTGGCAGCCATCCGTAACCCGGGGATTCTTAGCACCCCCCGCCCTACCGTGACCGGGGCCGCTGCCACTGTGGCCTGGAATAGTAAGGCTGCCGGGAACTGGGGGCCGTATATCTGGTGCGCTGTCCATAGGGGGTGTATGCTCATACTCACCACGCTGGGCAGGCGGGTTGGTGAGCGCAGAACCAAGTCTTGCGCCGACGGCGCTGCTGCCCGCCGCCGGCCTAGGTACTTAGGTACACTTGGCCTAAAAGATGGTTATACCGCCATCGGTTCGGTCGCCAGAGCCTCGTTTGCTTTTTGGCAGGGTGCACCACGTGCAGGTGAGGTTGGCTAGGGACATACAGATGGCAGGCTGTCCCCTTACACCCCCCTAACTATAATAAATTAGAAAACAAAGTTATTTTTTCACCTAGCCTCTTCCTAGCCTGCATACAAAATAACTTTGTCTCTAAAATAAAACATAATTTTGAGTTATCTCTTTTTCCCCTTTACATACGTCCAATGACCTACCTTATTGCCAAATCTCAAATTCCTAGGTCACCTGGAAGTAGTCTAAACTTTTGATGAGTGAGTCAGTTAGTCAGTCAGTGACGAGTGAGTGATAAAAATAGCATATTTCGGACATCAATATCTCGGGAATGGCAAGAGCTACATTCATGAAATTTGTAATTAAAAAAATTAGACAAGGTTTAATAGACATGCAAAATTTCAAGTGTGTAGGTCCAATAGATTTTAAGTTTTGGGGGGGTTGAAAGTGGCTCGTAATGGTTCGTGTAATATAACACACTCTCCTTTTTCTTTTGCGAACTTAGCGGACACTATGCCGTGTGTCTAGATTGCGAGCAGTCATTAGATTCATTTCTATTGATTCAATTTTTTAAAGCATTTGAGTTTTGACGAATTTTATTTCTACCGTTACCTTTGGAATGAGGTCGCCTTCACCTTCCGTTTTTCTTTCCTGGCAAATTTTGCACTATTTCATCAAGATTATCATAAATTTGAAATATGCTTTGGACTTTCTCAACTAAATCGTTGAACATCAACACTTGCAGCATTACTGCTTGCTTTTTTACAAACTTTTTTAATTATGCTCTATTTTCGGCTGGCTGGTTTTCGTTCTTTTTGGTTTTTGTCACCTTTATTAAAATTTAGTTTTTGATCGTTGACATTTCGCGTGTTGCTTTTTTTTATATGTTCTGGTTGGCGACTGGTGGTTTTAAGTAGAAGTCGCTGGATTTTTCGCGGAAAAAGTTTTCTGGGTTTGACCTTGTGTCCGCTATTGTGCTGCGGAGTTGCCGTGAAGTAATTTTCGGATATTCTTTGCATTTCGAATTTAAAGGCTATTGCCGGGTAAGTTTTGTTCCTATTTTCTTCCTCCCTTGTTCTGTAAGATTGCAATTCTCTTAGTTTCTCTATTTACAGTCTGTGTCCGGTTTATCGCCGCGGATTGCTGAACGCGGTTTCAGCCACAACAGCCACAAACATCAGGAAACAACAACCTCAACAACCTCGGACAACCTCCGGGAGATAAGCTGTGCCACACACCCATCAGGAAATAAGCTGTGCTACCCTAGACTTCTTAGGCTTCTGTTTCGCTGAGCGAAGTGCTACAGTCCAGCTTTTAATCAAAGTTTTTAATCTGAATGTCACACACTTGACTTATTTTTACTTCTCCCTTCCGGCTGTTATTGTTTTTATATCTTTTTGTTAATATTTTTCTTTTTGGCTCTCAAACGTGCATCCACCCCTTTTTATCCAAATTCTAAAAGGCCTATCCTTGTCTTATCGTCTCTGGCCCAATTTACTGTTTCATTTTGTTCTTTGGCAATTTATTAACCTTGGGGAACTACGTGGACCACTACAGCCATTCTAACACTCCCACACTACACACCCAACAAAGCCTTTACCACAATTCACTTGGTTACGTGTCAGTTTCCCCACATGACCTGCATATTTCACCCCTTCTAGGAAATCCGGCACCTTTAGGTTCGCCTAACTATTTTATCGGTTTATTTTATTTATTTCAAACTTATAAGTTTGAATTAATTATTAATCTAAAGTCAACTTGGAAATTGTCTTTTCTTTAAAGGCCTCCAAATTTTACGTATACCTGTGTTCAGTGACCACAGGTTAGTATTTAGTGTTTTCTTTTTTTTCACTACACACTGTTCTATATAATGAGCAACACTATGTATGATAGGTGTTGGAAGATTATTTTCCAAATTTTTAGGAAACTAGCTACGAGACCCCTGCTTCCTAAATGGCCGAAGCGGTATTATCTGCATTGTATTATCTGCATAAAGTTATATCTCGTTCGCCTAACTGAGCGAGCACCTAATAAAAAATATCATTACCACAATTTGTTTGGTGGTAAATACTGTAAACCACAAATATATTTTTTTATACGGCAGGATACCTAGTTTTCATTTAACGCTAAAATTTAAGGGTTCTGTGCCGGACATCCCAAAAATTTCAAATTTTTTGAACTTGGCGCGAAAAGAACCGCTGTTAATTTGTAAGTGGTAAGTGGGGTGACACCAAAAATAGACGCAACTAGTGCCACCCATGCTCGCTACACCACTGGCGAGCGGCTAAGTTGATTGGAGCTACTGACTATAAATCATAATAATCTACGCAGCATCTCGCAGACTGGGATGACCGCTATAATACCTACACAACGATTTCTAACGAACCTCTTTGATTTATCGGGTCGCCATGCGCCTGCGTTTGCCTGCAGCACTGCCTCTCTCCGCCGCCGCCGACACTGTACAACACTAAATGATACCTTCATTTTGTTATTAAGAGTCATTTCATTAAAAAGAATTACTTGCCGAACACCTAATCTAAACATGTTTGTAAAATTATTCACTCATCAAGATAATTATCTCAATAAAACATTTGCAGCGTTTTGCATGAGGTAATCTCGCATTGAGATTAGGTTGTTATAGATACCTGCAGCAATTTTTAACATGTCTTTGTCTTGATCTTGATAGATGAAATATTTATGTCATTTATCTATCGTGCGTGGCGTGTTTCTATTCAGCTACTAATAATGTACGATCACGTGTACGATCTACTTCATCGGGTGGATTAAACAATTCATCCCTATACTTACCTCTATTATAAGCGGAGACTTTTATTAGGGAACCTGGCAGAGGCCTTAGTAGAAAGCTACTTGGCATTTTGCAATGAATTTGGTTTCAAAATAGTACTGAAATAATGCTGGGACTTCTGTTAGATTGATGGAACGAAAATTCAGTAGATCTTTTCTAAAATCCCTAAGGTATTTCTAGGCGTGCTAGTATGCTAGCTAGTAGGCCTAGCGTAATTTTGACCATTTGTACGCAAATTTTACAACGTTTAGCACAAAGAAGGTAAAGCGGCTTATTTTGTGGTTTTAGTATGATAATCCTATGTATGTACTTACTCGACTTGCAACCCTGGTGAAATAACAGCTGCCTGCACATGAATTTTTCAAATGCTTACATTATGCATGTTTCGTCGCTTCGTGCTCTCTGATGCGTGCATAACATTGACTAAATTAGCATTTTACTAGATTCCATTTCTTATAGCCTATCAAATCAACTTAGAAGATATATCGCTCGTGTTATACTTATACTTGAATCGCGGCCGCGGATACACTCCAATGGGCTTAAAAACAATCTAAAAGTTTATAGCTTGTTCAATTAGATTTTGTTATTTTTATTGGCAGTCCTAAGTGGCAGTGGCTTTAACACAATACTATGTTTTCGGGTTGATATGTTGATAAGGCAATTCACATTTTGTTTTGAACTTTTTGTCTCTCATGCTCTGAAAGCAGAGATGATTCCGAATATTTTCTTTCTTTTTTTCAATGCAAGTCCGACTTTAGTTTAGAATTTTCGAAACGTAATATCGTATATCTATCGTATTCTATCATATTTAAAACGCCGCTATAAGAAAAAATGTATGCCCGATGGTATTTCTTATAAAAAAATGTCTTATCTATATAGCGCGAGGCAACGCAACGCGGCGCGTCAGAAATCTGGGTGCGGCCGCTAGGCACCCATTCCGCTACGCTCACGGCCGGGACGCCCCCATTTTTAAAACACCAGTTTTTGGAAGAACATTTGAGCAATTATTTTGAATACTGTTTTTGCATTTTAATATTCGTGTGGAATAAAAAAACGAAATGTTAAAATTGACTAAAAACCAAGATGGCGACCAACTTTTTGGTTTATACACCGAATTCGGTTAAACTTGGTTTGACATATTGTTTTGGCATAAAAACAACAACACAATGTTAAAGTTTACAAAAATTCAAGATGGCGGCCAACTTTTGTGTTTATGAACTGATATCGGTGAAACTTGGTTTGACATACTGTTTTGGCATGAAAACAACAACTTAGTGTTAATATTGTCAAAAAAACTAGATGGTGTTCAACTTTATTATTAATGGACCGATTTCGGCGAAACTTGTTTGAGTTTAATAAGAAAACAACAACGCAATGTTAAAAATGACAAAAAACCAAGATGGCGGCAACTTTTTAGATTATGGATCCTGTATGGATTGGAACGGAAAAAAGAGTAGACTGCAATCTTGGTTTTTTGTCATATTTAACGTTGCGTTGTTGTTTTTATGCCAAACTAGCAGATCCAGCAGACGTTGTCCTGCCACTTTTCCCAACATCTACCCTACACCTACCCTACACCTACCCTACACCTACCCTACACCTACCCTACACCTATTACTATACTATACTATTATTATTATTTTTAATGTTTTTCAAGTTTTTTTATTCATAAAAACCTTCTCCTGACAATAACGAACACATAAAAGAAAGATTTATCCAATTTGGTGGAGTCGTTTGGAAGTTTTGCGCGTGAAAACATTTCAATGATTTAAGATTAGTATGTCAAACCAAGTTTCACCGAAATCGGTCCATAAACACAACAGTTGGCCGCCATCTTGGTTTTTTGTCAATTTTAACTTTGCTTTGTTGTTTTTATGCCAAATTAGTATGTCAAACAAAGTTTCACCGAAATCGATCCATAAACACAAAAGTTAGCCGCCACCTTGTTTTTTGAGAATTTTACCATCGTGTCGATGTTTTCATGCCAAAACAGTCTGTCAAACCAAGATAAAGTTAAGTATTAATTAAAGAATATATATTTTTTAAATGACTTTATTATAATTAACTTTCAACAATTTCTATAAAATAAAATAGATTTGGGCAAAATTATTTAACATTTTTCAATTATGGAAATTAAAAATAATAGCTCAAAAGATGGCCGGCACGGCCACAGCAAAAAATAAAAAATAGGCGGGAAAGCAATCCGATTATCATTTGTTTCTCGAGTTGTTGGGTTTTGTTTACAATGAGTTCATCTGATTCAGATAATAATATGGAAGTCACTCATTTTTTCTTTAGCTAATTCGTGTTTTTATTTTTACTTTCCTTGTATTCGTAATGAAAAGCACAGTGTTTACCACGGGATAAAGGCTTATTTAGTGCCTCGAACTATTAAGGCCCTCGCTACGCTCAGGCCCCAAACCCCGTCTCGGCGCTAAATAAGTTACTTTCACCCCTCGTATAACAATGTACTATTTTTCATCCATCCCTGGTCAACTTAACAATCTACCAAGTATGCATGATGAATACAAAATTCACTTTATATATGAAGATAGAAATAATGGTAAGTGAAAAGATTGCGATATCGTAAAATTAACATTAGTGAAATTTTGGCATAAATTAGTGATGCCCTTAAAGTCGTTAATATATACAACATATTACTTTAAAATATGTTTACTTAATATTATGTTATGAAATATTACGTATTTTCAGCCATTTTTAAATATGGGTGACATATACCACACACTCCGTGTTACATTTCCTCACCAGACTCCCGCCGGGTTAAAAAGATTGGTTTTTCATTCAACCAACTCAACTTCGACTACGTTATAGCGCAACGCATTTTTTCTCTGATGATGATTTGCAACACCAGAGTAATTAATACCTAATGTAGGTATACTACTAGTACATACAAGTAGCTATAGTTGACTCTAGATAAAATATGCTTAAATTGACTTAGAAAATTAAGTAATTCTATTCATTCATTTATTATTCTGTTTTTTTTTTCAGGTAAGTGCTGCATTTTTTTCAGAAGTACAGTCAGCAAAGGAGATAATCGAATACAGGACGCTTGAAACTGATGAATGTATATATTTGACATGGGATTTTATATACCTATCTACAATAACTACATATCTACTTGTATCGTGTAACAAATTTTATGACTAATATAAAACTTACCTATGAAAATTTCCCTTAGGCCACGTGGTCCGATCGATTGGACGACGAAGTTTTTTATTTTCTGCTAGTTCGATTACTCTGACAACGTGGAATTTTTTATCTTGTAGTCCGACTAGATTTTGAAAGTTTATTTTTTTGACCAATCGAACCACGACGCGTTTAAAATCTTCTTGATCGGACCACGCAACTTTTATTATTTGCGATGGTCCGATCGATACGATGCTTAGAAACGATGTAATATTTTTTTAGTTATCGTATAGAATTTGTCACAGTATTCTAGCAGTATTTTGTATTATTTTACTACAAAGTCAACATGCGACAAAGCGAATTATGCTCATATGTCGACTGGGTCGTTACGTCGAGGCTCGTGACGGTGCATATCGATAAGTCGAGTACAGTCTGTAAATGCGTCATTTTATAATTCTATTGATAAAATTTATAACTAAGTTAGAAAAGTGTGAGGTGTACCAAAATTGAAAGAAGGCCTTACTGTCATAAAAAATGAAGATCTTATCATGGAAACTATTAGTCCTGGATCACTGGTGTGTAGGGACAAATGATAGATCTCAAAAAGACCTTCACTTTTGATGGCAGCTGTCAAAATTCAAACGTTCATATCTTGGAAACTATTGGTCCTGGACCACTGGTGTGTAAGCACAAATGATAGGTCTTGTCGAGATCTTTATTTTCATGACAGCTGTCAAAATGCAAACGGTCATATTTTGGAAACTATTGGTTCTGGACCTAGTGGTCCTATTGTATTGGTTCTGGACCTATCATTTGTCTCTACACACTAGTGTGTAGAGACAAATGATAGGTCTCGACAAGATCTTCATTTTTAAAGACAGCTGTCAAAATTAAAACAGTTATATCTTGAAAACTATTAAAGAAAGAAAGAAGGAAAGAAAGAACATTTATTTGTAGTCATGGGTAGATAGATACATAACAGGTGGTAGGTATTTTAAAATAGTCTCCATAACTGACCTTCATAAGGCGCATAAATTTAAAACAGTTCACTTAAACTAACTTAATTTACTTAAGTATTAAGAAATGAGATCGTTTTAAAACTAAATGCTAATTAACAATTAATAAAGTTATGAAGAAGTATAAAGTAATTATACTGTAGAAAATGTGTCTGAAAGATATTGATATAAGCTTTTTCTATTAACATTGCGTAGAGCTTTTTTTTAAATAGTATTAGAGTGAGGTCTTTTATGTCACTGGGTAGTTTATTAAATGTTTTGGGTGCCATGGTAAGGACACTTTTAGGCATTAATGATGTTCGAGTTTCAAGTAAACACAAGCTATCTTTATATCTTAAATTGATACAATGTTATTCTGATACATTAGAAAATAAGTTAGGGTTGCACTTCACAAACACCGCCATTTCGTAGATGTATAGTGTGGTAATAGTTAAGACTTTCAATGCTTTAAAATGTGGTTTGCAGCTGTCTCTTACGTTAAGGCTGCAAATCGACCGAATACAACGTTTTTGTGCTCTGAAACACGGTCCGTGGCTCTGAACACTGTTTCCTTTTCGGAAGAGTTTCCCCAAAAAATAATTCCAAATCTTAAATTTGATGAAACGAATCCGTGGTATGCAGCCATCACGGTATCCCGATTAGCTATTTTATTGAGTTCATAAAAAGCATAAGAAAATTTGTTAAGCTTTTTACACAACTCAACAGTATGAAGTTTCCAGGTCATTTTGCATGCATTCCTAAAAATTTTGTTACTTCTGTATTAACAAGTTTTGTCCCATTGTAATTTATATTGATATTATTTAAAAATTGTGAAGGATTACGTTGATAAAAATGCATCTTAGTTTTTTGTAAATTTATTTGTAAATTATTTTTATCAAGCCAGTTTACTACCTCATCATTGATGTTATTTGCATATTCATTCGGATTTGAACATTTTATTACAATTGTACTATCATCGGCGAATAATAACATGGGTTGTGATACGTTTTTAGGCAAGTCATTAATGTCCAGAAGAAATAAAAGTGGCCCAAGTACACGGCCTTGAGGTACACCAAGTGAGATTTTACGTTCTTATGAGACATACGTTGTTTCTTTTTTACTAGAATGACAATATATTTGTTAAATGGACGTACTGTTTACGATTACTTAAATAAGATTTCAAAAGTTCAAAGGCATTACCGCGTATTCCATAGGATTCTAGTTTTCTAAGTAAAATTGTATGATCAATGAAATCAAAAGCTTTTGTTAAGTCCATAACAATAGAGCACACACAGGATTACGCTTATCAACCTCAGAGACAATTTTGTTTATATAGTCATAGGTAGCCATATATATCTATTAGTCCTGGATCACTGGTGTGTAGGGACTAATGATAGGTCTTGACAAGTTGTATTATTTCTCGAGATGGTCAAATTGTATATAAATTACTTGACGAACATATTCATAATAAAGCAGATCTGCACGGACCTCACTCGCAACAACAAGTTGTAACCTTTAATCCTCTTCCTGATCAACTAGCTACACACGCAACACACCAACCTGCTGATAAACTGGTGACCCCGAAGAAAGAAAATATATATTCAAAAGTTTTCAAAATGCCAGTTTCAATAATGAGGTAACATAACCTCTGAGTCCGAATCATTAGCCGGACTAACAAAACGTAAAATTTCTTCATGGTTCGGTTCCACATGGTGCGATCAATCGATCCAACTGGATAAAGCGTCCACATCGTCCGATCGATCGAACTCCATCGAACAACAAAGAAATGAAATATGGTAGTAGTTCGTCGACGTCGAATCAGCAGAAAACAAAAAAACTTCGTCGTCCGATCGATCGGACAAACCAGTCTGACTACGTGGCCTAATAGGAAAATTTCATCGGTTTCAAGCAGCCTGTACTCGTATTGCTATCTCGTTTCGTTGATTGTACTTTACCACGCAGACAAAGTTAGTACCTTGACAACGCGCGAAGTAAGGTAAGTGATAAAATACCTGTTATTCTTTTTCCGACCAACTAAACGGATCAACTAGAAACTGTTCAACTACATATACTTACGATCAAAAATGTTCAGAACAGAAGCATTACAAACGTATAACCATTCAAACAATAATATCACAAAACAACGGTGTTAGTCAAAGATGTTTTGAGTCAGTCGTTTGTAGTTCTGGAAAACGAAGTTGGAACTGCAGCAAAATATAGAATTTATTGCAAAGGCAGAACGAGGTTCGCGGAAGCTGAGCGGCGGACGCGCATGGGATGAAACTGACGCAGAATCTTCTCTTGTTTATAGGTTAATTTTAGGGCAGCGCGGGCGACGTGGTGCTTCGTATTGACTAGGAAGCGCGCCTGTTTAGGCCTCGGCCCTTTGTTGCCGCTCGCGTTTATTTCTGTCTAGTTTCGAAACTTTACGACCGCGTCTCGGATGCACTCGCGCACGCTTCTGAGTTCTACTTCTGATGCAACCATAAAGTTATTAACAGCAGCCCACGGCAGTACCAATAATATGAGTCGTTTACTGTCGTAAATTACATAATAGTTTTCACGTTTTCACTCGAGTTTTTTAATACCCTGTGCAAAGACATTAATAGGGTGCCTAGTGGCAGAGAATTCACGAAGAATAATACTGAATCGGCCGAAAAACTAATTTATATTTAATTTCAAGTTTTAAAAGTACATATACTACATAAGTAAGTATATCAAATGCCATCAAAAACATAACTTGTAAAAAAACCAAGTCTCGCACGCAACTTAGTCTACCGTAAAAAGTTGTGAGATCCATGTAATACCAAGTCGGTTAATTTATTCAGTCCCTACTTAAGAGTCCTTCTGTCTTAAGTTATTACGTAATTAGCTCACCTAACAACATCTTATAGTGACCAGATCAATATTAAAAATCTCTTATGTTTTAAATAAATACATAGATTGACCTGGCAATCGCATGAAAACACAATGTATCTCACAAGTAATACATTATTATATTAAATTTGATTGTTTAGTGCGATTGCCAAGTCAATCTATGTATTTATCGCATGAAAACATAATGTATCTCACAATTAATACATTATTATATTAAATTTGATTGTTTAGTGCGATTGCCAACCATACGATTGCATACCATAAGGTCTCCATAATTGTTTTTCAGCCAGAATCATTTCAATAATCTGTTTATATAATATTATATAAAAATTAATCCTTATTTCCCTTGGTCACGGCATCACGCGTGAACGGCTGGACCGATTTCGCTAATTCTTTTTTTGTTGTGTTTGTTATTGTCAGGAGAAGATTCTTATGAAAGAAAAAAATAAGAAAATTGCGCGGAAAGTGAGAAATTTTAAGAATACTTAGCCACCATATTCTTGGTTAGTAGGGTAGGTAGGTGTAGGGTAGGTGTAGGGTAGATGTTGGGAAAAATGGCAGGACAACGTCGTCTGCCGGGTCAGCTAGTAAAAAATAAATTGAATCGATTCTTACAAATAGAACATACAAATTGTATCAAAAATATTATCAGTCAGTATGTTTTATAATAAAAATATAATTATCTCGATTTAACGAAGAATCGATACGCAGAGGCTAATTGTTCACGAGAGCCTTTGCTCCATAATTATGCTTATAATAATTATAAAGTAAAAAATATTTTTTTCAATACACCTTACTCGAAAGTCACGAAGTCAGTAAACTGTGCGGTAAATGCGTTTTACCGCACTAGTGCGATTTTATTACATTTTTTTTTAAATTCCTACGGTCTCAAAATTAATATTCAGCCAGGATCATTTTGACACTAAAAAATATTTAAATCGATTCATACAAAGAGAAAAGTATTTTATATTTTTTTATTTCAACAAATTGTATCAAAAATATTATCAGCCAGTAATATTTTAATTATTAAAATAAAATTATCTCGATTTAACAAAGAATCAATTCGTAGAGGCTGAATGTCCGCCAGAGCCTTTTCTCCGTAATTATGCTTATAAAAAAGAAACATAATATCGATTTGTGGTTGGCGCCAATTTTGTGAAATTTTCATTTAATTGTTTTACATTGAATGTTGTTTTATGAGTAATTAAGTGTTGATATTGAGTGATAAATGTGAATAGTAAGGATGATATAATAAAGGTTAGTTTTTATAACTTCTACATGATCAATTTTACCTGTAGTAGCATAGCTTTTGTGGGGGTGGGTGGGTACCTTCTTAACCATTTCAATTATTTACTATCAGTTTTCTCACAAGTTTATTCAAAAACATCGTACAACACACGGATCTTAGGTTTTATAACAAACTCGTGACATTATAAACCCTCACCTTTGGCTCGGGCTTACAAAAGCCACCTCGTTTGTAATAAGCCACCTACGATCCTTGTATCGTAATGTACTATTAACAACACGTTTTAACGCACTAAAAAGTATAAAATAATTTTTATTGAGATTTTTATTGCTGTAGTACTCTTGTAGGACTTAAAACGAAAAACGTGGGGTCTCAGACAATGGTCAATGTTGGTCAGCCACTTCTGTATCTCAGACCGCGTGGAGACCGCGTCCCATGTGGATCTGATTCCTCATGTCGTGTTTAGTCGAGATCTTCAGTGAGCAAGTAGAGATATCCGAACATCTGAAAGACCTCAAAAAATCCGTGCAGTCTCCTCCTAAGCTCTCGTCGCCAAACTTGTCGTTCGCCGACATGGTAAGAAATGGACCTCAACCCTTCGTACGCCCACCGAGCACAAATAGCATAACAATTTATCCGGCCGGCAAAGACGTGTCAAGTGACGACACTAAAAAGCTAGTCCAAAATCTAATTAGACCAGAAACATTGGGAATGCGTAAGACTGAAAACGGTGGCGTTATAATCAGCTCTGAAAGAAAAGATGACCTAGAAAAGCTTAAGAATTCCGGACAGCTATCTATATTATCTGGGCTTAAAATTATTATTGAGGATACTACTAAAAAGCTTCTCTTGGGAGTCCCTTCCAATATATCTGATAAAGAATTCTTTGATTGTCTTTTTGAACAGGACATTGCTGATAAGGAATCCAACCTAAGCAGAGAACAATTCGCAAGCTCGATCAAATTAAGCCACAAGTCAGGCAAAAAAGAAGCCACTACATGCAACTTCATCCTGAAACTTACACCAAACCTCCGAAAGATACTTATAAATCAACAACGCATTTTTATCAATTGGACATCTTGCCCCGTCAGAGATTACACTATTTTGACAAGGTGCAATAACTGCCAGCAATATGGGCACTCAGCGAAGTACTGTCGGGACTCACACTCTACCTATATACGTGTGGCCACTGCGGCGGCACGGGTCACTCAATAAAGGAGTGTCCCAATCAATCAGAGCCAGTGAAGTGTGTTACCTGCCATAGGTATAAGAAACCTGCAGTCATAAGACTGGAGACGAGCAGTGCCCAGCGAGGAAGAACGCCATGGCCAGATTTATTAGTATTATAGACTATGAGGGTGCGGAAAAACGGCCTGTTAAAGTCACAATAATAATATAAAGTAAATAATTACTACTTGACTAACAACTGGATTAATGCAACGCAAACAAATATTCCGTATATTATTATAACTTTTTATTTTCGCAGTAGGTGAACTTTTTGCAAGATGTCCTACTAACATGTAAACAACCTTGTATTTTTTTTAAGTCTGTACTAAATAATTTGTTTTTATTTTTATTCTATTGTTGATGCCTAAGATACAAGTTTATTTACTTAGTTTAGGCATCGCAGTCATATTATGTTGATTCTTATTTTTTTTACTTTTATACTGTTTTTAGATTAAGTTTCATTGAAATAAATACTTTAGCTTTATACACACATACATACACAATTACACACACACATTGCAAGTAAATAAAAGCTAAAAAAATGGCAATTAGGAATCATGTATGCTGTCAATATGATGGTATTGAAATAATAAGCCCCTTTGTGACAGACAATAATATTTTTATTAAAAGAAACAAATTAAAGTGTGAAAGCACTTCTTAGGTACTATTTCTGAAAAAACACGCCAGTCGAATTTTTGGATCTGTTCCTGTCTACAGTCAAAGACAAGCTCTTTATGACCAATAGTAGTCGTGCCACCAATATTCACAAAAACTATCGGCTACTTGAAACGAACCGTAGTAGAAGTCTGTAAAAATACAATTAGTTAGTTCCTATTTACTGGCGCTTTTTTTGTTTCATAGAAGAAAATTTATAAAATTCTTCTATTATTTTATTTTCCAATCTTTATTCGATATGATCACACAATGTTCTTGAACAAAAAAAAACAACTATTTGATCAAAAAAGTAAAACACCATTATATATTACAGTTCGTATAATAAAACTGTACCGAAGCCGTGCCTGTTCATTAAATGTTTTCTGAAAATTTCAATAGAGGTGTGGACAGTAATCGATATACCTAGGCAGATAGAGCTTGTCTCGGCTGAAATGACGCGCCCCACTACCGCATTTACACACACAATTATTTTGTTTTAGTTTTTCTATTTGACCATGATGTAGGCATACAGATCGTAGTTCACGTAACAGTCGACGCTCCCACACAGATAGTGTCGTTGTTAATATTGCACTCGCACATCTAAAACAACTAAATAAGTAGTGGGGCGCGTCATTTCAAACTAGACAAGCTCTACCAAAACGCCAATTTTTAAAAAATTTGTTTGTATGTCTGTGCACGCATCACTCAAAAACTACTGAACGGATTATGATGTTATTTAGTGTGTTGATTTATAGCTGACTATCCGGGTCAACATTAAGAATACTTTCCACCGCGAGAAAATGTCTTAATCCCATCGGAAAATACAAAAACAGGTACGAATTAAAATCACGCCGAATGGTATGGTAATAATCTATTTATCAATGTCAACATTTAGAATAGATTTACTGCGGGAAAATGTCTTATTCTAATAGGAATATATCTATATAATGGAGATTGAAGGTAGCTTTGTCCGCAATTGAGGGTAGATTATTTTTAAGCAAACTAATGTCAAGTGTCAGTTTGAGTGGAAACGTAAGGAGTGAGTGAGTGAGTGAACGAAGTGACGTAATTTTACAAGATAGCTTTTGTCTCATGTTATAGTAAATTTAGTCAACTTTAAAACTTTCTCAGTTGGTATTATTAATAACTGGTCAAGCACGTGTCGGACCACGCAAAGTGTAGGGTTCCGTAGTTGCCTAATATGCAGAAGTTAGCACACGGAGCTAATAAGTAATGATAAAAAATTTCCTTATTTATATTATAAACCTTGACGAGTAAACACGAGAAGAATTATCATTAATCACTACTTTAACAAACTAAAATATTATTATTATTATTATTATGAGCCTAAATGAAGAAGGCTAGGAAGTACGTATACGACTTTAAATTGCTAAATAAAATAACATCTAACAAAAGAATAGCTAAAGAGAAACTTAAAAAGAAACGTACTGATAACCTAGTATATAGGTAGTACCTATACTTAATTTTATCTACAATATTATGTAAGTACTACGAATGAAAATTGCTCCGCTGAGAACTAAGTTTTTGGAAATAAAAGTAGGCTAGACTAAATTGCTAAATAAAATTATAATACTTAGTTTATGGAATATCTAATTGGAATTGAAAGAGAAATAGTCAGTATTGTAATTTCAAGTCTTTCATTTCAAGTCTTTCTTTTAGGTTATGAAATTATTTTAGTAAATGATGTTTTGATTTTATTTTTTCGCAATCTTTTTACTGTTCTACTACTGATAATTTCGATTTTAAAAAAAGGTAAAAAAGACCAAGATTCGATAAAAAGTTACTTACCAAAAAAACCAAAATAGAACACAAACAAAAAAAACAGAAAACAAACAAAAAAAAACAGAAAACAAAGAACGGTAACACGGTAGAAGTTGACTATTATAACAAAAATAATTTGGAACTAAGGTCTAACGGTTCCCCAAAATTAGTGAAGGTTCAACAAGTGTAAGAGATTGAGGAGTAAATAATGCCCTACATGTCCAGGGAATCGTTGCGCAACAAATCTTCTATAGATTTGTTAAGTAAGGTGAAACGTTTTGTACCAAAAGTCTTTGCCAGGAGTGGTTAACGGTGACGTGGAGAGCCGGTTTGAATTTAGGAAATAACAAACCAAACTTGCGACGCACCAATTTAAGGGATGGTTCACAAGAAGTCCCTAACTGAGTTCATAAAGTTCGTTTAAAAAAAAGGTACACTTAAAACTATAACCAAACTTCCAGTCCGCACGTGCAACTGCTGCAATCCCCAAGGCACCAAAGCTCAGGTTCCGATGTAGCGGCGGGTCTGCAGTCGGGAACAGTCACTCGTGCGACCACAGGAGCGACCTCAGGTCCAGTGCTCCGACGACTCGGCTAGGTCTATTCGCTCACGCGGTGGAACGAAGGTGGAGGTAGTATTTTTAAATGAAAGATGATAATTCAAGAGATGTTTTTATTTTCTTTTTTTAAGATCTTTACACACGCGCCGTCTAACCTAGAATCTGCTCTTTTTTTCAAGTCAAAACTTATCTTCCAATTTCAAATAAATCCAAATGTTTACGGCCAGCAACAGCCAAAGAGGCAAAGAGGTATAGGTATGTACACATACCTAACACGCGGGTACGCGATCGAGCCTGATGCCCCGTCCTCAAGACAAGACTATCGGTTATAGGATGGCTCCCACTCCAACAATCGGCTTTCTTTCGGCTTCAAGAAGCGGCTTTTAAAGCTTTTGTCACTTCAAACTATTATAACTTCAAATATTGTAATAAATATTTATATTCGAAATAGAATTTGCACAAAACTTTAGCAATTTAGCAATTTTAGCAATTTGTGCAGCACGTATACGACAGCTCATAAACGAGACGAGAAATTGAATGCGAAAAGAAACAAAACCAACCAAAAGCCTTTCAAAATCGAATTCAAAATTAGAAATTTGAAAAAGAAAAAAACTGAGAAGAACACGAAAAAAATTTCGAACACCGAAGCGTAACATTACGCTACACTACATAATCTGTAACGAATAATATATCAACTTATGAAGCGTACTTGTACTAGTAAGAAATTCGGTACAAATATCATAAAAAAATACTTTGATAAAGTTTAAACTGTCTATGTAGTAAATTTAAGTACGAGAAAAGTAAAAAAAATGTGAAATAAGTAGGCTTGACAGGTAAACGAATAAAATACCAACTTTAAAATGTACTTGTGCTAAGTAAGAAATTCAGTACAAGTATCATAGAAAATGACTTGATGGAGTCCGTCTATGTAGGTAGTAAAATTTAAGTAGGTATTAGAACAGTAAAAAGATTGCGAAAAAATAAAATCATAACATCATTTACTAAAATAATTTCATAACCCATTTACCTTATTTACCAGTCAGTTTTATATGTGTAACAATCGCGAGTTGCCAATGGAACATTCGAAACATTCGAATAAAACTATTTTGAATTTCGAATAAAGCGCGCCGCGCCGCGTAGCTTATGGCCCTGCGGGGCTTGCGCGCGGGAAGTCGATATAACAAATAGAGCGGCAGCCGCACTCATTAGCGCGAGCGACTAGATGCTGTTCGGATGTGCCTCGA
Source organism: Carpatolechia fugitivella (assembly GCA_951230895.1). Lineage (NCBI taxonomy): Eukaryota > Metazoa > Arthropoda > Insecta > Lepidoptera > Gelechiidae > Carpatolechia > Carpatolechia fugitivella. The sequence continues at coordinate 9,232,804 of OX579645.1, forward strand.
AATCCTACCTATTAGATTGCAATTATTAGCACTTTGAATATTCAAATTTTTTGATTATTTTTGTTAGAATTAAGTATACTAACATATGAAAGACTTGAAATTACAATACTGACTATTTCTCTTTCAATTCCAGTTAGATATTCCATAAACTATTATATTTTATTTAGCAATTTAGTCTAGCCTACTTTTATTTCCAAAAACTTAGTTCTCAGCGGAGCAATTTTCATTCGTAGTACTTACATAATATTGTAGATAAAATTAAATATAGGTACTACCTATATAATAGGTTATAGATACGTTTTTTTTAAGTTTCTCTTTAGCTATTCTTTTGTTAGATGTTATTTTATTTAGCAATTTAAAGTCGTATACGTACATACTAGCCTTTTCTATTAGGCAACTACGGAACCCTACACTTTGCGTGGTCCGACACGTGCTTGGTCAGTTATTATTATATGTATAGAAGATAGAAGATTAACCCAGTGAATAATGACAAGGCAATTTGCTTCTATTATAACAACTACTATACTAAAATTTATATCATTGTTTATTAAAACAACCACCCCATCGTTTTGATTATAATTCTTAGTCGTTGCAACACTTGAATCCGGGTTTTACTGTAAGGTTGTTCATTCTGATAAGATTATAATATCACAGTTAATTTTTAATCTAGAAAGTAAAATATTTAAATTATGATAGTTTTTATTTTAACTTCTTTCATTTTGATGCAAAATTTTTAAATAAGAAGACTGGTTTTTAAGAATTGATCCGCATAAATCAGGATCACAAATATGAAGTTCTGTAACATTAATATTGTCAAGATTGTTTAAATTATTTAAGTCCGCGAATTTTGATTTTTATAAACAAGAATACATTTTAGAATACGTCTAGACACACGGCAGTGTGTCCGCCATACACCTTACCTCAACTAGTTGTCCGGTCGCCGTCGGCTAACGCCTACGTTTTTGGTAATTTTCCCTGTTTCTAAAACCACAGCTAACTAGCAAAGCTGTGGTTTTAGAAATGGAAAATCCACTAACAACGTGGGCGTAGTTGTGGACGGTCCCCGAATTACTATATACATATTAGTACTGATGGTTATTCACCTCCATGTTCGCCGTGTGCATCTTGGCAGTGTTGGGACATAGAACTGCAAATGCTGTCGTATTTTGCCCAATAAGTGCATACTCCATGAATGCTAGAATAAAAATTATATTTTATATTTATGTATTAAGCAATATAAAAACATCAATTTTTTTTTGAAAAATACTATATAGTTAATTATGTTTAGTTTAGTTAAAAGTCAATTTTGACAATGTAATATTTCAGTAGATACATATTTGGTTGGTGGTTTAATTCCAGCACTGAATGGGTAGTAAAAGGGCTGTAGAATAAAATTCTTAGAAGTTCAAATTAGGTTTGATATAAGTATTTCATCAGACTCCGATGTATAAAAAAAAACAGATTAAAAAAAAGATAAGAAGACGGCATATGACGGCTCTGTAGCCCAAGGTGGTAGTGTATCTGCCTCCGACGCACAGGGTCGCGGGTTCGAATCCCGCCCAGGGCAAACATTCGTGTGATGAGCACTTGTGTTTGCCTTGTGTCTGGTTGTTGTTTATCTATATAAGTACGTATTTATGTAATGTATATCAGCTGTTTGGTACCCATAGTACAAGCTCTGCTTAGTTTGGGGTCGGATGGCCGTGTGTAAGATGTCCCCACATATTTATTTATTTATATTTCCGGTATTTATAAGCTTTCGTACCTCAAAAGGAAAAAAAGGAATTTGTCAAAAGATGGACCAAAAGTCAGTTCACATTTGAAAGGGCTGCTGTTTTGGCGCGAACTGGGATATTGGTGCGGGAGGGTTACCAAATGCACGCCCGGTTTTAGGGATTCTGTGTCATGCATGGCGTCATTCAGCGGAGCACAACGCGCGCTTTGCGTTCCCGATTACTAACGAAACAACGATTCTACGAAAGTAAACGGAAATTTTGTTATCATTACAATACACGGAACGAAAATCAAGCTCCCAACAATTCAAATAATTAAATAATGGGTAAAGAAGTTCCAGACGACGACGACGGGTTCAACTTTAAATCCAGCACGATCTGGCCAGCCGAGGACATCGCGGGAACCAGTAAACATAGAGCGTGTTCGGGAGTCTGTTCCAGAACAGCGATGCGTTGCTACAGGATTTTTTTACTCAGCACCAACCCGTCTGCCGAAGGGTGTAGAGTCAACTAACCTCTCGTCAGTGAGACTTAGTTTACCTGAAACCCAATGCCATTGGGGATAGGAGCGTGATACTCAATGGCTTTGGTTTTTTTATGTGCTGCACTGTACTTATATTGTTATGCGAATATAATGTTTAGAGAATATAATATTTTGCGAATACAATATTATGCGAACAAAGTATCTTATGTATGTGTGTAAGTTGTGGGCTGATTAATTGACCCCGAAGGGTATGGGAAATACCCTAATTAATAAGTTTTGCGAGTAATACTGTAAACTATCACCAACTTAAAAAATACTAACACAAATTTCAATACTAGAGGTAAAGAAAAGACAGACGGATAAGAAAGTGATTTTTCTCCGACATGCTCGAAAATGTGGTCATTACTGCCAAAAAACAGTACGCGAAGTGATTCATTTTTGGACGAAACATTGCCCCCATACAAAACAGCAGCGGCCAGCAATGTGCTCCCAAACGGCATAGGCCAGAAGTAACTTTCGTCTAGAAATTTCAATGTTTTTGAGTCTTTTTACAGCATACTCTTCTTATGTACTACATTCAAATTTGATAAAGATTAGAACTTATAAGTTTAGTACGATACAAGTAGAGATCTAAATCCAAAGTTCCACATTTTTTGTATTTTATAATTTCCTTGCAAATTTCAGAGAAAAGCACTATACAAGCCTCGGCCGCAATAACTCTTGCTGGACGCATACACAAGGACTTTAAACGTGCCCTCGTCCATCAATAACTAATTTTGCGGCCGCGGCAGTAATGCTACTATTAATACATTTTTCCTTTTGAGATACGAAACCTAAGAATAAAATAATAGGAATGCGTTATTATAAAAAATGTAATGTAATGGTAACTATCATAGTAAGTTGAGGTAAAAAGGCGGGCTTGCTTAAAAATAGCTTACTCCATAAACTCATAGCAGTTGATCATCTCCCGGGAACAGTAGCTCATGTTAAAGGAACCACGATGCACCCATTCAAATTGGATTGGTTTATCGTAAGTGATCGAGATGTTCCAGTATTGCGCGCTCACAAATGCTGTCCTTTCGTGTGCACGGAACAACACTAGAAATATATTTATTAAATTACTTTTTGTTATCTTATCCTGTTATCGGCCACTCTTGATCGTCTCTTACTGGCTGTTCACGTTAGCGTTGTTCAAGCATCAGTCTCATTTATTCCCAGTTGCCCCCACGGGCTTCTGGACGTCAAGAACTTTAAAATATTGTCAGGAAGTTCATGATCATGACATGTTCATGGAACAATAATGGTTTGGGCCGGTATTTGGATCGGTGGAAGAACCGATCTCACTTGGATCAGGGGCAACCTCAATGCTCAGATTTATGCGGAGAAGATTGTTTCAGGCGTGATCATCCTTTTGCGAAACTTGTTGAGTGATTCGTTTCGACTGATGCACGACAATGCACGTCCACACACGGCTAGAGTAGTAACACGTACTCTTGCCGATGCTCGTGTCAACGCCGTCCTGCCGTGGCCTGTTCAATAGCCAGACCTCAACCCAATTGAACACGCATGGGATATGCTCCAAAGAAGAGCTCTTTGGTTTTGTTATAAAGAACGTGGGCTGCCATTCCTCAAAGTGATTTTGATAAATAATTTTAGCATGCCAAATCGCTGTGAATGTGTCATTCGTGGCAATAGTGTTCTTAATTTTTGCAAAATTCTATAGGGATAATTTTAATAACTTAATGAATTAAAGTAAAAAGCTAGTCTGGAAGACTAGATTTGGTAAATATTAAGATATTTTTTATATTTAATACTTGATCCCTATAGACACTTTTGATGTGTATAGTTCAAACTATTTTAAAAATTAACTAAAATTTGCAGCGAAATTGCCTATCTACAATATTTTGATAACAGCCTCCGTGGCTGAGTGGTCGAGATTTGGTCACCCATTACTGAGGTTCCGGGTTCGATTCCCGGTGGGGACACTGTCAAGCAAATATCTCTTTGTGAGACTTTCCCCAGTTTGGTTAGGACTTTGTAGGCTGAATCACCTGATTGTCCGAAAAAAAAAAGATGATTCCGTTCTTTTCTTCGGAAGGCACGTTATGCCGTTGGTCCCGGCTACTATCTAGTCGTTGAGCCAAGTCAGTGGCCTTTGGCGGCTCTATAACACTGATACCAGGGTTTGTGAGGTCGGTTGTCGACCTTACAACCCACACGATGATGATGATGAATATTTTAATTACTTAGGTAAGTATTTTTCTTTCATGTGGCACAGCTAAGGGATGCCCTATTAGGGTATATTAGCTATCGATACCCCAGACCACTTTAAAATGCAATTTACCGCTATTGGTAACATTTTTTTTTTGGAATGGTTGGTCCTACTAAGAGTAAAACTTTCCGAGCATCTTGATTATTTACCCTCCCGATCAGAAGGTTTATGTTATTTTTGGTGATCATTGCATCTTGATTGGCCAAGTCTATTTGTTACCTACTACAGAAAATTAGGTTAAAAAGTACTTACGGTCCAAAGTGCAAATTCCAAAGCAGACGCAAATAATGTAGACCTTCATGTCTATTTTTTGCTAGATCTTTTCTTTAATGAGGCATCCATGTCACACGTTTCCTTAAATAGGGTTGTCATGGAAATTAATAACCTCACGCGGTGATAGTGTGCGGTCATGGTCGTTATCTTCTGTCATCGACTTTACAGCCTACACGATAAAAAGAAGTAATTAATGGTAACGAAACCGTTGATAGACTTGCCAAGGAAGCAGTTGATGTCAGCGACCGTTTATTTTTTCAAAATTTTTCACATGATTTGAATATTTAAATTCGGATTGGAAAAGTAAATAGTTATCCTCTACTTACCAGTTCTCGTCCATTCAGCCATCTATAGCTCCCAGGCCGTGGTTCCTTAAACAAGCTCTTCGTGTTTTTGGAAAGAAAGCAACTAGCGTGTTGATCAGACTAAGACTCGGTTACACTTGTTCTCCAGGTCGACTCTTTAAATTCCGTTTAAGAGACAATCCTGTCATTGTGCTGAAGATGAAGGTACGATTGAACACATTTCTTTCCACTGTCCTCTTAATAATAAATGTCCTCCTTTGTACTTGTTATTGTCTGAATGTGCTGACATCTCCCTACCTCTTAAATTAATTACTTATTAACTATACCTACGGTGGAGTTTTTTACAGTCTTGGCAAAATTTATCAATATTAATAACATTAAATTATAAGTATTTAGTATGTATTTATTTGTGTTGTGTTGTCCATAACAGTGTCTTTTCTTCTTGTTTCAGGAAATATCTATCGCGTCCGATTTCTAATCTAGTATATATATTTTAATCAGAAATCAGAAACATTTATTTGTAGGACATCACAACACAAAACACATACATAAATTAATACTTTTTTTTAGTTTCTTTTCTTACCTACCCGTGATAAGCTGATTACTTGACACTGGCTAAATTGCTAAATGCAGAAGCCATAAAAAAAAGAAGAATAACGCATGTAATTAAAAATCCTTCTGCTATAACGCAGTTATTTTTCAGGACTAAAGCAGATAAGAATTCAACTATAACTCTTATAACAACAATAATAATCTGATTGTTGAAGCTATACGCCCTGTAGGTACTAAATTTTGGCATGTATTCAATGCGGCGATAAAGTAATATAAATAAAAGGTTTAAAAAATTGAGTGGATACCATACATATGTATTAATAAATCAGTTTTAAGCTCCGTTTTAATTTAAACTAGCATCGAGTTTTTCTTTTGGTACCTGAATTTGTGTCCACTTGATGATAGATAAAAAATAGAAAATTGGCATTCATATATAATACAAATCAGATCCTATTTAAAATTTTATTGTTTGTCTGAAAAATTAATAAAAACTACTGTTCGAATAACTGTAGTTTAAGTTAGTTCTAGTTTTGTAAATACTTAATTTAATTTGTGATTTGTTATTTTTTGTACATTGTTATTATTTTATTCTAATCGGAAATAAATGGATTATAATATAATACATAAATATTGTGCTACTAAAGCTTTAAGTGAACTTCAAAATGACATACAGAAAAATTATTTAGTGGCTTCTATTTTTTCTGTGAAAAAGAAGAAGAAAAATAAAAACATGAAAAAGTGTGTTAATATTTGAAAATTATATTCTAGTCTATAATTAACAAATTGTACTTTACGTATGGTAAACATGATAATTTAAAAAAATTACATTTGTTAGTGTTTGTTTCGTGCAATAAAGGCGAAGTTTTAGAAAAAACGGTAACTTCACTCCCAATGACGAAAAAACGGCTGGACCGAACCGGCAGCGGTTGTTGACATTAGTCTAACTAACCTAAACTAACCGACTGTTCGACTTTTGGTGGTTCTTTTAATTAGCACATTTTTTACATTTATCAATAAATACTGACCAAGAACCCATTTTTTTTGCTGTTTGTTTTATTACTTTTACTTAAAATTCTTGTAAATTATTAATAAAAACCGCGTGATGGATCACATTTAGGAAATCGTGAATTAATTAATAAAATTAGTAAATAACATTCCACGAAGTTTCCCGGCTTTTTTCCTATTTCGCCGTTTTCATTAAATTATGATTTAAACTAGTAACAATGAACTCTTACTAATTTTTAATTGTACTCGTTTTAAAATTTAGAGCTGCCCGCAAACCAGAGCCCAAATGTGTTGTTTTAGATGGCGAGTTGATAAAACATTATTAGTCATCAAGTCATAATTTCTAGCTCCTCGCCTGTTATTTTAACTGGCTTGTGTATTTTATTTAGTCGATTCTTTAACGCAGCTGCCATTAACACCTTATTTTTGAAGTTTATTTAATATATTTGTGGCTAAAATTAATCGCTACCAAGTTATTTTATTGTGCACTTATAACCCTGTCCCAGATAGGATTGGAAAGAAGTAAAAAACTAGTAAAAAGGTTACTTTACGTTCACACTTCGCGTAGTATGTATTTTTAATATTCACGCAAAGTGTGTCCTAAAAAGACCTAAGAAGACAGCGGTCAAAGTCAAAGTAAAAAATCTCAAAGTAATTTTTTTTTGTTCGAATTAAGATTTTACAAATCATTTTTCGACGTCACAAACATTAGTACCTACTGATAATCACTGAAATCGGTCCATAAACAAAAAAGTTGGCCGCCATCTTGGATTTTTGTCATTTCAATGCAGTGTTATTTTTATGCCAAAACAGTAAGTCAAACCAATTTTCACTAAAATCGGTCCATAAACAAAAAAGTTTGTATTGCGTTGCTGAAGTCTGTTCTGCTATGAGCTACCCGTGTTATTTCTTGTTAAAGATGTTATAATGCCGGTTTTATTAATATCAAAAGGCAACTATTACAGAAAACAAGTTCATCTAATAATTCATTAATAAGACCTACCTGAGCCTATCTACTCTTCATCAACATCAACGGCCCGTTACAGTCCACTGCTGGACTATGAGCCTCCTCCACTTAAGTGGAGGGTTTTGCCATAATCTCCACGCTTGGCAGGCGGGTTGGAGATCGCAGATTAAAGGGTTACTGTATCAGAGAGCGCTGCTGCCCGTTCCCTGTTCAATGTGTAGTCTCTATCTACTCTTACTTACTTAATATTTTGAACTTGTGCTAAAATGTTTACTGTCACTGCTTCTTTTTTCCAATGTTATATGAAATCGAGTTATAGTCACCCTTTAATTAGTTAGTCACCTGAAAATAACAAGCCATAAATTTATACAACCCCTTTCGGACCAGCGTGAACTACAGCTAAATACTACTTAATTTTGATTATGAATCCTAGTTAATTTGAATATTACAAATATTATTACGAATTTTTCAAAATTTTCTCGATTTTCCGGCATCATCTTGAAAAATGTATATACCAACAATTGTTAATGCAAATATGCGTGCGTGAGTGTGTAAGCACAATTGTAATAATCATAGTAGGTATTATTTAGCTGAGTAAGAATCACGGGTAAGAATAATGAAATGAACACAAGAAATCAAATATTTATTACAAAAGTTGGGTAGAAACTTTTTTTACAATCACATGAAAAGACATAATTTTTACACTTAATTAATTCTAAACATCTCCTGAGCACGAGTTTTCTGCCATGTTGCTAGCGAATATTGTCTCCATCGTTATCTGAAGATGAGGAGTCAAAATTATCGACGTCTTCTTCAGAATAAAGCAAAAGTTCAAACTGAGAAATTTAGAAATAGTTATAGATTTAGTTACGCATGAGGTTATATATAGGGCCCAGGTTTGAAAGTACGTTGAGCCGCCAAAATATTTTTTGGGGAAAGTGCCGTTAATCATCATCAACAGCTTATATACGTGCCATTAATATCACATACAATTTCTATGTTCAACTATTTTACGTAGTACTTTGATTAGCATCGATATGCTCATTAAATCCGCTAAATGACTAATACTTACTAGGATATCTTATTATGACATAACGATCTCCCGATCAATTTAGCATGCACAAAATGACAAAACTGAAATAATAGAGAAACAACACGAACTCGGGTAAATTCGTCGGAAATCGTTGGATCTCGTAAATGAGTATTATACGATTCAATTTAACAGACAAACTACCTACTATACTTGGGTTACTATAGGATGAGCTCTGACAGATTAAAATTTTAAAAACTTATTAATATTATTTCGTTTATTTATTAAGTAAAATTACATACTGTTTAATGATAAAATAAGAGGTGAAGTTACTTTTTTAAAATATTTTAACTATTATGGTTTTTAAAATGAATATTATTAAAAAAAGTTGTTAACGTCGTATGAAAAATTTTGAAGCTGTCAGAACCCATCCTATAAAAATCCAACTATAAGCATTTAATTTCCGTGACCGTACAATAAACAGTATTATTTAATATCATTATTAGTATCTGATAAATTAGATTGTTTTGACATTTCGTTCGCACGGTATGGTGCACAGCGATTCGGCGGATTCGGCCCCGAGAGCAATCGCAAGCGCAACTACTCTACTACCATTCAATCGAGAGAGATCCGTTGCGCAATAAGTTATGTCGGCGACTCAGGGAGGTTATTTTTTCTTTATTGGAGAATGTAAAAAAAAGTAATGCATAGGCATTAGCTGGGCTCCCATGTAACCGTTCACTTTGAATGGTACTATCTCATTGTACATCGAACGGATAGAAAATTATATAAATTGCTTCTCGAAGCGAATACGCGCGAGTGCTGCGCGCCACTGTTGTGGTCCGATCATCGTGAATAAATTATTACATTGCAACCAATCAGTGAGGAGCGTAGCGTGATTAAAATTTGAAACTATCACAAAAATAATACCTTTTACATCGCCAAACACACTGATGTTTTTCTCTGCCATTATTTAATGTTAAAAAGGTTCATAGTCATACTAAATATACGACGGTTACTCTAAATAAGTTTCGTGATTGTCATTAGCGTTCAGGTGCAAACAGAAACTTTCCAAGTAGGTGTCGTACAAGGCGACTAAGGCAAAGGTAGCCCTGTGGTTCCCGGCATTAGAATAGATAGGAGCAACTCGTCTTCCCATAGGTGTCGTACATGGCGACTAAGGCAAAGGTAGCCCTGTGGTTCCCGGCATTAGAATAGATAGGAGCAACTCGTCTTCCCATAGGTGTCGTACATGGCGACTAAGGCAAAGGTAGCCCTGTGGTTCCCGGCATTAGAATAGATAGGAGCAACTCGTCTTCCCATAGGTGTCGTACAAGGCGACTAAGGCAAAGGTAGCCCTGTGGTTCCCGGCATTAGAATAGATAGGAGCAACTCGTCTTCCCATAGGTGTCGTACATGGCGACTAAGGCAAAGGTAGCCCTGTGGTTCCCGGCATTAGAATAGATAGGAGCAACTCGTCTTCCCATAGGTGTCGTACATGGCGACTAAGGCAAAGGTAGCCCTGTGGTTCCCGGCATTAGAATAGATAGGAGCAACTCGTCTTCCCATAGGTGTCGTACATGGCGACTAAGGCAAAGGTAGCCCTGTGGTTCCCGGCATTAGAATAGATAGGAGCAACTCGTCTTCCCATAGGTGTCGTACATGGCGACTAAGGCAAAGGTAGCCCTGTGGTTCCCGGCATTAGAATAGATAGGAGCAACTCGTCTTCCCATAGGTGTCGTACAAGGCGACTAAGGCAAAGGTAGCCCTGTGGTTCCCGGCATTAGAATAGATAGGAGCAACTCGTCTTCCCATAGGTGTCGTACATGGCGACTAAGGCAAAGGTAGCCCTGTGGTTCCCGGCATTAGAATAGATAGGAGCAACTCGTCTTCCCATAGGTGTCGTACATGGCGACTAAGGCAAAGGTAGCCCTGTGGTTCCCGGCATTAGAATAGATAGGAGCAACTCGTCTTCCCATAGGTGTCGTACATGGCGACTAAGGCAAAGGTAGCCCTGTGGTTCCCGGCATTAGAATAGATAGGAGCAACTCGTCTTCCCATAGGTGTCGTACATGGCGACTAAGGCAAAGGTAGCCCTGTGGTTCCCGGCATTAGAATAGATAGGAGCAACTCGTCTTCCCATAGGTGTCGTACATGGCGACTAAGGCAAAGGTAGCCCTGTGGTTCCCGGCATTAGAATAGATAGGAGCAACTCGTCTTCCCATAGGTGTCGTACATGGCGACTAAGGCAAAGGTAGCCCTGTGGTTCCCGGCATTAGAATAGATAGGAGCAACTCGTCTTCCCATAGGTGTCGTACAAGGCGACTAAGGCAAAGGTAGCCCTGTGGTTCCCGGCATTAGAATAGATAGGAGCAACTCGTCTTCCCATAGGTGTCGTACATGGCGACTAAGGCAAAGGTAGCCCTGTGGTTCCCGGCATTAGAATAGATAGGAGCAACTCGTCTTCCCATAGGTGTCGTACATGGCGACTAAGGCAAAGGTAGCCCTGTGGTTCCCGGCATTAGAATAGATAGGAGCAACTCGTCTTCCCATAGGTGTCGTACATGGCGACTAAGGCAAAGGTAGCCCTGTGGTTCCCGGCATTAGAATAGATAGGAGCAACTCGTCTTCCCATAGGTGTCGTACATGGCGACTAAGGCAAAGGTAGCCCTGTGGTTCCCGGCATTAGAATAGATAGGAGCAACTCGTCTTCCCATCGTACAAGGTAACTAAGGCAAAGGCAGCCGTATGGTTCCCGGCATTAGAATAGTTAGGACCAACTTATCTTCCTAGCTAGCTAGATCGATTTATCGCTCCCGAAACCCCATATAATTCTAAATTTCATCGAAATTATCCACGCAACCTCAAAAAATGCAAATTTATATTACTACTAGCGCCGCCTAAAGTGGCCAAAATTAGAACTACTGCTAATAAGTTGGTAGGTTAGTTGGTATGGGAATAATTTATTTTCCTATAATAATCCTTTCTGAATCCTATCAAAAGTCCCATCCTATTATTTTATAATACATAATATATTCTTTTCCTCGTTTTACTCGGGCCATCTGATGGAAAACTTTCAGACCACCAAAAAATTTATCAGAAATTTTCTTTCATGTTTGAAAATTACAAGGTCTACCACTGAGGCTGTTTTCCTCTACAGGTCACTTAACCAATAAAATAAAATAAAAAATTAAAAAATCCAAGGGGTCCTGTTTGTGGAGATAAAATAAAAATAAATATGAAAAGATTTAGACTCGCGAGGTCTACAGCTCACAGAGCCACTAGTTAGTCGATCGACTATGTTATATTAATTCGGCTGGTAAACCCAGTGCTGAAGTGAAACAATCATAGAGAGGGCTCTAGAGTCTTGAAATAAAGAGAGAAGGCTAACACATAGACTTGAATGGCAAAATCGACGTAAGAAACATTCAATTCGTTTTGTATTCATAATTAGAGGGCATTACAGCTGCGGGCTATATTTTTATCAGTTGCTATGTCATGTCTTTGGTAATTAATACCCAATAAGCCGTCGGGGAAGCTCAACCTATGATTTAAATCTATTTAAATGGGTTTCGCTAACTTTTCGAAAGTGTGATTTATTCACTCACACCTTTATAAAGAGAAGCAAGTTTATCATATTAAACAGCGCTAAGGATAGTTATTACGGGGTGGAAACGTTAAGTGTGTCCAGATAAATATTTTGTAAATTTTAAAGATATTGCAAATCTGTAAAGTGATATGGAATCTGCGTCGCTTAACGCATAAAATTATATAAAAATACTGAAAAAAGAAATAACCATGTTTTCAGAAATTTAACTTTTGCAACTGTCATAAAAAAGTATAATTTCTGAAAACAAGGCTGCATGCAGGATTTTGATTATAATTTTTGAGTATTTCCAACAACGACAGCCAATTTGAACATCGTAGTCATCTTTGATTTCGGAAAATAAACGGTGATGTATGACAGTTGATATAGTATAATTTCTGAACACATAGCTATTTCTTTTTTCAGTATATTTATATCATTTTATGCAGATTCCATAATATCACTTTACAGTTTTATTTTTATTAGCAATATCTTTAAAATTGACGAAATAATCGTCTGGATCTTCGGTCTGGATACACTTTTAACGTTTCTACACTGTGTAATGGTGATTTTGTATTATAACAAGCCTTAGTGCACGCGTCAGAAATTCGTTTGCGGAAACTACCCATTTGTGGTCTTCTGCAGTAGGGAGGTAGAAGAATAGTACCTTCATCATAATAATTAAAAAACAATATATATATTCTCTAATACTGATTTTTAGGCATCCAAAGATGAAACTTTGAAAAATACTAATTTTGAGAAAATTTTGTGAAGATTTGCGTTAAAAAACACTGTTTCATACATATAGGTCTTTAGGTTAAAGTACAACCAATATATTCAACTTACTTATACCACCGCTAATATACAAATAAGAAGTATTAAAATAAAAATCCCAAACCCAGACAAAAATAACGACAATATTTACAAGGCTTACCGACATTTGGTATCTTTTCACTAAACATTTCCTTTAATCGTAGTCAAAAAATCGTAGACTAATAATCGCTCAAAATCATGAAATACAATATTTTCACCCAATTTCACAAAAATGCCAATATCTCGGAAACTAGATGCCGACAACTGGTACCTTTTTGCGCGGAAGGCCGCATTTATCAGAATCTCAACACTGACCAACCATCACACATTTATACGAGTTTAATTAATAATATATTAGTAATAAAATCATGCTTGACAACAACTGCAAGGTTTACTGATGATACTAGGACTTCGTAACTAGGAATGCTAGGTCCTAAAGTACGAAAACAAATGAAAAAATTAAGAAAACGCTTTCAATAAAATCAATTTTTAATATTCAAAGATATCGGAGAGAACAACTCAATACAAAGAGCATTGTTGCGCAGCAGGGTAAAACTGTTTAAAAGCGAAGAACGATGAACATTTTTATGTGCGAACTGCACAGTGGATGTCATCACAGACTTTGTTGATTTCATGGTTTCTTTATTCTCGTGTCACTTGATAAAAATCCTAACAGAAGCTCTGCTTAGTAGCAGGGTATTTAGCCGGATTGGTCATACATAATCATAAATACTAGTAAATGATTAACATAACAGTGCTATAATAAATAAAAGTAAAAAGCCAAGTATGTCTGGTCAAAGCCAGACCTTTTCGCCTGGCGCCTATTCCTAAGCAACTAAGCCAGTGATGATAGAAGACTAAACTAAATCGTTTTGATGAAATGAGTTGTGGTTAAATGACGCTTAACATTTGTTCTAGATTCTATATCTTCTAGGCCGATTTCAGCTATGGGCTTTTTAATTGTTTGCTTTTTCGTGTGCCCTCAGATGGCTGCAGTAGCCAATCTTATTGGCAAACGTGCACATGCATTGATTCAACTGATGACATGTCAGGACACCGTTTACATAATGTACGAGGTTAAAGCGTCACGCTTCTCATCTAAGTCATTCCCTCTTTCTTTGTTCTTCAAACTCGTCCACTTGATCCTGAACTAGGGAACTCCAATCAGGACTGCGGCTGGTATGCTCATGCCATAGCGAGGGGTCGATTTTGCATTTTTTCATGTCTTTTCTTTACATCCTCATAACATACTCACCTGGTCACCTTTTTTTTCTGGTAGGCTATGTTCTAATAGATAACACATAGGCTATAGAGCTAGATTACTGAGTCTAAAGTAATACATACTTCTCTCTCGCTGCTCGGACGACTGACCTTATCAATCTTTTATCGAATTACGTTTGAGCATATAACAAACTATAGAAGAGTCGTGTAGCCAATCAGAACATAATTCTCATTCATATAAAATGCGGGTTGATTAATGAAAAGTGCGGTGAAAGTAGACGGCGGTGGCGGCGCGGTGGTGGCTACCTCGCCATCCGATACCTTTGTTTAGTTTCGAAATTCCGGATCAAATTATTATGTACCTACTTCAATTTTTTTTAGTACATTCCGATAACTAAAACACTGACGGTCCATGCTACTTATGAACTGATAAGTAATTTTGTTTGCGGCAGCTAAATTGACTTTTAAAGTTATTGCATTGATGATGTTTCGGCTCTTCGGTGAGTTCTTCTCCACAGAAACCGCGTATTGTGCAGTGAACTCACCCAAAAAATGTAATGACGAAACTAAGAGATGTAACATCCAAAAGTTAATAAACTATTAATTTCATGTCTTTTTAGTATAATAAATTATCAACTGCCCCCTTGGCTGAGTAGTCGAGACTTCGATGCTCATTGCGAAGGTTCCGGGTTCAAGTCCTGGTGGGGACATTGTCAAACAAAAATCTCTTTTATGTAACTTTCCCCAGTTTGATTAAGACATTGCAGCTCATCATCTGGTAGGCCGAAATGTAAGAAGATTCCGTGTTCTAAAAAGCTCGTTGAGCTGTTGGTCCCGGCTATCTATCTATTCGTTACAGAAGCCATGTCAGTGCACAGTAAAACAGATTTCTTATAAAAAGACAATGGCCCTTTGGTGGCTCTATAATACTGACACCACACTATGAACAAGAAGAAGAAGAAAAACATCGGTATGTACTTATTAAAAAGTTAATTGTTGTAAAGTATGCAAGAAATGTAACCTAAATGTATCATGGTTTGTTCTAAACATTTAACGACATTAAATTTCTAAAACGACACGAAAAATTTCTCAAGGCGGATGAGTGTCATCATATAAAAGTGCCTGCAATTTGTGTGGAAGCTATGTGGGTTACAGTACCACAATTACCTGCTGTCCGTGTGAGGTGCTTGCATTGCACGAACACTTAATTATCTTTAGTGTTTAAAATTTGAATCAGATACTTTTCGCTGATGATATCTCAATAGTAGTACCCTATCAAAACGACGTAAATTTGAATTATTCTCTACACAGCTATAACTAAAATAAAAAATTGGCTAGACGATCATAATTTACTAATTAATTTTACCAAAACTAAAATCATGCAATTTATGCCTTACCAAAAGCGTCCTCTAGAAATGAACTCCTCTTTTTTGAATTCAAAGATAGACTGTGTAAATTCTTATTCACTTCTTGGAATCAACATTGACTCAAATATTGACTGGAAGAAGCATATAGCTAAAAAAAAAGCTATCGAGATTTGTCTATGCCCTATATGAGCTTAAGAGAGCCACTAACATTGAAACAGCTCTTACTGCGTATCACGCATATGCCCAAGCCTGGCTCTCCTACGGTATCGTTGTATGGGGCAACAGCACAAACACGAAAACTTAGATAAATGAAAGGCTCGCGCGGCGAGCGCTGCCTTTCATTTATCTAAGCACGAAAACTTTATTTAGATTACAGAAGAGATGTCTACGAATGTTGACTCTAGAACTAGCTGCAGATCCTACTTTAAAAATTATCAAATCTTAACCCTTACATCCATTTATATTTCAGTAGTCTGTATCTTTGTAAAAAAAACCCTAATTGGTTTCCTAAACACTATCGTCCACTCAATTTAAGACCATCCAAAAGAGTATTGGCCCTTCCCAAAACCGAAATGGCAATGATAGATAAGTTCTGGCCCCCCCGCGATGTCAGCGAAAATATATAATAAGATCCCAAAGGAATTTCAGGTAGAACAAAATATAAATAACTTTAAAAACAGCTTAAAAAATATCTGGTCGGTAAATGTTTTTATACACTGCAAGAGTTTTTTAATGACAATTTGTAAACAATAAGTTGGTAGCTTGTTGTTTATCATATTATATGTATAAGTAGAGTGACATTACAATCCTATTGACGTAACTGACATTACAATTCTATTCATATAATTTATTTTATAACGTAAGTATTTAATTTTATAGCTATATTTTATTTTGATTGTTATTAATTTAAAATTATTTTTATTGTATGAATGAATAATTAATTAATTATGTAAGTTTAATGGATATTTAATAATTTATTTGTTTAATGTAAATTTGTTATAAATTTTATTTTAAATTGCTGTGCCCGTCCGAGTCCATGTGTGTCTCAATTGATAATGTAACATCTTTTTTAACCATGAGGATTGCAATAAATATCTTATCTTAATAGAAAAGGACTGCGTAATTTGCAATGCTGACCACCACTTTGTCATTACATACTTTTTTATACCGTCATTTGTCATTGGCTCCGATCTGGGAAGTTATGCTCTATAGCCTTGTGTTCTAATCATAATTTTATACCGTCATTTGTCATTGGCTCCGATCTGGGAAGTCATGCTCTATAGCCTTGTGCTCTAATCATAATTTAATACCGTCATTTGTCATTGGCTCCGATCTGGGAAGTCATGCTCTATAGCCTTGTGCTCTAATCATAATTTAATACCGTCATTTGTCATTGGCTCTGATCTGGGAAGTCATGCTCTATAGCCTTGTGCTCTAATCATAATTTAATACCGTCATTTGTCATTGGCTCCGATCTGGGAAGTCATGCTCTAGCCTTGTGCTCTAATCATAATTTTATACCGTCATTTGTCATTGGCTCCGATCTGGGAAGTCATGCTCTAGCCTTGTGCTCTAATCATAATTTTATATTATACCGTCATTTGTCATTAGCTCCGATCTGGGAAGTCATGCTCTAGCCTTGTGCTCTAATCATAATTTTATATTATACCGTCATTTGTCATTAGCTCCGATCTGGGAAGTCATGCTCTAGCCTTGTGCTTTAATCATAATTTTAAAAATCAGTCAGCCTTTTGGTTTTGGTGAATAATTAAATAAATTAGTTTGTAACAGCCTCCGTGGCCGAGTGGTCGAGATTTCGTCGACCATTACGGAGGGTCCGGGTATACTGTCTGGGAGAAGGAAAAGTAGGAATCCAGTACCTTACTTGCGCCGGTCTTCGTCCCAGGAGATAGTTTATGATTTTCACATTAATCCAAATAGGTTTTCACAAACACTACACTTGCACCGGTGCTAGGTTAATAATAGTTGTTAACACAATCACTGGGTAGCGTAAATTAGCGTTTGTAGGATTTTTCTTGAGGGGAGCGTAGCGAATTGCTCCTCATGCGCGCGCGTCTCGATCGGAACTGGTTCGGTCGGGAAAGGAACGAACGAAAGGATGCGGAAGGAAGAGTGAGTGTTTGAATGAGTGATGAATGCGTAATGAGTGTAGCAATACTAAAATAATAGATAAAAATGGTAATATTTTATATTTTGGCGTAGACAAGTCTGCCGGCCTAGAGGTTTCCTCTATATTAAGCTACAAGTTAACAGAGAATGTTGAAAATTAGTAAATTAAGTTAACAACAAAATAGATTCAAATGCTAAAAAACTAGGACTTATATACTAATTTAAGATAAATTAAATTTAGTTTATTGAGTAGGCAAAGTACAAACTCGGATTACTGGACGTATATAACTTCCAGAGGCAGTGCGAACTTTAACAGCTCTAACTACATTGTCCTTTCCGGGATAGAGTTCATCAATAACTCCAAGAGGCCAACACAGGGGATGGGCATTATTGTCCTTTATAACAACAACTGTGCCTAGTTTAATATTATCGGATGGCTTGGTCCATTTTTCTCTTTGTTGAAGCGAAGTGAGATATTCCTGACTCCAACGTCGCCAGAAATCATGTGTGAGTTTACACAACAACTGATAACGTGATAAACGATTATCAGGTTGGTCTACAAAATTTTCAGCGGGTAAAAATTTTATAGGAGTGACATTTAAAAAATGATTAGGAGTTAGTGCGGTTACATCAGGTTCAGAACTTAAAACACATAGAGGTCTGCTATTTAACAACCCTTCTATTTGCACCAAGACTGTCATGAATTCTTCGTAGGTTAAGATCTGAGAGCCTATAGTTTTATATAAGTGAGTTTTAACGCATTGAACGTTTGCTTCACACAGGCCATTAAAATGTGGGCCATACGGTGGGCTATGTTTAAATTGAATTTTATTATTTGATAAATAATTACCAATATATGTTTGGTGAGCTGTGGACTGTAATAAATCGTAAATTTCGTTAAGTTTGCGCTTGGCGCCTATAAAATTTGTTCCACCATCGCTATAGATCATGGAAACTGGGCCTCTTCTACTAATAAAACGTTTGAAAGCTGCGAGAAATAGTTCAGAACTGAGGTCTGAGACCAATTCCAAATGCAATGCCTTGGTAGCAAGACATACAAACAAGCATACATAAGCCTTATGGCTTTTAATTCCTCGGCGTCTTATATGCGTAATATAAAAAGGACCAGCATAATCCACAGCGGTGTAGACAAAAGCTTTGGTTTGCGAGACTCGAAATGACGGTAAGTCACCCATGCGTGGGAAAGTGAATTTAGGTTTAAGTCTGAAACATCTGTTACATTTATGCACGCGTTGACGAACTAAATTTCTAGCAGATAATATCCAGAATTTTTGTCTAAGCAATGCGAGTAAAAGTGATGGACCAGTGTGGAGGTTAGTTACATGATAGTTGTCAACAATAAGTTGAGTAATTAAATCCTTAGTAGGAAGCAAGATTGGGTGTCTTTGACCAAAATCGAGTTGAGAATTAGATAGCCGACCACCGACTCTAAGAATGCCTTCTTGGTCGATGAAAGGGTTAAGTTTTGATAAAGAGTTATTTAACAACTTTTTATTTTTTAACGCGGCAATTTCTTTAGAAAAGTGTTTGTTTTGAACATAGCGAATTATGTAGTCTTCTGCAGTTTCGAGATCTTGAACGGTAATTTGTCCAGTGGAGCGCAATTTTCGTGAGAAACGGAGTACGTATGTCATCGAGCGTAGTAATGTTTTCCAATCGGAAATTCTTTCAGCCATCATGTCAATGGGATGAGATTCATGCGAGTTACTGACATTTTGAGCAAATAAACTTATTGTAGGTTTTGTTTCCAAAGTTTCAGAACAAGCATTTGGTTTGACTGTAAAGTGTTTTACAGGCCAATCACAAATTCTTTCAGCAGTCCACGAAGGACCGTGAAACCACAAGTCATTGTTCACGAGAGATTTAGCCGTTACAGGACGAGAGATAATATCTGCGGGATTCTCAACGCCTTTGACATGAAACCAATGTTTCGCGGGAAGTTTTGAATTTATTTCAGTAATTCTGTTCGCGACGAACGTGTGAAATTTATAAGCTGGAGAGTGAATCCAGGTAAGTGTAATAGATGAATCTGAAAAGGCGTAGATTTCATCTATGTGACATCTGCGTAAGAGTGTGTCTCGAACGACGTCAATGAGATTTGCGAGAAGAAGCGCGGCGCAGAGCTCTATTCTAGCGAGAGGCATTTTAGCCAGCGAGGCGACACGTGACTTCGAGGACAGTAAATAAACTGAACCAGGTGAGTATGGTTCAGGACTAACCCGAATATAAACGTTAGCACCGTAGCACCTTTCGCTTGCGTCCGCAAATCCAATGAGAGCGACGTGAGGCGAGTTTAATCCAATATAGCGAGGAATTTTAATTCTTTCAAGATAATGAAGCTCATTATGAAATTGCGTCCATTTATTTAAAATGGAGGGAGTAACTGGATCATCCCAATCAAGGTTTTCTGCCCAGCACTCTTGAACTAAGAGTTTCATAAAAGCGACAACAGGGGAGATAAGACCCAGAGGGTCGTATAAACGAGCGGTAACGGAGAGAATAGAGCGCTTTGTGCACTCCTGAATGTCAGCGTTTATAGTAAATTGAAAATTGTCAGCAGCAGGCTGCCACTGCATACCTACAATTTTATGCGTCGTGGGAGAATCAGAGTCAAACTCTATAATGTCATCACCTTTGTGAGAAGGAGAAATTTTGTCCATGAGATCAGAGTTGTTGGATATCCATTTAGTAAGATTAAAACCACCGGAAGCGAACATTTGGACCATTTCACGGTAAGTCTTTTCTGCGTTATCTACACCATCCACGGATGAGATATAGTCATCCATGTACATATGGTTTGCAGCTTCCACTGCGGCGAGCGGGAAGTGCTCGCGGCTGTCGTCGGCCAGCTGACGAACGACCCGCATGGCAAGGTAAGGCGCACTAGATATGCCGAAAGAAACGCGATTAAACTCGAATGTATCGATATTTGATTGAGAATGAAATCTATAAAGAATGCGTTGAAAAGCGTGATGTTCGGGAGTAAGTTTTAATTGAAAATACATTTTTTCAATGTCTGCCGTCATAGCGACGGAGAACATACGCAAATTTATTAAAAGATCGAATATGTTAGTTTGTAAATTCGGACCTTTATAAAGTATGTCATTTAGCGATTTTCCACTAGTAGTTTTACTACTCGCGTCGTTAACTATTCGCGTTTTTGTAGTCGATTTATCGGGGCGATAAACGGCGTGGTGCGGGATGTAATAAGAGCGATCAGGGGGTGTTTCTTTGGCGCTCTCAACCTTGGTTAAATAACCTCGGTCGATGTAATTTTGTATGGTGTCATTATAGTTTGAGCGTAAGTCCGGATTAGCGTCTAATTTCTTCTCTTGACTGAGAAGGCGGCGTTTCGCGATCGAATAGGAATTTCCTAATTGAGTAGGGTCATCTTTAAAGGGCAGATGCACGGTATAACGCCCGGTGTCATCGCGTGAGTATGTCGACTGAAATATTTTTTCGCATATCTCATCATCAGGACTTACATGTTTTTTATTTGGAACATTTTCAAGTTCCCAGAAACGTTCAGTGAGCATTTCTAGCGTTGGCGTTTGTTCTATAGAACAAAAGAAATTTTTATTATTATTATTTGCGTTGCGAACAGGCGGACGAATGTGCGCAGTCTGGGCCTTGCCCATAGCTAAGTATCCAAGAGTAGTTTCTACTGCGACTACCGAAGAGTGTGGAGAAGTAACCTTATTAGGTCCCAAGAGGAACGGGAAGAGCTCGTTTCCTATCAAACAGTCTACTTCACCCGGCATGTAGAAACTACAATCGGCCATAGGTAAGTCATTGAGATGCGTCAGATATGAAGTATCTAGCTCCGCGTTCGGTAATTGATCGGTGATCGAATCAATAACACGCGCTACTATATCATACGAACACAAAGGATCGAAGCGTGAATGAATTTTAAAAGTCGTGAGTCCATGCGACGAACTTTCGGTTTGACCGATTCCTTTGATCGTTGTTGAAGCGGGAGTAATTTTTAAATTTAAGCGATCACAACAATTTTTCGTAATAAAATGACTCATAGAACCCGAATCGATAAATAAACGAATGTTGTGGCGTTGGTTTTCATTGTAAACATAAACCGAAGCGGTCGGCAAAAGAACCGAGCTATTATTTGCAGTAATATTACGCGAAGTCGTTACTGATAACGAAACGTTATTTAAATTAGCGCGCGCATTCGCATCGTTCGAACTAGAAGCGCGTTCAAGCGTTTGCGGCGCTGGAATAGGATGCGTCGTCCAGCGAAACTCGGGCGGCGGCGGCGGCGGCAGCGGAGTACCTAAAGCGCGTGGTGAGTGCGAGCGAGACAGCTCGTAACATTCGACGTTATCTACGGACGCGTGCATCGTGACAGGCGGAGCGTTTGGCGGGTGAGTAAAATTTATATTATTATTATGTAATAACGTGTGATGTTTTTGGCGGCAAATATTACAAGTGTGTTGTGACTGACACGTTGTAATATCGTGAAAGCCTAGACAATTTTTGCAAAAGTTATATTTTGCAACGATATTATTACGTGAAAGCGGAGTTTCACTAAGAAAATACTGACACTTATATAGTGCGTGCGAAGGGTGAGAATTGCATAGCAAGCAATTCGATTGCGTGACTTGAAAGCGTGGTGCGTGAGTGTGTGCGGGAGCGTTTTTAGCGTGAGTGGTCTGCGAATTTTGCGAGTAAGTTGGTTGCGCGTTTTGAGTGTGAGTAGCATGCAAGTTTTGAGAGCGAGCTGAGTGTGCGTTTTGATTGCGAGTGAATGCGGGCGGTGCGAGTGGTGCGAGCGATTGCGAAGAGCGAAATTGTGGTGCGTAGTTTTGAGTAGCGTGAGTTTGCGGTGCGAGATATGCGTGCGTTTGCGATGAGTGAGATGGTTGCGAGTACAAGTCCGTTTCCTCGGTATTTACAAGAAAAGCGTGCGTTTGTTTATTTTTATTTATATTTTTATAAGAATTTTGATTTTTATTTGCGTATGCGGGCGTGCGTAGTGTTTGTATTTTACTTTGTTCTTTTATGAACTGCGTGAGTTGCGAGAATGTAGGTATTTCTGTTGATGTGTGCGATTGCTCAAACAAATTAACAGTTTCTTTATCAAGTTTGTTAAGCGCGATGTGAACAAATAAGAAATCAGACAAGTCGTCTATTTTTAATTTTTGCAGCGCAGCTTCTGCAGAACAATACTGTTCTAAGAATGCGTCCAGCGGTTGATTAGGTTTAAAATGTAACATCTGATCAATATAAAAGGAAGCTTGAATCCTAGTATCTTGGTATTTTTCTAGCAAAGAATTCCAAATAATCTTATAGTTACTCGCAGTAGGAGGAATCCCTGAACAAACTGTTAAAGCCTTGCCCGTCAATTTACCTACTAGGTATTGAACCTTTTCAGCGTCAGCTAAGTGTGAATTATCATGTATGAGACTTTTAAAGTTTTCGTAAAAAAGAGACCATTTGCTTGGAGTGCCATCGAATGACATTAAATTAAGCGGAGGGAGTTTTTTATTTAACAAATCATGTTTGTGTTCGCCCTTTGAAGCCTTTTCTTTGAGTTTATTTTCACAAACTTTAATTTTACAATAAAGATCATCAAAAGATTGAATAGCCGAGTAATCCGGTTTAGATTTCGGATTATTGATCAATTCAGCTGATACTAATTTATCAAGAGTTTCGATAAATTCAGTTCTAGTTTTTTCTAGCGATTGAACTTGCGTTAAGAAATTAAATCTACATGTTTCATCGGAAACCTTTAGGCTCAAATCGTATATTTTTTGGATAATTTCGAACAAACTTTCCTTTTTTGCGGTAAGACGAATAATCTCCATCATTATTTCTTCGTCATTATTTTGATTTCGCGTCATATTTAAGCGTTATTATGTTTCGCGTAAACAAATGTGAGACAAGTAGGTAGTAAGTTAGTTACTAGGTAGATCGAGTTCAAAAACGGTCCGCGGCGCGGCTGCGGCAATGAGAAACCGCGTGGTTTGAACAGCGTGCGGGGCGGGGGGTGAGGTACGGCTCACTAGTTTGAATATTTTGAAAACTATGAGTGTGCGGCTGATTTTGATAAACAATACATAAACTATGGTGTGTATATGAGGTAATAATAGCGGTATTATGAGGGAGAAATATGTGCTATTACCGAAAATTACGAGAAAACCCGGCCACTGTAATGGCGGACATGAATGAGTTGGCGGATCAATTTTAACAAAATTAGCGTGAAATATAAGTAAATTATGTATGAGTTGCGTGTGATGCGTTTTCTGAGGGAGTAGGTATCCGGTCGTAAGGATCAAAACACTTGGGAGAAGGAAAAGTAGGAATCCAGTACCTTACTTGCGCCGGTCTTCGTCCCAGGAGATAGTTTATGATTTTCACATTAATCCAAATAGGTTTTCACAAACACTACACTTGCACCGGTGCTAGGTTAATAATAATCAATCACTGGGTAGCGTAAATTAGCGTTTGTAGGATTTTTCTTGAGGGGAGCGTAGCGAATTGCTCCTCATGCGCGCGCGTCTCGATCGGAACTGGTTCGGTCGGGAAAGGAACGAACGAAAGGATGCGGAAGGAAGAGTGAGTGTTTGAATGAGTGATGAATGCGTAATGAGTGTAGCAATACTAAAATAATAGATAAAAATGGTAATATTTTATATTTTGGCGTAGACACTGTCAAGCAAAAATCTCTTTGTGAGACTTTCCCCTGTGTGAGTTTGGTTAGGACATTGCAGGCTGAATCACCTGATTGTCCGAAAAGAAAGATGATTCGGGCTTCGGAAGGCACTTTAAGCCGTTGGTCCCGGCTACTAGCTAGTCGTTACATGAGCCAAGTCAGTGGCCTTTGGCGGCTCTATAATACTGACACCAGGCAGAGGTGGATTAAGTGTCGACAGCGCCCTAGGCAAGCACCACATCGGCGCCCCACTATCGTCCATGTATTTAAAATTATAACAACTTATTTTACAACTGAAGTAATGCTACCCCGTCCTTGCACACTTTCAACTTTGCAATGATAGGATACTTTTAAAGAGTAGGGCGATGCATTATTAAGTAGACGGGGCGCGCTTCGCAGTTCTATCTTACCAACTTCTATTGAGCGATGTAGGTGTAATTAGTAGCGTGAGCTTCGCAGTCCTATCTTACCAACTTCTATTGAGCGATGTAGGTGTAATTAGTAGCGTGAGCTTCGCAGTCCTATCTTACCAACTTCTATTGAGCGATGTAGGTGTAATTAGTAGCGTGAGCTTCGCAGTCCTATCTTACCAACTTCTATTGAGCGATGTAGGTGTAATTAGTAGCGTGAGCTTCGCAGTTCTATCTTACCAACTTCTATTGAGCGATGTAGGTGTAATTAGTAGCGTGAGCTTCGCAGTCTTATCTTACCAACTTCTATTGAGCGATGTAGGTGTAATTAGTAGCGTGAGCTTCGCAGTCCTATCTTACCAACTTCTATTGAGCGATGTAGGTGTAATTAGTAGCGTGAGCTTCGCAGTCCTATCTTACCAACTTCTATTGAGCGATGTAGGTGTAATTAGTAGCGTGAGCTTCGCAGTCCTATCTTACCAACTTCTATTGAGCGATGTAGGTGTAATTAGTAGCGTGAGCTTCGCAGTCCTATCTTACCAACTTCTATTGAGCGATGTAGGTGTAATTAGTAGCGTGAGCTTCGCAGTTCTATCTTACCAACTTCTATTGAGCGATGTAGGTGTAATTAGTAGCGTGAGCTTCGCAGTCCTATCTTACCAACTTCTATTGAGCGATGTAGGTGTAATTAGTAGCGTGAGCTTCGCAGTCCTATCTTACCAACTTCTATTGAGCGATGTAGGTGTAATTAGTAGCGTGAGCTTCGCAGTCCTATCTTACCAACTTCTATTGAGCGATGTAGGTGTAATTAGTAGCGTGAGCTTCGCAGTCCTATCTTACCAACTTCTATTGAGCGATGTAGGTGTAATTAGTAGCGTGAGCTTCGCAGTCCTATCTTACCAACTTCTATTGAGCGATGTAGGTGTAATTAGTAGCGTGAGCTTCGCAGTTCTATCTTACCAACTTCTATTGAGCGATGTAGGTGTAATTAGTAGCGTGAGCTTCGCAGTCCTATCTTACCAACTTCTATTGAGCGATGTAGGTGTAATTAGTAGCGTGAGCTTCGCAGTCCTATCTTACCAACTTCTATTGAGCGATGTAGGTGTAATTAGTAGCGTGAGCTTCGCAGTCCTATCTTACCAACTTCTATTGAGCGATGTAGGTGTAATTAGTAGCGTGAGCTTCGCAGTCCTATCTTACCAACTTCTATTGAGCGATGTAGGTGTAATTAGTAGCGTGAGCTTCGCAGTCCTATCTTACCAACTTCTATTGAGCGATGTAGGTGTAATTAGTAGCGTGAGCTTCGCAGTCCTATCTTACCAACTTCTATTGAGCGATGTAGGTGTAATTAGTAGCGTGAGCTTCGCAGTCCTATCTTACCAACTTCTATTGAGCGATGTAGGTGTAATTAGTAGCGTGAGCTTCGCAGTCCTATCTTACCAACTTCTATTGAGCGATGTAGGTGTAATTAGTAGCGTGAGCTTCGCAGTCCTATCTTACCAACTTCTATTGAGCGATGTAGGTGTAATTAGTAGCGTGAGCTTCGCAGTCCTATCTTACCAACTTCTATTGAGCGATGTAGGTGTAATTAGTAGCGTGAGCTTCGCAGTTCTATCTTACCAACTTCTATTGAGCGATGTAGGTGTAATTAGTAGCGTGAGCTTCGCAGTCCTATCTTACCAACTTCTATTGAGCGATGTAGGTGTAATTAGTAGCGTGAGCTTCGCAGTTCTATCTTACCAACTCTATTGAGCGATGTAGGTGTAATTAGTAGCGTGAGCTTCGCAGTTCTATCTTACCAACTCTATTGAGCGATGTAGGTGTAATTAGTAGCGTGAGCTTCGCAGTTCTATCTTACCAACTCTATTGAGCGATGTAGGTGTAATTAGTAGCGTGAGCTTCGCAGTTCTATCTTACCAACTCTATTGAGCGATGTAGGTGTAATTAGTAGCGTGAGCTTCGCAGTTCTATCTTACCAACTCTATTGAGCGATGTAGGTGTAATTAGTAGCGTGAGCTTCGCAGTTCTATCTTAATCAGGCGATGCACATGCAGGATGAATTAAGCACCTACTTAGACTGTGCGCGCTTCGTAGTTCTATTTTACTAACTTCTATTGGAAATTCGGGCGATGCAGGGCAGGAGTAATTAAATAGACGGCGCGCTTTGCAGATTTATCTTACTAACTTCATATAGGGAATCGGCATCGTTAATGCTTAATGTTTTCCAATTACGAGGGATAAGTGGAGTTTTCCTGATACTGGCACTCTGATGCTTAAAAGGAAACTCCAAAAAAACTATTGTAAAAAACTTGTTAGCAAATAAAAAAATATTTGTGTTTTTTTATAGGAGTAAGGGCGTTTGCGCACTCATCCGTATCCGATTCTCATTCGATTCTTATCCGTTTCTGATCCGGTTTGGCCATCCTAGTAATTGTATGGACGCTTACGCACCCATACGTATCCGGTTCGTGATCCGTAAATTCTCACTCCGGATCGGTTTTTTTACGGATCAAAACCGAGTCGAAGTGGCCGCCATACAAACTGTACGTACGCTTGCGCACTACACGATTTTTTTACGGATGAAGAGTGAGGTACGGGGAGAGGAAAGCTCACGGTGCTAGTGATGTGCCAAATTGACTATTTTTTGATAAACAAGTATTTTGGTACTCGTTACAAAAATAATCGAATGCACACTCGAGACAAGAGACTCCAGGACTCTATTTACGTGAAACGAACTATACGAGTAACGTGAGCGACTTTATTGCGGGATCTACATTACATAAGTTGATATAATTATTAAAAAAGATCAACCTAGTATTCGAATTCTATAAGTACCCGAAATCTATACTCGAGTACAGTCAACTGCTCATCAGTTAGTGGAAAAGTGTTAACACTTTGACCTTGAACGCTTCTTGCTTCTATAGCATTATAGTCGAGATCAACTCAGTCAGTCAGCTCGACTCAGCACATCACTACGACAATATCATGCAATATCGTCTCATATACGAATGAAAACCGGATCGGATACGGATGAGTGCGCAAACGCTAGACGTGAATTTACCGACCGTTTTTTTTACGGATCAAAAACGGACCGGATAAGAATCGGATACGGATGAGTGCGCAAACGCCCTAATAGAGTAGAGGACGCGCCTAGCAGTTCTATTTTCCTCTTTCCTTTTTTTCTTTTTCTATTTTCCTTTTTCTATTTTTCTCTTTTCCTTTTATAAGGGAATAAGGCGATGCAGTGATAAAGTAAACAGATGCTTCGCAGTTAGGAAATCAGGTGATGCAGGAGTAATAGAGCGCTTTGCAGTTCTATCTTAACAACTTCTCATAGATAATCAGGCGATGCAGGATTAATAGAGTAGACGAGGCGCGCTTCACATTTCTACTTTCCTGGCTTTTTGCTAGTAAATATGGCGATGCAGGAGTAAGTATATAGGTGGGGCGCTTTGCAGTTCTATCTTCCCAACTTCTGTTAGGGAATCAGGCTATGCAGAAAGAATTAAGTACCTAGTTGTGGCGCGTTGGAAGCTCGTAGGTCTTCCTTACTATTTTCGATTTAAATCTTCTGCGCGCGCCCCTAGACACGTGCCTTGCCTTTAGGTTAATCTGCCACTGACAGCAGTTTGTGTGGTCGGTTCTTACAACCCACACGATGATGATGATGACCGAGTTAGCCTCATTAGCAGTCAGCTGGGGCCACCACGAACCGTTATTTGTCGGCTACCTGTCAGCTGTTCAGCGACCAAGCCGTCCGTCGCCGGATGTCTTCTAATGTCGGCCGCAATGTGGTCGTGATATATTGTTTCTGCGGTTGAAGGCAATGCCTTGTAAAAAAGAGCAAATTGAAACAGTTCCTAGGAGCGATCCGAATCCGAGAAAATCGGTCCGGAGTATGCGTATAGAACTATTTTGTACAGATGGCAATCGGATCGAATACATAATAGCTACCATACAAATAGTTGTACGACCACGCCGAATCTTGTTTTCACTGAATCGGATCGTAGTGCGAAACAGCTCTTGTCCTAAATTAACTGGTGTAGAACCTGAACCATTTCGACATACTGTAAGCATTTTTTGGCTATTTATTGATATTTTGATTGGAAATACATTATGAAACTTTGTAACCTAAATGTGAGAACCACTATGAAACTAAGTTCAGAACTTTAACCAAACCCATTTCGATTTTTCTGTTATTATTATATTTTTGTAAAAGTTGATGCACTCTAATTATACTTGGTTAGATATACGTAGTTCAAACTCTATGGTTCAGAACCTCAATCATTTTTATATCTAATATTTGATTTAGAAAATGTTGCTGCACACAAAATATGTACGAGTAACTTGGTTAGATTATTCTGTAGACTTTGTTCAGAATTACAACCATTGCCATGGAAAACGCTCGTTGTCTTTAATTTGTTCGTCTATAGCTATACAGGGTGTAAGGAAATGTCTCATTATCCTTTAAACCACATATAATAGCTGTTTCATACAAATTGTCAATAAAGGTATTAACAATTTGTATGAAACAGCTGATTTTTTTTGTTGAGTTACAGAGTTGGCCCCATAGTAAAAGTTGTTTTCTTTTCCTCACACCCTGTATAATTAACTAAGTATTAAAAGAACTGAACTTGGCATTCAAAAATTGTAAGCATTCAAAATTGCAGACTTCTTTTTTTTTATTTAGCTGCGGGACCCTAAAACACAAGCCATCCTCTAATAGTTAGTGAATACCCCAATACACAAGTGTACCTGAACAAAAGTTTTACTTTCTAGTCTAAATGGCTGGCATTGTCAGCAGCCAGTGGCATTGCCGCTGGCGCCCTCAATGCGACGCTGGCGAATCCGTACAATTAGAGTAAAACGCTACTAAATTGTAATTTGCCCGAATTTCTGTGTTTAACGCACCATGTCACTTTCTTTTCGACGAGCGGCTAACAGGCTAAATAGTCTGTAAATACTGCAGAGGTAATTATTCTACATCACTCTACAGCTTAACTACTTGGCTATTGTGAACAAAATTTCTCTAATTTTGCGCTCGTAACTTCAAATTAGGTGTAGTGTAAGTACCTAACTCCAGGAAGAAATGGTAGGCATTACGGTAACGGCGGCGGATGGCACAGGACTGTGAGGAATGGTGCATTAGAGAAGAGGTCTATACGAGTAGAATGTTGAAAATGATACCTAATCCTTTTAGTATTATTTATTACACTACTAGTAGTACCTACCTTCTTAATAAATATCGTTCGAGCTATTGATATGATTGCTCATGACGGAATAAGCAATGGCTGGTTTCATACCAAGAAAACTATGCTTACAGACACGACAACAGCAGATGCCTCCGACTGCTATTGTGAACACTATCTACCACGATCATTCAAAACAAAACACAAAAACTTGTTTGTATCTTTTCAGTTCATTTATTAAGTTTGAAAGTTTAAAATTTTCACGCAGTAGGGTTTTTTTTTTTTTTGTAATGAATGACCGATATTGTTGTCTCTTCCACACATTATAATGGTAAATCAATTTAAAAGTTGAAATTTTTGATATTTTTTAGCATTTCTCATTCTAAATTACATTTAAACATATAGTTGTACAAGTTTTTGAAGACCATTCATAAAGCCCTTTATTTTGATACCCCACTCGATAGGTTATAGTGAGATAAAATTTTTGAAGTCTTTGTTTTGGCGCTAAAAATGCATACAGTAGGGGCGGGATATTCGAAAAGCGAGTGCCCAACCACAAGTGCTGGCTACTGTACCTCGCGCCGCGTCATTGTCGGCCCCATCACATCTGCGGCTGTGGTATTGCCCGCCAGTACCGTACGACAAATCACCTCTGCCGCTGCGTATTTTTCCTGTGAGAAATATTCTGATGCGGACAACGTTAGCGATGACCTGATATGAAATTCTTAAGCGAAACAACTACTCTTGCGTTCTTAAATGATTTGTAATTTCTTGGTCTTTGTCTAGCCCCTTAATGGATAATGAACCTTTGGCGAAATGGTGGGCGATTTTCGCCAGATTTTTAAGGCAGAGGAGACTTTTTGCTTTAGTAAATAAAAATATTACCTATTTAGGTACTCCGGTATCTTTTATTAGAAGTTAGGAATTTTTATAAACTTTGCGATGACTTGCAAGTCGGAACGTCGCAAATAATAACCCGTTCACTAAAATGATATTAAAGAGCTGTCGAGTTTGACGTGACATGAAACTTTCTGAATGGGTGTATTTCTAGATATTTCAAATCGTTCTCTGTAGAGTTGCATTTCCGTTACAATGCACGTGCAATCTGAAGCTGCAGTATACGTACTACGTGATCTTTGGGTTGACGCTGTTATTAGCTGTCAAAATGTTTTAAGATGCTGATTCTACTTTTCTATTATGTATTGAAACTATAGGTACTTACATTTTCAGATTACGAAACTTTATATTTCCGTACATCTGACACTTTACCCTTGAGCATGTATCGTTACATCATCATATAATAGAGTTGGAAATTTGTAGGGTAGGATAGGGTATAATTTCAAAACTATATCGCGTTTGGAAAAGAAGTGAAACTAAAGTTGTTCAGTTTAATGGGCTGAGCTCCACGAGGCTTTGCTTTACTTGCTAATAAATTTTTGCTTACTATCTCTATTCTAAATATATGTACCCAGTAAGTTCTGAATCTGAATTGGTTCTTGGAAAGATGGTTTTGCTGTTGATATAAATGTGATTTGTTTTGCTGTGAATGACTGTGAAATGCGGTTTTGTTTATGTAGCTGTTTTTATGTAAGTGAATTTGTATGTCTTTTAGAGAATAAAGAATCTTTAAACCTAAACCTAAGTTTTTAATATTAAGTTTGAACGCTTCCAAGCTTGTTGCATTGTATGAATATGCATACAAACTACTAATTGTAATTCCATACTCTACAGGTAGAGTACCTATAGACAATTATAAATGCACATCTATTAAAATAAGCAGATTACTCGGATAGTAATTTTGCAATTTAAGAGCAGTATCGGTTGTAATTACCTAGTAGAAAGGAGTGTTCAAGAAATGTGCACACGGTATTTCTGCCCCGCCCTTAAAATTGTACTGTTTAAATTGATTGAATCATATTTTATTACTACTCTTAGTATCGGATAATTTTATTAACAAAAGGAAGCTACTAAAGGTAAACAATCCTTTTATGATAAAAGGTGTCTTAGTTATTAGCCAAGTAAACGTAATAAAATAACAGTTATAATAATTTTTCTTCTTTACTAACAGTTAAAACTTATTTTAAAAATGTATTTTTCTATAAAAATATACTTAATAAATAACCGTTTCGATGGTATGGTATACCGTATACATAATAAAATTAAGGAAAAATAATAAATTACTGAAGGGATAAAAAATCCAGTACAATGATGACTCCGTGCCGGTGCCTACGTGCTCTGTGCACATTATAAGCGGCTGGAAGTTTCAAAATAGGCTTAAAAAATAGATAGTGTGATTGTGCTTATACGTGAGGCATACTACAGTCTCTGGATCTGACCACTTACAATAAAAGAATGAAAAAATAAATTCGAAAATGGAACTCTATGGGAACTTGTTACTTTTTAAACCGACTTCAAAAAAACGAGGTTTCTCAATTCGACCGTATATATATTTTTTTGTGTGTTCGCGGATAACTTCGTCGTTTATGAACCGATTTTGATGATTCTTTTTTTGTTGGATAGGAGATATTCCAAGGGTGGTACCATGATAAGGAAACCAGGACCTGATGATGGAATCCCAGAGAAATCGAGGAGAACCTTCGAAAATCGTAGTGGCGACTAGTGTGTCTGTTAATTTTTTCATTAAGTATTTTGAAGCACTACTATTTAATGAAGGTCTGGAGTCGATCTGGTGATGGAGCCGAAAGACAGTCGAGGGAACTTCTCAACGGTTTACAGCAATTACCTGGTGTTTGGGCTTGATTAATTTGTATTGATGAGCACTTTACACTTAGATGGGTTGTGATTGACATTAGGGGTCTGATGATGAAGATGAAGGACAGTCCAGGGAACTCCTCAACGTTTTACAGTAGCTATCAGTATGTTATTAAATATCTCCGCCAATTGTGAGTTGATTTTAGTAATTCTTTTTTCCATTAGACAGGATTTACCTTTGAGATGGTCCCATTTTTTTTTTATTAAGATCTGATAGTGGAATATCAGGTAAAACTTGGAAACTCCTTAGTGGAAGGTAGAAATCGCATCACTATTCGTCTATTCTTTTGGTCATAATATCTCTGTCAGTTTTAATCCGATTTTAATATTTCTTGTTCATTCGAAAGGATTTTTCTCATGGGTAAA
Source organism: Carpatolechia fugitivella (assembly GCA_951230895.1). Lineage (NCBI taxonomy): Eukaryota > Metazoa > Arthropoda > Insecta > Lepidoptera > Gelechiidae > Carpatolechia > Carpatolechia fugitivella. Next base: position 9,265,970 of record OX579645.1, read on the forward strand.
CCCGTATAAATTTTGTTAAAATCTGATGATGGAGTACGAGATAAAAGTGGAAACTCCTCAACTGGTGTTCGCCGTATGTATCGCAATATAGCCTCTGTGGGCGAGTAGTCGAGTATTTGACTCTCATTACGGAAGTCTTTGTGAGACTTTCTCTAGGACATGACATGACATTAGATCACCTGATTGTCCGAAAAAATATGATTCCGTACTTTGGAAGGCACGTTAAGCCGTGGGTCTCGGCTTCTATCTACGGAAGCATTCGTTACCCCAGCCAAGTCAGTGGCCTATGGTGGCGGCTCTATAACACTGACACCCGGACGATATACTATACTGTGTGGGTTTGTAAGGTTGGTTGTCGACCTTTCAACCTACATGATGATAAAGAAGAAACCAGCCTAGATTCACATCTGTAATGAACTAGTAATGAACTTTAAAGAGAACCACTTGACACTCCAACGACGAACTAAAGTATTATTATGTAGGCATCGTCAGTTAAATGGCCAGCCGGACTATCTTGGAAACATAACATTTTATTAATTTTAATGTTATTGGAGGGAGATTGGACTTTCTTCGGTGAGCTCTTCTCCACAGATAGTGAACTCACCCAAAAAAATGTAATGACGGATCTGAGTGATGTAATAACATCCTATTTTGACTTTTGACTTTGGGAGATACAGTCGGTATAAACTACTTAATGTGCTTTGCAAAGCACGGAAGACTTCAAAATAAAAACCACTATCGCTGTACTGAAACAGTCGTAAATAGCAAAACCTAGCTGCTGATTTTGGAGAAAAATAATAAGAAAAACTGTCGATATTATAATTAATTACTAACATAAATTGTAACCCAAACACTAAAAATTGAAAAATAAAATAATTTTAACAAAAAAATATAAAAACCTCCTTCAAATTCCATAGATGCTTATTTGCACTAAAAAGTAACAAATAAAAAAACATTTTAAATGAAATATAAAAAATATAACATCCTCTATGCTTGGTATTTCGCTACGGGATAAAATCCGAAACGAAATCATCCGGCAGAGGACCAAGGTGGTGGATATTGTCCAGAAATGTAGCAAGCTGAAGTGGCAGTGGGCTGGCCACGTCTGTCGCAGAACCGATGAGCGTTGGAGCAGACGGCTTCTCGAATGGAGACCGCGTCTCGGGAAACGTAGTGTGGGACGCCCCCCTGCCAGGTGGACTGATGACCTGAAGAAGGTCGCTGGTGGTGGCTGGATGAGGAAAGTGGGTGATCGTGCGCTTTGGCGTACCCTTGGGGAGGCCTACGTCCAGCAGTGGACTGCAATAGGCTGATTGATTGAATATCCTCATAGAGTAGTGTGTCACGTAACTATTTACAATTTTGTACTTCCTTTTGGAGTCGGTGCCAGCCACTGCTAGCCAAAAAGTCAGAGCCAAAAAGTAAGAACGAAATAAAAAAAATGCAAATAAAAAATAATTAATGATATAGAATGTTCTAAGAGCAAATCATAGCGCTGCAAGGTAGCACCGCTCGCAGATAGCACCCGACCGAAAGAACAAACGACGACGACGACGGATCGCTCAAGTCGGTATCATGAATCATGGAATGAAACAATAGTTTCGTCGCGACGGAACTATCGCCTACAATATTTTTGGCTGGCACCGACTCCAAAAGGAAGTACAAAATTGTAAATATTTACGTGACACACTACTCTATGAGGATATTATATTTTTTATATTTCATTTAAAATGTTTTTTTTTATTTGTTACATTTTAGTGCAAATAAGCATCTATGGAATTTGAATTTGTTAAAATTATTTTTTAATTTGCGTGTTTTTTCATTGTGACGTCCGTTCGAAAATTGTGTGTTGCTATCAAAATGAATTTAACTCGTGAGCATTTTCGTTCAATGATTTTTTATTATTTTCATTGTGGCTTAAGTCAACAAGAGAGTTGCCAGAGACTTCAATTGGCATTTGGTGATAGCACCATGTCGCAGCTCTGTGTATTCGTGGTTTGGAGAATTTAGTCGTGCGACTGCGGTTACTACTTACAGACTCTAATATTGACACCGTACGACAACTTATTGAAACTGCCAAAAAATTACTTGCTAGCAATTCGTGCATTGTAAGGCATTGGAATGAGCCAAATGCAAAGCATTTTACATGTGCATCTGAAGGTTCGGAAGCTTTGCACTCGATGGATGACTTAATGGAAGACCCGAATCCGAAAGAAAGAGAAAGCCAATCGGCAGAGTGGGTCTTTCCTTCTGAAGATTTGCCGATGAAAGTTAAGAAAAGTCGAAGCATTGGTTAAAAAATGGTTGCTTCTTTTTTCGGCAAATCAGGACATTACACTACAGTATCGCTTGAAGATCAAATGACAGGGACTGCAGATTGGTACGTCAACACTTGCTTGCCCAGAGTCTAAGAAAAAGTTCGCGAAAAACGTCCTCGAAGCAATGTCCTCCTTCACCACGATAACGCATCCTCACATTTCGCGTAGGTAAAAGAAGCCTATAAGGCTTCAAATGTGGAACTGATGACGCATCCGCCTTACAGCCCGGACCTCGCACCCTGTGACTTCTTTTGTTCCCAAAAATTAAAGACAAACTTAGAGCACACGTTTTACGAGCCCTGAATCGGCGGTGAATGCGTTCCATGAAGCCATTGAAAAGGTTTCTAAGAAAAACTGGTCCAACTGCTTTGTACAGTGGTTTCAGCTAATGCAAAAATGCATTAATTACGAGGGAATATACGTTAAAAAACAATAAAGGCTTCAAATGTGGAATTGATGACGACACATCCGCCTTATAGCCTGGACCTCGCACCCTGCGACTTCTTTTTGTTTCCAAAAATTAAATTCAGACTTAACGAACGAACATATGGAACGCATTCACCGCCAATTCAGGGCTTGTAAAACGTGTGCCTCGTAAGTTGAAGCCATTGAAGAAGAGGTCCCTAAAGAAGTCCAACTGCTTTGTACAGTGGTTTCAATGAATGCAAAAATGCAATATACTTTGAAAAACAATAATTGTACCGTAAGTCTTATTTAGTCTTACGAGGGCTGATTGATAAGTTTCCGAAACGACACAGAAAAACTTTAAAAATATATTTAAAATAAATTTATTTCTCAACGTAGTTTCCTTCTACCTCGATGCATTTAGTCCAGCGCTTCTCCAATGCCGTTACACCAGTTTGATAAAATGTTTTTTCCAACCCCTCAAAATACTCGTCCACGGCAACAATGACTTCTTCATTTGATGAAAATCTCTGGCCACCTAACCATTTCTTCAGGTTTGGGAATAAGTGGAAGTCACACGGGGCCAGATCCGGGGAATAGGGTGGATGCGGTAGCAATTCGAACCGCAATTCATGGAGTTTGGCGACTGCAACCATTGACGTGTGTGCAGGTCCGTTGTCATGGTGGAACAAAACTTTATTTTTGGCCAAATGTGGTCGTTTTTTCTGGATTTCTTCACTTAATTTTTGCAGCAAGCTTGCGTAGTACTCTCCATTTATTGTTTTTCATTTTTGCAGATAATCCACTCGAGCATCCCAAAAAACAGTCGCCATCACTTTGCCGGCCGACAAAACCGTTTTTGCTTTCTTCGGCGCAGGTCTTCCGCTCTCAGTCCACTGCTTAGATTGTTCTTTTGTCTCGGGAGTATAATGATGTATCCAGGTTTCATCGACTGTTACATAACGCCGCGAAAACTCGTTAGGATCTCGGTTAAACAGCGCCAAACACTCCGATGAATCGTCCACTCGACGTTGCTTTTGGTCAACAGTGAGCAAACGCGGCACACATCGCGCGCAAAGCTTTTTCATTCCCAAATGTTGGTGCAAACTATTAAAAACGCGTTCAGATGAAATGCTCACCATCTCTGCTATCTCTCGCAACTTCAAGCGCCGATCATTCAATACAATTTTGTGAATTTTTTTGATCATGTCCGGATTCGTGACTTCATTTGGACGGCCAGACCTGTGGGCGTCTTTGCAGCTCAAAATCCACGTTTAAAATCAGTTACCCAGGTGTGAATTGAACTCAATGCAGGAGCAGAATTACCTAAAACACTGTCTAGCTTGGTTTTAATCTGGGTTGCTGTTTTCTGTTTTAAAACGTAAAACTTTATCACCGCACGAATTTCGTTTCTTTCCATTGTTAAGAAAATTTACGACAGAGAAAGTTCTACGTCCTATCAAACAAATTCCACCAGTTCGATTAAATTCAAATTTGGCGTTCTATTTTCAAAAAGATGCCAAAATATAATGTAATATTTTTTTTTTGCGTATCATTTTTTTAAGTTCGTCGTTTCGGCCAGTTATCAATCAGCCCAGGTATTATCAGAATCTAGAAACTTTCAGTATGCCCTAAGTAAAGTCGTAGTTTACATCATTGACGTAGCAGAACAAAAGACTTTCAAATAAATAAATAAATAAAATAAACAAACATAAACATTCGACGATAAACATTTGTATAACAATATGTTTTGTAATTAATTATGAAGATGTATTTAAAACACTATCCTTAACAGAAAATCAGCGAAAATTCTTTACAAACAATCGGAAGACGGTAATGCGGTTTTTTTAAATCCTTGGTGCGGCGCCGGCGCCGCCGCTAGTCCGTTTTTTATTTTGTAGTCTGATTCTTTTGTCATATTTATCTAAGGGTTTCCTCCACGTTCTATCATAACTGTTCAAACGTAGCTATCTAGAAGCGATTGCAGTAAAAATGTCCTCATCTTAACTCTAACGACAATTTAAGTAGAGGTTTCAATATCAAAGCCGTAATTTTGACATGACATATTTTTAACTACTGTTTGCCCGTCTTCAACAATGGGTACACGTATGGGATAATGATTTGTTTCATTGGATAAGTGGCATACACTTAAGCTCATCAAAGATTATTATTTTATCATGGTAGGCACACACGTGACACACCGCAAAAACCATGGAATACTTGTAGAAGAAATAAGTAAGTAAGTTTTTCTTCTACAAGTATTAACTAATTTAAGGTACCTAAGTGTATCTCCCCAAATAAAAGCCTCCCATGACAACAAATGAACAACTACTTACAACCTGGGACGTTAAGCGGGATTTTTCTCCTAGGAAACGTAAAATAAATTAGCTTTAGCCACTGAAAGAACGTCTGGCACTTGTATTTACATAATATTTAGTTCCATCAATAAGATGTTCAGATAATTATACCTTAAATTTGAATTTCATGTAAGTACCTTGAAGTTTTTGCCAGGCTACCAAACCGAATGAAAATTGTTGGAGCGTCATTGTAGAAACCGCTGAGATTTCCCAATGAGAATTCGTCATATCTATAAAATAATAATAATAAATCATTCGTATAATAAAATAAATCTATTTATAAGTTAACCGCAGCGCAGCCAGCGGGTGAGGCTATTTAGAATATTGTATGTAAGTAGATATTTGTACAAAACGTTTGCATTCGCAAGCGTGCGGTTTCGCGGTCTACGTCCGCCCGCCAGAAAATGCGTACTTCTCGTAGACACTTAGGGCGTTTGCACACCACACGTATCCGGTTCGTATTCGATCCGTGAATTCTTACTCCAGATCGCTTTTTTTAAGGATCCGCCGCCGAAGTGTCCGCCATACAAATTGTACGTACGCTTTTGCACACTACACGATTCGTGTTCGGTTTTTTACGGATGAAGAGTGAGGTACTACGGGAAGGGGTAAGTTCGCGCTGCTAGTGATGTGCCAACTTGGCTATTTTTTGGTATTCAAGTATTTTAGTACTCGGTACAAAATAATCGAATGCACACTCGAGACAAGGGACTCCAGGATTCTATTTACGTGAAATGAACTATATGAGTAAATTATATAAATTTAAGATACGATTAAATAAGATTGCGAATTTTCCTCACAATCAATATTCGAATCGTGCCTATAAATACTCTAATCTATACTCGAATACCAGTCAACTGCACATCAGTCAGTGGTAACACTTTGACCTTGAACGTTTTTTAATTCTATAACATTATGGTCGAGATTCGTAATTGACTGTTTCCACTGACTTGCGGTTGAAAGTACCTGGAAATTCAACTGCTATATTCTGAATTCTCGAATATGTGAGTACTTACAAGGTATTCAAGTCAGTACTTGAGTCAGCTCGACTCGGCACATCACTATGGCACGTCTCGGATACGGATGAAAAACGGATAAGTGCGCAAACGCTAGACGTGAATTTCCCGGACGTCTTATTCACGGATCGAACAAGAATCGAATAAGAATCGGATATGGATGAGTGCGCAAGCGTCCTTAGGATGCTAGATGAAAATTTCACTTGAGAACAAATTGAATATGAACTTTCGATTGCGGTGAAATAGGCGAGACTTTGATGCCTGTGTTTTGCGAAAGCCATGCAAGGTAGATATTGCGCCTCCGCGCTACAGAACCGCCGAACGCGGCCATTGTTGCCCATTGTCTAGATTGATGGACTGATGACTTTTACCTCCGCCGTCGTCGGTTAGAAGGCAAAAAGTAGCAGACACCTCAATTTGTTTTAAATTGAAAAAAGTAGGACATGTCTTAAGTGTCTGTAAGTCAAGTGCCATGATTTGTATTTCCATCCTCATAACTAAATGCTTCGAAATTCTGATCAAACTAAAACAGTAGCTTCTAGAAAATTATCATGGTAATCTATACATATATCTCTACTCTCATTGTTCCTTGATTTACTTATTGTAACTTCAATTTAATCTTGTAATTAGAGAACCTTCTATCTCTACAGAAAATGATTCAGTAATTGACCAAAAATTATCTTCCATTATAATTCAATATGTATTAAGCGGCGCGGCGGCGGCGGCGGCGGCAGAGGCGGCAAACCGCTTGCAAGTTTCTCTCACGTACAAATTAATTGGAAGGCAATGAAAACTGAACAGAAACCGTCTAGCTGATCGCTTTTACGGTATCGGCATCGTAATATTAAATATTTCAATTACAGTAGTGGAAATGAACACAGACAGTAAAAGTCCGATTGGTTTGTATTTGAACTAATTATTATGATACCTTTCACTCGGCGACAATTTAAATCGCTCAATTTTTCTCGCGGTCCGATTTTTAATTAGTTGCGATTATCTGCGCGTTGGTGCCAATCTTCTATAATATCGATAGGAATGCAATTTTCTCGACAAATTAGATTTTACTTTCGAAATCAAGATAATCTTCATCAAATGTTGCCTTGAAGAAATTACAATATTAAAATAAGTTGCCTAGGTGCTTTTATCTATATCCCAATGTGTTTTTCCCTTCTGGTTAAGACATAGTTATAGACAACGTTAATTACTTTTATTTTTAAGCAATATTTAAAGAAAAGGAAGTAGTAGGTATATCCAGATCTGGAATATCAAAATTACTCGCACAAGTAATAATAATTCACATAGATCCACCGAATTTCGTTTTTTTTTTTAATTTTGGTATTGCTTGCCTCATTGTGGTCTCTCGTGAAGAGTTACCCTGTAGGGTGCAAGTAAGTGACTGGTCTCCACAAACTGATACAATGCATTTGCATAAAAGTGTTGTTGCGTATAGTTATCGTAATAAACTAATGTAATAATAAATAAAAACCATCACAAAAACATATTTTTCCGGAAAGAAGTTCCAGATAATTCACATCATGGGTTGTTTTCTTTTTATTTGTAGAAACCTATCAGTTACACCGTATACCTATATAGGTATACCTACATATGTAGGTAGTAATTAAATTAAATTTATAATATGAATTCTTCTTGAGATTGTGCTAGAGAGGGCCGGTGCCGTCGCTGTTCACCATCGCTCGTCCGGCCAGCTTATCATCCTGCGCAGCAGTCAAGCATGTCTTTCATTTTCTGACAAGACAAGTACCAGTAGTTATTGGTGATTGGATCAGAATTCAGACAGCGCCATTGTCTTTATTACTGATAATAATAATAAATCAATTCATTCCCACGGGAAAACTCATTTAACGCGGGTGAAACCGCGGGCGGAAAGTTAGTCAAGTATAAAAGACTTGCTCAGCTGGTTCCTCAGGCAATTCAAAAATAGAGCAACTCTTGTCATCTCTGCCCCTGTAGTCAACTGCGTCTGAGCCGAATAAATAAACTTAGATAAAAGTGCATTTACACTCGCCTGCCAACATAAATACACAAGACCTTTCCTGACGTGGAAAACATTTTCACGTACCTAGTTCCTAGCGCTTAGCGAACTAGAGGAACAAATAAAATTAGCGACCGAGTTTCGCACACCAGACTAAAGTTCGGGTCAAGAAACTTCAGACTATAGTGACTTCTTCAGAAAAATTCAGCCTTGTTGGATTGTTGGATGCTTCTTGTGCTTTAGTGTTTAACCAAATATTTAACACAAGACTGCAAATTTTGTAAGTCAAATATTCTAGTTAACTAATCGACTGTGGTAAATTAGTAAGTAAATGAGACCTTACTTTTATGGTTAGTTTTTCTCAGTTATGGCGCATAGGGATGGTCGACAAGTTTACAAAACGGAGCTGTTTTATACTAGTATAATGTAGCTAGTAGTTTAGTAAAACAGCTAAACGACGCGACGTTTAAAGGATTTTTTTTTTATAATTACTAAACTTGAACACGCTGAATTACATAAACGTTTAGCATTCATCAAAGATAAATGTTTTTTCAAACAGCGTGAATTGAAACGTTCTTAACTTATAATAATAATATTAATTTATTTTCAAAAAAGCCTCTTACTAAACATCATATGGAACGAATTTAATTGTTTACAGGTGGCTTGATAAACAAAACTAATTTGAGATAATTCCCTGACTTTCATACTAAGATATCCTGTGTTATGAGTTAATACGGCACTATTATAACAACAATAATGACGTCGTCCGAGACGAAATAAATAAAATGAGTAATACTAATGAAAATGTACCTGCAATACTAATGAAAATTTAACACAATCTTTTTAAATTGAAATCAGTGAATTACAGGACAATTTTAATAAAAAAGTTATCAGTGTTTTATGAAAAGTCAGTGCAAGACGTTGAAAAAGCTATGGTACAGCGACGAATTTTGGACTGATATTACACCTCATATACACGAGTATAAGTAAACCGATGCCAGAGAAACACGGCTGCGGTTTCATGACATGACATGACAATGTACGATGATGTGCGTAAAAATGAGTCAGGTGACTAATGTCTCGAATGAAAATGCAACTGTTTTTCCACACATAAGTGCATGCATTCGTTTACTGAGTGCAGGCAGGAAGGAAAATGTAAACAGGGATTTCTGTGAAAGCGGCCGGCGGCGGCGCGGGCGCAGGGCTCTTGAGATTCATTTGAGATATTATACTCGTACTGCGTGCGTACCCTGATTCCTTCTACCTGCCTAAAGTTATCCTCTTATTCTTTAAACTTGTTGTGTTGACGTAGCTTCCCGAACGCTGCCCAGCCTAGTTAGATTCGACGATTACGATACGATTGGATCTTTAGTCCTAAATAGACATAATCGTTTACAACTTCGAGAGCAGCGTCCCCAACGTTTAGTGGAGTGGGTACTACATGGGCGTTGGACATAATTTTTGTCTTATCCATGTTCATTTTAAGACCCACTTGTCGGGAGACTCTGCTGAGCTCATTGAGCATCATGCCGAGGTCCTCCAAGGTCTCATCCATAACAACTATGTCATCGGCAAATCGAACGTGAGTGGTGTACTCGCCGTTGACGTTGATGCCATGTCTTTCCCAGTCCAGAAGCTTGAAAACAACTTTCAATGCAGCGGTGAACAGTTTCGAAAATATTACATCTCCCTGCCTCACACCTCGCTGCAGCTGGATTGGCCTCGAGTTCTGATCCTGGAGTCGGACCGACATAGTGGCGTTTTCATACAAACACTTCAGCACTTCTACATACCGATAGTCAATTTGGCACGTCTGGAGAGACCGCAGCACTGCCCAGGTCTCGATCGAATAGAGAGAAGGCTTTCTCATAGTCTACAAACGCTAAGCATAGTGGCTGGTTCTACTCTACGGACTTCAGATAACCTTAAGATGTCCCATCGTATCCTGCTTAGTTCTTCCTCCAGTTCGACGATCTTTTCGTCAGTCCGCAGTGTGCGATTGTTGTATGTTGCCAAGGGCTAGAGGTCGTCGGTGTTGGCAACAAAGAATCGCCCGGGGATTTTTCGCACCCCCAGTTCCACCGTATCCACAGCTATTACCAAGGATAGATAGATAGATAAAACTTGCTGGGAACAGTGGAGCTGCCGGGCCGTGTTTTAGCTGTGTCGCTCATTGGGGGGATGTGCCATAATCGCCATGCTTGGCAGGCGGGTTGGCGATCGCAGTATGATGTTAAAGGCTGCCACTCATCAAATGCGTTTGCAACACGATGCGTTGCGACTGCGTGCGACACGATTTGTGATCTATAAACTTATATACGAACGTTCACACCGAAAGTGTCGCAGAAGCAATGCGATGCGTCTGCATGCATCAGACGCACCGCAGTCTGCGAGACACAAACCGAAATCACGCGCACGGCCGGAAGTCAACGACGCACGCGCGCCTATGGACGATGACGTTCTATTACACGAGATTTCCTAATGGCGCATACACCGCGCTATTGCATGCGTCTGCGTCACGTTAGCTGTGCAGCTGGAAAACTGACGGTTGTGAATATTTACAAAATAATTGCATTTTCCAGTGATTAGGACCACTAATCACTGGAAAATGCAATTATGACCATAGATCTCGAAATATGCGAACGATTAATTAATATAGTACGCAGATATAAATGCCTTTATGATCCACAAGACAACAACTATAAAATAAGTTTACTGTTATGTGATCAAAAGTTGGAAGGGAAATAGTTTTTTTCGTGCACCCACAGTATTTTTTCTCGGTGTAAACGGCCTTCTGTCGCAACGTGCTGCAGACGCAACGCATCGTGCTGCACACGCATTTGGTGTGTGGCAGCCTTTAATGCGCTGAAGGACGCTGTAGCCCGTCCTCTGGTAGACAGTCCTCGGTCGGTCGCCTCTTACAACTCCCACAGAAAGAGATGAGGTGGTGCTATTCCAAGCCGTCTACCACATGGCGCTGTTACAAAGTAACAGAAAGGGTCAGATTATAGCACAGCTAGTTTCTAGCCTGGGGAAAAATGATACCTACTTAGCGGGTGTAACTACAAAGGGTTAACTAAATAACGAAAAACCTCTCGTTCATGAAACTGAGAAAAAAATCTATAAAATTCTAAAAACTTTTGGAGTTTCGTGCGTTAAAGTTTTTAATTTAATTTTTGAAAGTTCTAGAACTAAAGTTGTTCAGTTTCACAGACAGAAGGTTATCCTAGAGGTTTTGCGTTGTTTTCATTCAGGTTCATAATTTCCCTTTCTCAAAAACTCCCCTAGGGTCCAGAATATCTCATTCCCAGAATATCCCTCCCCCAATATGAAATATATATATTTATTCGTAACCATAGGTAATATATGATTTCTTAATAAAAATATGTATTTCCAAACTATGATGAACCACTCTATTACATAACCTAGGGTGTAATTTTACAATGTTAGGTTGCAGAAATGTTGTAAAAAATTCTACAATGCTGTAGTAACATATTTCTGTTAGGATACGAGTTAAAACTATTTAAACCTATTTAAATCTAAGTTCCTAATTTTGTCAGACAATTTTATTTGTTATAAATATTTGGGGCCATGGGCCATTTCTAACACGCTATTTTCATTAGTGCTGATTTGCACATAGGACATAGGTATTGGTTTTAACAACAATACTTCTGGGTCTCAAAATAAATTAATCTGTTGTCATTACATATCTTTTTGAATTATTTGGGATTTGATTTGATGTAACCTATAGAGAACATTGTAAGATATATATATGTATTATACATAAATATGGAAAAGTTAACAATTTAAGAGATTTGAATCATTTGAAGCAAGGGTTAAAGTGTCTGTTGTTTTTAAACTACACATAGCGCGTAGGCATTGTTTTTGTGCTCTAAAAATTATATCCTATGTAGAGTTATCCCAAAAAATGATCCCGTACCTTAGTTCTGAAACTACGCACGCAGCTACGAAACCGAAATATGCCATTAGTTATGAATACGTCCATCCAACATTTTTTCTGTACAGTACGTTAGATAATTTGTACAATTTATTACACACAGCTAGGGAATATGTTTCCCAGGACATATTTTAATCATAATTAATGTTCAGGTTAGGTATATTTTTTCTTTTACTAAAGTGGACTATTATTTTATTATTATTGGTTAGTTAGAAAATTGTTATTCATCTAAGCAGTCATATTTTTTAAGTTCATTTCCCTTTCCTAATATGTCCCTTCCTAGTTTCCACGTTTTACTTACTACGAGTAGATTAGACAGTGTTTGTAAATAAATCGAAGCAAAGTATTCAAATTACTAACCTTCTAAGGTTAGTAATTTGAATACTTTAAGTTTGGTACTCGAACAGTGCTGATAATTATTTCATCTTATAGTAAAGGTGCTATATTTAGTGTTGCGTAGTAAGTGTGCTTTTAAACAATACGAGTAGTTGAGGATTGTGTAAGCACTCTCGTATTTTCTGTGTACCAAAAGTTCACCATAATGCCGCGCCGTCGCCGCCGCCGCCGTCGGGGCCGTGGTGTTGAAACAGGGAAGCTCTGCTCGAGCCCCGCTCGGTCAGTGCCCAACGTTACATTGTTTATAGATTTAGTAATTATTGTGAACAGGCGTTTAATAAACGAGCTACAGGAAAATATACCCAATGCTGTTTGAATAAAAATCTAAATACCGTAGCTATTCGAAATAAGCTCACTGAGCCAAAGTTCTCTGAACTACACAAAATTAACATTATGTTTGAAAATCTGTCAAAAAATATTTAACTACTAATTAAAAACCTAACTTTTGCTTTATAATACTTTTTTTCGTGTAACTAATCAAATATTGACTATAATGTTACATAAATCAACTGAGCTCGTGAGTATTTGTATTCTTGTATCTTAGACTACCTATTTATTAATTAAATACTTCGAATAAATGTACATTATGAATTTCAAATTCAAAGACACATGAAAGAAATCAATAAGCGTCGTATATTTAATCATTATGAATAGGTACGAAACTCATATGCGCGCGTCTTCCAAAATAGCACAAAGTTCATCCGTTAAAAGCTGGCTGTGTGTGTGTTTTAGTATGGCGCAACGAAACCGAACTTAAACCAGCAAGCGGGCAATAATTCTATGAACATTTATCCACCTATCAAGTTACACTGTTCATTCAATTCAACAGAATGTTTAAGTGTTCAGTGTGCGTCATTAAAGTTGAACTGACGTCATATCCGTTTCCCTAAAACTGTAAGTAACCTATCCCAAGAACTTACAAACTATCGGCATATTAAATATTCCAAAATAAAATTTGTTTGAGAGTTTAGTTGCTGTTTTGATGGATACAAGGAAAGTTATTTCAGTGACGCTGTATCGTGTTGCAACGAGAGCTGCATGCTGCATGGGACGAGACTGTTTAGTTCTTTCAGCTGTACGCACATGTCTTCATCCCGATTTGTTTACAATGGTACAATAAAAGTGCAGAGTCCTCGCCTGAAGGGCGCTAGCGCTACACTGGATAAAGATGAATACGAAGAAAACTTTTAAAATAAATTTATTTCATTCTTTTATATTTTCATCATTGAGACAAAATACACACCCTGTCTCCAGCACGATGGCATCCAGAGCCTCAAACAAAAATCACAACCGGTCGATATTTGAAATATTCGAAACGCATAGAAAGCAACATGAAATAGACCGATGGCCAGTAATCATGGCCATTGGAGACCGCTCCTCACAGTACAGAGGACAAAGGATATAGTCAGGCCAGGCCGCTTGAAACGGTTTGAATTTTCTCAAGAGATTTTTTATATGTTTCTATGAAATTTTGTTTACATGTATAGTTTACCAAACTGCACAATTATACGAAAATTCATGACAAAGCATAAATAATATACCAGAGAAAACTTAATCCGTTTCAAGCAGCCTGGCCTGACTATATCCTTTGTCCTCTGTATACCTGTCTTTGATACGAAAGCCCTTATGTCGCGGGAGAGCAGGACTGACCACCAGCTGTCAGTTGGAAGAAAAAAAAATAACAAGAGGTGCGGAAGCGGCGCGCACGCGCTGTTCACTTTTGCCGCGCGGGCGGAGGGTGGCCGCATCGACTTAAGCCAGGGTACTGGATCGCGCGCGCTCAGTCAGCTGACAACAGCGATCGCGCTCACTCGCCAGCTTAACTTACCCCTGCGTGCCGGTTACTCTTCGCTCTCGAGTGCTATCATCGTGGTTTGCAGAGACCGACAATGGCCACCTACGCCCAGTTCAAGCACGTAGAACTCTACAAGATCGGCCACGGGAAGAACAGGTAAGCCCTCCTTAAAACCTTGCGCTGCTTTGCGGTTGTTGCGGGATGCTGATCCTGAAGGATTTTACTGCTTATCCCAACTTTTCTTTATTTTAGGAAAAATCAAGTATGGTAATTTTTTCATAGGTTTCCATAATTCGGTATCGTAATAAAATCTTATTTGACTGTTGATGTTACAAGTTTTATTTTTAGTTTTGGAAGCTCAGCGTTTCTTTCTGCAGTAATAAAATAAATCTATCTACAATTTAAATTCACAGTCTAAATTTTTACGTTTCATTTCTTGTTTGATGCGATATATAATGAGATTAGATCAGAATATAGTGCATCTACATAAATTAAAATGTGGAGATATCGAAAAATCTGCATGGTGTTTCCCGGTGATAATATTTATACATGTTGGTCGTCATTAACCCAGATGTTGGTGCACGAGCCAGGGTGGGTATTTGTCACCGGGTAGTCGAGCAGAGTCGTGGGGTTTGTGATAAAGTGCGTTGAACTCGGCTTGTAGTAATGCGGGGGTCACGACACACGCGTCATTCGACGAACCTTCAGCAAAGGCTGAAGAAAATTCACCGCGCTCATTTTTCCTTAAAGGACTTTAGACAGCTTGGTACTTAAAATATCAATAAATGTTTGTCCTGCCTGATATACGTTACAGCTTATAAAACGACAAGAAATATTTTTTTTACTTTACGGTGGTGTAGGTAGATATTCCACAATTCTCTTAAATTATATTTTTAAACAAGCACTGTACTTAATAAGTCATTTTAATGTATTTATAACAATTATTAACATTTATCAAAACGCCCACAAAATATTTTTTCCCAATTAGTCGCTTTGACGCATCTATCATCAATAAAAATACCTAAAAGTATATATATTTTTATTACATATTAATATAACAAGAAGCATTTGATTCATTATAATTTATAATAATAATAAAATTTATTACCAGATTTGTAAATACGTTAGAAGACTTTCGGAAAACCAAATGTATCCAATTGAATCTTTCAGACGAGTCTGTTTAAAAATATTATTATTCATCATCATCATCATCATCAACAGCTCATATACGTCCCCACCAAAGTTAAATTTATCTAAAGTTAAATGTTCTTGTTTTATTGCTTCAAAGTGAAATGAAAATCAAAATGTTCATGTTATTCAATGACAAGTAAGTTTAGTTTAGATACATCTCTCGGGTCCGGCCGTTAGGGCGTTTGCGCACTTATCCGTATCCGATTCTTATCAGGTCCGTGTTCGACCCGTGAAAAAACGGACGGTAAATTCACGTCTATCGTTTGCGCAGTCATCCGTATCCGATGTGTTTTTCATTCGTTTTCTTTATTTTTATTATGAAAACATATTTATCTAAAAATATAAATATCAACTGCACTATTCAGAACATCAGGAATAGCAATTTTTATTGTGGTAAGCGAAATGCGAAATTGTATGTTTTAATTCCAGTTGCCGAAGCGAAAGCAGTGGTTCTGAAATTTGCATTGAAGTTTTAATTTTACATAACAGTGTACCATTGTACTTGTCACTTCAAACTGCCATTGACTTACTACGTACTTACAATTTTGAGTAAATAGGTATCAATCAATTAATCAGCCCCAAGGGCACGCCAAAGCACACGATCACCCGCTTTCCTCATCCAGCCACCACCAGCGACCTTCCTCAGGTCATCAGTCATCATCATCAGAGTAAATAGATATATCCGTTTAAATCTTTAAATCAATACCTATTCTAAATGTAAATTTTTCACTGAACGCCTTTTTAAATTCTGTACCACCGTTTTGAGCAAAAGCCTCTCCGTTTTTCTTAATTTTTTTTGTTTTTTTTTAATGATATCTTTCGAATCTATCAAATTCCCAAAAATGACGTTACGTAAAATGTAGCGTTATTTTTTATCAAGAGTACAAAGATCATTTTATGTTTATTACTTTGAAATTACTTTCAACCTAATTCTTCCCTTTTTAATGGGAAAATTTACCATAATCAAAATCAAAATTGATTATTAATTTCTTAAACTTAAACATAAAAATAACTATAATCAGTGGTTGAGACCTCCTAGTTAGTAAGCATGTAATATACCTGTGTCAGGACGCCTCGCTCTTGATTATCTTAGCTGAGATGTGTGACGTGTGGTGTGTGATATGTGATGTATGATGTGTGGTGTGTAGTGTGTGATGTTTGGGGTTCATTTCAGGATTTTATCTAACCTTTAGGAAAATATTGATGAACTTATTATTTGAGAACATTCAAATAAAGCGTCGTAATAAATCTTCAGTTTTTGTGTAGTTTATAGTCTTGAGCCATAAGTCCATACATATTCCTTTATTACATACCCTTTAAGAGTATAAAAATAAAGTCAAAAATTATTTATTTCCATAAGATGTTATTACATCACTTAGATCCGTCATTACATTTTTTTGGTTGAGTTCACTAACACAATGGCGGAATCTATGGAGAAGAGCTCACCGAATTAACTCCAAGTAATCTGTCTTCTAAGTAATCAGATATCCTATAGTAACCTTTTTTATACAATTTCTGTTTTATTATTATTTTAAACTTGTCTACAGGTAAGTTTTTAATATCAGTATAGGGACCTTATTGTAATAGCGTATAAAATTGCCTTTAATAGAATTACCAATTCTATGTAGTCGTCTGAAATAAGCAACCAACTTGTCTTTATTTCTATTATCACTGTGCTTCTGAAAATTACTTATAAAGATTTTTTTTTCTGAAAATGAAGGACTTCCTGTACGATATTTTTATTCCCCTTTTTCGCATGACGCTATTTTAACAAAAAGAAAATATTACGCATGCATAAAAACTCGGCCCTTGATGCCGGTTTATTGAATGTTCATACTTACATACCGAAAATATTACGAGTACTTATCCAGGATTTATTCGCTAATTAATAAGAATGTATAGCAACGCATTCTAAATTAAGATTGAGTGAGCTGGTGACATTTATTCTAAGTAGCCAAGCATGGTATATATGAAACCACAGAAGAGCGTCCAAGACAACAATATTTTCCTTCCTTAATAAAATAATGGCTGTATCCTCTTCGCATAATAATAATAATAAACATAATAATAATATGCTGAACTAGTCAATGTCTTTATTGTACATTTATAGATGAAATAAAATACCTACAATAGTATTGTAGACATAGGTGTCAATTCCCGCAGCGAATTTAAATTTAATATTAGTTTTGTCACTTTCTGACCCACGACCATGAAAAAGGACGGGAGATTGTCGGCTCTTTTGAACTTCAAATTTTATGTCACAAACGTCAATTTTAAGCGGGATCCTAAAACAAGCCGTTTAAAATTACATTGCACACGTCAAAACCTGACATTTGCGCTATAAAATTTGGCGCTCACAATAGTTGACAATCATTTCCTTTTTCATCGTCGTGGGTCAGAAAGTGACAAGACTAAGATAAAAATTAAATTTAGTTTCGTTGCGGTAATTGACACCATAGTTTCTTTTTTAAATTGATATTCAGCTATATAATTTGTTAATTAAATTTCAAATCCACTTCATTAAGACCACTTAACTTTATAGCTAAGGTAATCTTCACTTAACAGTAAAGGACATGATCATATCCCCGAAGGGGTGAGCAGAGTTAGGAGCCTACTGAAACTCTGTAATACATTTTTTTAAACTAGCTTTCCGACCGCGGTTACGCTCGCATTCATATTACTGGAACGTTTTCAGTAAGTTCCTCATTGAGGGTTATAAAAATAAAAAAACACATCGATATCGAGTTCCAAAAACCTCCCAGCGCCATCTACGCTACCACGATTTGATATCTTAGTTAAATTTTTTAGCTCTTAGGGTCCTTTCACATGAACGAAGAGTACATGATTATATCGAGCCGAATTCGTCGCATTCTTGAAGTGAGTGCATTTTGCACGTGTCAAGAGCCCGCCCGCTCCGTGCTGTTGAGTTTCTAGAATAAAATAGCTTTTAGTTTAGTTTTGGTATTTTCCAACTTCTTCTTTTGTGTCATTAGCAAACCTAGACAGTCTCAGCCCTTCTTGCTACAAGGATAACAGCACAACTTAACTTCAAGGCTAGATTTCATATAAATTACCGAGACGATGGAAATAAATTTCTGATAAGCGTATATTGATATATTCTTATCATAGGTACATAAAATGTGGTGGTTCCATGAAGCCGCAGCCATGCAAGATGTCACCGCTGCTGTCTGTCCCGCCCTCTAGCTAGGGTCGCGTGCCAACTGCCCTTATTACCATTTTCATAGGAAGTGCGCTATTACTCGCGGGGAAGGACAGACGGACGCACACCGACGCCTTCACTCTCGTCTTTTACTTTCCCTATCAATTTACAACACAAGCTGTATATTTTATTTTTACCAAGACCTATAAGTATGGACCTGTATTTTTTTTTCGAATAATGATTATTTTCGTAAATTTGATCCGTTTTAAGATCTAAGTTTCAAACTAATTGTACTTATATAAATATTTGGGGGAAAAATCTTGATTTTATGTACAGGTACATAATGTATTTTATTATTTAATGTATATGTCGTGGCCACATCATGAAATTTTCGATCATTTCATGAAATGGTCGCATTTCATGATGTGGCCAACTAAATTTGACCAGATCATTAAATCGTGTGCATTTCACGATTTTGTCGTCCACGATTGGCCATATCGTGAAAATAGGGCGTCCATGAAATATTTAAAAAGAATCTAAATTATGTTTGGTACTTATTGTTCTCTAAGTCCGACAGACATTTTCAGAGTACTTTTTCATCATAACTCTTTTTTTCTTCCTCATTTTAATAACGAATAATTCACTTTTTCACTGCGAGAAATAACGCAGCCGCCATGTTGGTACATAAACAAAGTGCTTCCAGCGCCTCTATCGGTAATAAATGTAATAATTTTACGATATGATCAAATAATCTTGACCATTTCATGAAGTAGCTGCGTTTTAGTTGAACATATCGTCAAACGATTTCTTATCATTGATCTGGCCAAGGCACATCATGATGTGGCCAATGGACAGTGTAAATTTCATGAAATGATCGAAGATTTCATGATGTGATCAATTCTACGATATGGCCACGACATATATAGGATGTCCCAAAAAATAGTGTCAAGCGGAAGTTTTTTTGTAGTCAATTTTATTAATTAACAAACTAATTAACGTTATGAATGTAAAATGCCCAAAAAAAAACTTCGTAATCTAATAATGGCAAATTTTAAGAATTTTCCACCTCTCTGCCTTTGAAGTCCGATTTTAGCAAAAGTGGCTCATCAAGTACTACTTTTTTTAAATGCTTATGAAATCTGAGAGTCTGGCAAACTTTCTAGACATACTTAGGAACCATGAAGCCACCTATTAAGATTTTAAATTTAAAGTTGAAATGTTAAGACATAACTCACTGACCGCAATCTTTCTACTTTGGACCATCATTTTTAAAACTTCTATCACAGTTACGAAGACAAATATTTTAAACATAAAAGTACATTTCACGAAAATAAAACTGCAAAAAAAAATATCTCGAAAAAATCTTATGCTATATTTTTAGAATTTTTTAAGTTGTTCAGGTCGATAAATCTCAAAATTTCAGTAAAAATTCATAACTAGAAAACTACAAAAAATCGTGGAACACACATGGGGGTGTTTCGGATGCTCCAAGGGGTGTTCTATCTCAGGACTTCCGCTTGACACTATTTTTTGGGACACCCTGTATATGCGACCCAACCCAGAAGTAGTCATAAAAAAAACTATAACTAAACTAAACTAATAGGTACATACTTATTACAACTAACGCAACCTAACAGAGCAGAAAACTATGCGTCCTGTACCTATCTAATAGCTTTGACGACCTTGCCTCGCCCTGCAACCCGAAAATTAGTGGGCAATAAATATTTATATTTTTCTGATTTGCATAGGTAGGGTTACCTACCTCCTAGTTAGAGTTATGTGTTCTAAAAATACCTTTGTAGCTTACGCGTCTTAAGGAATATGAATATTTAAAGTCCAAGCTATTCAGGTACGTTAGTTAGTACTGATATTAATTCCGACTGAGGTTCACACGTTCAGAGGAGCCATTTTCATTTTAACTTTTACAAATTTATTAACCGATGTGAGGAATAATCATCAGGATGCCAATTTGCCAAAAACTGTCATTTAAAATGATTATTTTATTTATTGATCTCCTAGACGTGACCTAATACCAATTTTCAAACCTACTTTAGCATTATTTCTTTTCCTTATACTATTAACCTACATTTTAAAGTAGGTAATCCCCCTAAAACAAGGGATTTGATTCACTTCCGTACTCACCTCAGAGTTTAAATTATTTGGAGAAATCTCACTTGCAAGCGTTTATGGCTTCTAAATTCTTTACTTTTTAACTGTTAATAGACAGAGGACTAGATCACGCAGTATATCGAGATTATCTAAAAAAAATACGCATTTCAAAAACCTTCTAAACGAAAATGAAGATGCACTGGCGGTGGAGTCATAGCGACGACAGCAAGCTAATCAGTGCGCACGCACTCTTTTTGCTATGTTCTGATATTTCTTGTTACAGAAAACAAACAAACAGTATTTAAACGTATACGTTTATTTGATAATCCGAGTAATCCGTGTAACAGCAAGTAATTTAGAAAGCGTGTGTCAAAAGCAAGGCCAGCATTTGCGTGCGATCGCAAAATTTATACCGAAATAAGTAGACCTTCTTGCCGCATTACTGTTATGGCGGATTCGTGATATTCCCCGAAACGACGAAATGTCGCAAAATGATAAATTATGACGAAACTAAAGATAACAATATTATCATGTCATGTCATAACAGATTTTATTTTTATTTTACCATTATGTAGCTACCTCCTATTATCTTTGATATAACGTCCAAGGATTAAAATTAACGTGAAATGTCGGCAAAACTTATGAATTTTTTTAATCATAATATTTTTCTATCGGATGCAGTGATTACACCTTTCTAGATCTATCAAACTACTTACATTGCTGTGTTTAGAACGATAATTTGGTACTGGAACTGAAAATACTGGCAAGTAGCATTTCGACATTTAGTAGAGTGTAATAGATTCTTTAGCCTTTGCACAGTGCCCATTAGTGTCATGTGGCCATATTACTGTGGTCACACTCGAATAAGAAAAGAAATGTGAGTAAGTACCTATATAATGCGTGCAAGTGACTGGACTTTCTCCCTGCATCAATCACGGAGAGCGCGTTAGAGCTACAAAAGCCCTTCTATGTCTTTCTTCGTACAAATAAACCATGAGTTATTACCAACTCGTATAGGTTAATTTACCCAAAATTCTTGTGATAGGTGTAGTGATTTACCTAAGTACATGTTTTTTTAATGTTTTATGTAGATACTTAGTTGGAACTTATTTGTCTCACTAATTTACAAAGTAATAACCAATATTGAGAACTACTTGCTTCCCTAGACATTACTTTGCAAGACGCCTTTATTTAAATAATACGGCTTTATTTTCTGTAGTTAATTACAGACTTATAAATTACTAACGCTCTGCTTGGGTAGTTCTCATTTGTTCTAGACAACTTTGTGTCATTTTGTTCCATAGAACTACATACAAGCGTTTTCACCTTACTTCATTCATTAAAACAAATTGGGAATCAATATTTCCAAAAATGTTCCATGTAAGTTGACACTTCAATTAATTGTTGGCATCATGCGCCAATCAAAGCGTCATCTTATCATCTCGCTGCCTATAGCTGCAAAACATCGTAACAAAACGAAGAAATGGATAATTATTATACATCATCGGAGCTGAAACGGCCGTATAGTACAAGTGATGATGATGAAATCGAAGACTCGCAGAGTATATTACAATCAATTACAAAAAGAAAAAAGCAGAATAAAATATTTGTTGCAAAGGATTGCCATGGCGATCAACTTGGGGTTCGCCTGTTTATGAACCAGTTGAAAATTTTCAAGAAAAAGAGGACCCGTCCGAAGATTCGGCAGAAAAAAAAAACACAGATTGCGTCCCAAATAACAAAAGAAATGAATATTTTGGGCTTCTTCTTAGCGAAGATTTAAAGCAAGTGCCACCTCATGAAGGAGACTCGTTATCTTGTTCTCATGGACGTATCGTCCATGCTTGTTGTATAGAAAATTATGGGAAATAGAGGTATTGAAATGTTCTATAGAAAACTTGAGACTCGTTTTCCCTTTTTGTCCTGCTGACGTCATTTCTATAGAACAAATGGGAACTACTCCTCTGTCCGCTTCTTCTTCGCTTGCATGATTAAAGTCTTACCTCCGAGACAAATTAGTACAAAAATGAAGATAACTAGGCTTCTGGGCGACGTACTAAGATGAAACATGCACTAGTTTTTAAGTCAGACTTCCATTAATACGTACTAAGTACTACTAGTGGCTCTGTGAGCTGTAGACCTCGTGAGTTTGTATACCTCTTTATATTTATCCCACAAATCCCCGATCCCTTGAAATAAATTTAACTGAGCTTTTTTTGTTTTGTTTGAGAAATGTGACCTGTAGAGGAAAACATCCTCAATGGTAAACCTTGTATGCTGGCAACCACTAACACCGTCCGTCATTTTTTAAAATTTCCAAAAAGTTTTACATAAAATTATTCTCAAATATATTTTATGTATAGACAGACATTAACCAATTACAATTTTATTATGTTTATAGATAATGCTTTTGAGGAAATCTGGAGCCTGAGCTAAATAAAACTAAAATCATAATTCTGCATTAATTAATATAGCTGCATTTATATCTTTTCTTTAATTTAATATCCTTGTTGACTATGAAAATCTAAAATATTATAATTTATAGAAAATTTCAGATCTTTCCACCACATTCTCGATCTTGTTGCTACTGCCGAATCCCTTCTAAAAGGGAGCCTTGGCCCAGCAGTGGGACCCATTCAATTGGAATGTTAATTGGAGAAATTTTCCTGGAACCAAAATTTCACAGGCAATGGTTCGTCTAGCCTTGATTTACCAATACTTAGGTAGTCTCATTTATAAGATTTTCGACATTACTTTGAAAAATTATGAAGCACCTACGGAATGTACGAATAATCGTGTACTCGGCACTCGTGATGACGGACGAAGCGCATCGCGCGATCCGTTATGCGCTCGGGATGAGTTTTTTATCGCGCGCGATTATCGGTGGCCCGTTACTGCGTGCGCGCTCAGTTTGCGCGCTCGCCTAGTGGAATCGCTAGAACCCATCTGGATGCACCACCTACTTTGTCATTAAGAGCAATTAAATCTAAAAGCCGCAATCATGACATGTAATAATAATAATACAGCTGCGGGCGAGATACGGTTAGCATTGTAATTGAAATAATGTATACGCACGCTGTCTATTGTTACAGTTTTTTTTTTACAGTAGAACCAAAACCAAATTCTTTATAGAATTTTCAGTTTTTTTATCAAAAGAAAATTATATTCAGAAAGTAAATTTTTAGATCGCGAATGTCAGAGGGCCGCTGCCTTCTGTCCGGGAGGCGGCGTGGCGAGTTCAAACTACCGCATACCTATGTATTTTCAAATTTCATATTCCCATGTAGGTACCTGGTACGTTAATAGGCGTTCTTATTATTATTATTATTTAACCATTTATTGTACACAATAAACAAGAAAATTACAATAACACAAATGAAAAACGATACAACAGGCCTACTTATTTCTAAAGAAATATCTTCCAGCATACCTACAGAGAAAAATAGACAGTACGTTACAGGATGGAAAATATAGTGAGGATACCTGCTCAAACTTGCGAAGAAATTCAAAGGTTGTATGTAAAGTCGACCAACCCGTTAGTACAGTTCAGTTTTAGAGTAGACTTGAGCCCTCCGTGGGCATACTAGCTGGCTACAATGACAGCAAATTGATAGGCTGCGGCGACTGGATAGTTAATTCGGTAGGTGTCATATTCGACACTACCTATTATCCTTATTACCCAGCACGAGTAATTGGAGCAGCCGCTGTCATTGCAGTTAGTTAAACCACAGTAGTTAAACTAAGTAGTACATTTAGGATCATTTAGGTCACATACAATGGGACGGACGCTTTTCTAGAACTTATATACCTACCCAAAACCACACGGCCAGTAAACTACCTATATATATAAGTATATTGTATTGTAGATAGATTCTTTATCATCAAGCTTCAGATAGATACTAAAAAACTAATAGTAAAATTAAGATAGTAAAATTGATATTAAAGCTTTTAATCATTAAAAAAATGGTCAGAAAATGTCATGTAAACGAGGGTTAAATAAAATAAAGAGCTTATTATGCATAATAGAAAGTCGGTTGAGTTTAAAGAAATAAAAGTATATCAAACTGATGTTTCTATTCTTGTAAGGTAAGGGCTCATTCACACATTTTCACGATTTGCGCCTGGCCGGCGCGGCGGCGCGCCGGCACGGGGCGCACGGTCGCTCAGTAATGTATGATAATGAAGCTCCATGGAGGTGTTCACACGGCGGCGGCGCGGCGGTCCGGTTTGCAACCGTGGACGGCGCTCAACGTGAATGTGGGAACGAGCCCTTAGGCTTCACTTCTTGACGTTTTATCGTTTGCTGTTTTGTTGAAATTGGAAACTGCAATTATAAATACAGAAATCGTAAAAGTCTGTCATATAAGTATATAATAATTTTACTATATAGGTATTTATGCGCTAATAAAATTCCTTTTAATTAGGCTTTTTTGCACTACAGGTCTTGTATAACGTCGTAAGATAATTGGTAATAATTGAAACCTTGCCACTGAATAATAAATAGTACTAAGGTATTTCCTTGCGCAAATTCTAGAACGATTGCAATAAAAATATATTATTTGATCATAGAAATAACTAAGATGATTACGAGACTGAATGCCTTTTCTATCATGGCAAATGGCTACGAGGTTACGCAGTAAGAATGCCCAGTCAAGAAGAGATTTTTTAATATATTCTCAAAACAATAATCTTAAATTTAATCAAAGCGTGAATAGTGAAATATTATGTTGTTTTAAGAGGGCGCGATTGAGAGACGACAGGAAGGGAGGGGATTGATTTGATGCACTCGTTAGGCAGCCGAGCACCGGCAAATGGATACCATTTTTTGCCTGGCGCAGTAATGACTGCCATTTGTAAAATAGAAAGTAGAGAAAGAAGAAAAAATTTTGACAGCATTATTTTTGAAAAGTTAGTTATATTTTTATTTTGCCGTCACGCTTGCTTCATTACTACTTTGGTAGAAAAGCGATTAGGTAAAAAAAACCAGCCACTTGTGATGGTGCATAAATAAAAAAATAATTTTAATAACAAAAAGTGCTTTTAACACTTCTTTCTTTATAGTTTTTCTTCGACCCACTACGGCTCGTATGTTTACTTGAGTAGGTAAAACATAATTGTTTAATTGTATAATAGTCATCGCAATTGTTCAATTGCCCAACTTCCTCGTCCAAATTATTTATTTTCGTGGAATCGTCATGAGTAATTCTAAACCACTGGCTATAGATTATCTAATACCTTCTAAAGTGTGACTATCTGTTGACTTGACAACGACGACGACGACTTGAGAAAATAATGTATCATTCATAGCCCCTGTCACACGATTTTAAAACCAGGTTTAATTCAGTACATAAAATGACTTGTAGATACTAATGTAGCTGAAGACAACGATATTAATTTAATATTATATTTTGGTAGTAGTTTAATAAATTTTACTGTATTTGAACAGACCCACTAGAACCGGTGGGTGTAGAAGTATTACTTATACTAATTCACTTTAATCTATTTTAGAGTTTAGCATCCTGTGAAACAGGCATAGGTAGCATAGTAAACAGTCTTATTGGTTTCGCTCCGCTACTTCGATAAAGGATATGACATACAAAGCAGTTAATAATGCGAACATTATACAGGGAACATGACATGTATTGTATAGAGACCCTACTGGTTGCGTTTCTGGAAGAGTCATGGCGTTTGCTGCGTCGACCGCTGTTCCAATAACTCGTGACTGATACCAATTCATTGATACGGTACATAGCGTTTGGCGTTCATTATATTAAGATGAAGATGGTTATTTTTGACCACTCCTTTTTATATTCTATATTTGTTCACAATGGCATCCGTGATAGACTGGGCTTGATGGCGTTTCAATAATTGACTTACTTAAGTACCTATATATAGGTATATTGGGAGATACATGATGTCGTTGTTTCATAAATTTTCAATATCTTTGGCAGAGCATTCCGATAATGTTAGGCACAGTAACTTACCTGGTGGATGAAATTACCCACACAATCCACCCGTGTGTTGAGTGCTACGGTAAAAGTACCGTTAGATAAACAATGCGATTTCGTTTTGAGCGATATGTTTTACCGCACTCGATCGCTACGAGAAGCGACGACGGCAGATCAATGTCAATATGTGCGACGAAATGTAATCCGCTTGTAATCGAACACGGGACTTAGAACGTGACATGGAATGCGTGACATTCGGTATTGCATTGCATATGATAAGTTTATAACTTTACCGTTTAATGGTAAGTTTACACAAAAAGACCATACATACTCGTACATCACCAAACAAAACCTTTGAAAGAATAACGATAGCGACTTGGGTTTACTTTTAATGTATATTATAATTTATAGACACCAAAAAGTTAAGGAAGAGCAGTTGAACCACCACAATCTATCATTTTGAAAAGGCGCATAATGTCAAAAGCGCATATTGTCAAGTCAAGAGCGAAAAAAGTTTGTTTTAATTACGCAATTCCACCACATTTTAAAAGATAAGTAAAATAAGCTAGGCTCATATAGTAGTATGTCTGGCAGTGTACTTCAAAAGTGACAAAATACGCTTACTCCGATCACAATCAACAACTTTCTCAATATCTAAATGTAAAAAAATATCATCGTATTAGCAACTCTGCATAAAAGATCGATATTTGTAAAATTCCCACATTATAGCCAGTCTGTCCGTCAAAGCACAGTTATGGACATTTCTGCCATGTCATTGATTGGCAATTGAGATGTGGCGGTTTTTATTCACGTCGCTTTCTCAAATAGTATAATAGTAGCTAGCAATGAAATCGTAGTCGACAGAGCCCGTAATTCAATAAGCCCTGCCATTCTAAATTAATAGTTGAGCCGCTGACTGTCTATCCTTTTTTTTACTTTTCTCAAAAACGATAGAAACGGTGTCGACCTGAATTGTGGCACAATAATATTAGTCATATCAGCCGAAAGACGACACCCAAGAGCAAAAAGTATTTTTTGCCGAATTTTTCTCGAAATATAGTTTTTTGTAAGCTAAGCGATAATTCTTTAAATTAACGGCATCATCATCATCATCATTTCAGCCTGTTAAAGTCCACTGCTGAACATAGGCCTCTCCAATCGCACTCCAGCGCGACCGGTCCATAGCCATCTGCATCCAACGAGACCCAGCGATCCTCAGCAGGTCGTCGGTCCACCTCGTAGGTGGCCGTCCCACACTGCGCTTGCCAGTACGTGGTCTCCATTCAAGGACTTTCTGGCCCCATCGCCATCTGATCTTCGCGCTATGTGGCCTGCCCATTGCCACTTCAGCTTGCTTATCCTACGAGCTATGTCAGCAACTTTGGGTCTTCTACGGATCTCCTCATTTCTGACTCGATCTCGTAGAGAAATACCAAGCATAGCCCTCTCCATAGCTCGCTGCGCGACACTGAGCCTCTGAAAAAGTCCTTTTGTGAAGCACCACGTCTCAGAGCCTTAAGTCATCACTGGTAACACACACTGGTTATACACTTTAGTCTTCAGGCACTGAGGGATTTTGGACGAGAAGACGTTATGTAATTTACCGAACGCTGCCCAACCTAATCGTCATCCAATTTTCTTATTATTGTTTTTACACTATCAATTTGAACTTTCTATTCTATTGTGAACACTATCAACCACGATCATTCAAAACAAAACAAAAAGCTTGTTTGCATCTTTTCAGTTCATTTATCAATTAAGTTTGAAAGTTTAAAGTTTTCACGCAGTTGAGTTTTTTGTTTTTTTAATATATTTTTTTATTAGAAAGAACCTACATCATCAAACTCTTTCTATGAAAACATCTGCACGGCATTATGTGCGAATTTAAACTTTTTTTAAATAGATAAGTAGTTAGTCATCAATTCATCATTTATACACATCATTTAAACCTTGTATGAAAAGTTTTAATAGCTAATAGAAGCCATAATACTCGTAAAGCTGTTCTCCAATGTATATAACTAGTCAGATCTAATTGAATCGTCATTCCTAAATGGGCCATAATATAACAGCAAACAGGTCGCCCGCCGCCGCACAGTGGTGGACGTTGTATGGCGCGGCGGAAATAATTGTTTTATAGAAAGGGAATGTTATAAATGTTGGATATTAGTTCATAAAATAATAAGAAAGCATATTTTTCATAATGTTTTAGTTATATTATAGTATCGTAAAAATCAGAAAAGCAGTAAATGAAAGAAAACTAAAAAATAAATAACAAAATAAATTAAATCATTAATTTTTGTGCATTTTTTAAGACATATACAATAATGAATATATATATACAAAGAAAGCATACAAATACATACACAGTAATGAACAGGAATAAAAATCATTAAATTAAGTTTGAGGATCATTCTTCATTTCCTCCATGCAGCAAAGCTTTTACATCTTCATGCAAGGGCAAATGCTTTGGGCTACGCATAGCCCTTAAACTATTTGTGTACGGATCTGAAGAAGCCAAAAGCATGTGAAAAACATCTTCGTTCGTCAATTCACGTGAGCATTTTCGAGAATGGTTTAATCTGTATCGACGGTAGTCCTTGTTGCGCGCCTCTTGGGCTTCCTCAGATAACATTCCCACTGGCAATGCAGCAGCTGAAATTATATGACTGCCGTGCATTAGAACCTTATGCACTGTATTTGGCATATAGTACCAGTCATATAACCCAACATACAGTCTTGTAGTCTCTTCACAATACTTCCCGAACTTTTCTGAGTCAACTGAAGCCCCGGAGTTGATTGTCTGCAATATTATAGAAAATCGATGAATCAACCTTTCATCGACTCCTGTAATTTCCGCCACTATATCCACATTATCAAAAAACCTCCTTGACGTGTTTTCATCATTCGACGAGCCCATTCCTTGCTTAACGAAGTCCACCTTAATTCCCTATCTTTTGAAAAGCTCGTCTTGTATTTTTTTCTTCTCCTCTTCTTTAAGTGGCAGCGTGTTGGCATTGGTTCTCCAGCTTTTAAACGATTTATTATAGGCAATATGCAAAATACATTCCATAAATTTCAGTCTTGCATGTAACGGACTAAGGCCTACTTTAAAAGCGTCCGTATTTACTTCTTTTGTTTTTAAATGTTCCAGCTTATTCATTTCAGTCGGCTTCGCCTTGCATATATAGCACACTGCATTAGAAGAAGTATCTGTGATTGTTTGTGCAATTTTACCATCGATCATGGTTAAATGAAGTTCATGAGTCACTCTAAAAATCCTGTTGTTCATGGAAATCGTTGTTTGATTTAGATTAGCTATTTCACTTTCCATTCTTGAGATCTCGTTTTTACTGACATCCGTTGTTTCTTTCATGAACTGAAACTGTACTGGTCTGCAATACCTGGTTGAAGAAGGAGTTTCATTTTTCCAATACACCAAAGAATTATTTATTTTGTTGTTAAGACGGAGCGGAACTAATGTTGTTAGAAATATGTTGGTATCTGTAGCACCATCTTCGACAAATGACTGTTTGTATTCAGTGTGGCCCGATGAGCCATCGCAACCCCATTTTGATAAAAGTGTTACTTCCTCACTCATACTTGCCAATTCATCGTCAGTTTTTGTTTTATATATCCTCTTTACAGTATGATCTAATAATTCTTGAAGACCTACGTAAGCGTAGCTTTCTGTTGCATCTATATGAGGAGGATAGCAATCTTTCTTTGCATTTAAGACATTATGATAAGCTGGAAAAATATCACATCCAATTTCCTTTGCAGCTTTTCTAAGAATTTCATATTGATGCCTTGTTAATGATGCATCTAACATTAATGCCCACGCTTTCTCCGCACTAAATGCTTCACATCTTGTTGATTGATCGCTTATTCTCTTAGCTGCTGCAGCAATTAATTCAGGTTGGACAGTTTCGCATAGCTTTTTAACTTTTGGCTCGGTCACAACATTCATCGATAGGTTTTTCTGGTCTTCCACTGTGAGATCGTTTTGATGATCCTGCTGCAATATCTTCATTAAGAACCGTAAACTTTACTGACAGCCATTTTTCATTTTTAGCAAAAAAGAACTTCTTATTCCGAGCTGCTTCATTCCACTTTTTTGTAAATTTGGGAAAAAAGGTTTTGATCAAATGTTCACTTATTTTCACTAACATGATCTCCGATAAATCAGTATGATTGCTTTTAATAACTTCAACGCACTTATTGACATCGCGACCGCTTGCGATAGCAATTTCGGCTAATTTGTCGTTAGAAATAGTAAAATTCGCCATTTTAGTGTAAAATTTGTTATCACTGTACCGGTTATGAACAAGTAATGAAAAATAAAACAAAAGTTTATCCCTTTTATAGCCATTACTATTTTTTTTAGGTAATTTACCCTCATTAAAAAAATTAATTCTTAATGTAGGCAATATGAAGCTCATTTACTAATAGGACTACAAAAACAAGGTTAGCAGATATTAGCAGCTGGAAGTGATTTGTTAATTATCTATAGGAATGTACCTATCACGTAAACTACATAAGACACCGCCG
The DNA here is from genome assembly GCA_951230895.1 of Carpatolechia fugitivella. NCBI lineage: Eukaryota > Metazoa > Arthropoda > Insecta > Lepidoptera > Gelechiidae > Carpatolechia > Carpatolechia fugitivella. The sequence goes on from OX579645.1 coordinate 9,297,164, forward strand.
GAAAGCGCCGCAAGCTAGATATGGTCGATTGAAATAAGAAATTATGTAAAAAAAAAATGCTTTGTTCTCTAACGATACTACATTAATACTAAGTACTTTCCTCAAATTATAAATTTAGTTTTAGATGCTCTAATGTATGTAGTATTACCAGTAATTTTTATATTTTTTTTAAATACACTGGTTATCTAGTGTAACTAAGCAAAAAAAGTCATATTTTTCAAGAAATAAATAACGTTTCTTTAAAGTCTGACTTTAGCCTTTAATTTAACCAATAACACAATAATAAAAATAAAAAAAAATTATATAGCATTGTTTGTTGAAGACTGTAGTATTTATTAATGATACAAAATCTGCCTAAAGTTGAACTCTGAAAAAAGGACTTTTTTCCGCCGATCCATCACCGTGCGCCGCCCTGCGCCTGCGGCTCCGCACTCGTAGCATCGCCCATGCGTCTGAGCTCGTAGACTCGATTAGTATGCAGCTATGAGGTCCTGTCACGTAAAAAGAAAGAAGAAGCTAAATTAAGTGGAGATGTGTTTAAAATGCGTACAGTGACATACAGTAACATAGGAAAGTGCTTTTCCTGTTGCTTTGTACGTTATTATTATCCCATACGAAATCAACAGGCCCTGAAGTCTAATCTGGTTAATTAAATATATACTATAGTCTTTAAGCTATTCCGCTGAAAGATAAAAGGTTCCTTGGTAATTCAATAAATTTAAAAATTAATGAATTTGCTCAAGTGCTTTTCTTCTAAAAAAACTAAATTTAAATTAAACGTGAAAACTGAATATGAAAGAGAGGTACAGTACCGCGATTGTAATTACGAGTATATTCTGGATTATTTCCGGTTGTCGTAGGTATTAATTTTTTATTAATCTAAGAAAGAAGTCATTAAGTATAAATTGCTGTAATTGTTGCTAATAAGAAGTTTTCAAAATGAAATTAACCAATAAACGGTGAAACTGTGTGGTCTGGTGGACGGTCGGTAATCGTCGGTCAACCATGGCTTAGCACAGTGCTCATGTAAATGCATTCACGCCCACACTGCTGGCTATTAAAGCCTCAATGAAGTTTTATTCAAGTTATTATAACGCTTAACCGCTAACGGCTTTTATCGTTATTCTGAAAACCAAACGCAACCGCCTTCGGTCTTTGATACTCCAACACAATACGGGCAATTTAAATTCTTAACTATAAAATTAATTTCTTATAACTTCGTTGAATCCTGTTTGTTTGGGATTTCCTTAGTTTTAGACTTTCTTGCAGTTGTTTTTAGTGAAACTGTGATTAAGAGGGTTGATAAACTATCCAGATAAGCTGACAAACTGAATGTCCGCTTTCTACCACAATACTTCAGTTTGTTATTCAAGTGGGAAAAAGTTCTTGATATAACAAGGAATGCTTTATATACTTGTAATATAAAACTGTCTTCTATGTGTTGCGGTAGTGATATTACATCAGATCTTTAGAAGTCTGGAACATCTTGTTCTAATGACTCCGTGAAGGCGATGATACAAAGCTATTGCCATAAAATAGGTAATCGGGCATTCGAGATAATTTCTATACGCCTCCGCGTGGAGTTTGCTGGACGTGGGTTGTGGTCTGCTTGGGGTCGCCTTTATGGACCCTAATGCGGCGCTCCGAGAGAAGATGCCAGCCTCGGACGCTTATAGCGTGCAATTGAAAGCAATTTTCCTTTAGTGGTGTCGAAAACCATTAGTTCTGTAACTATTACTATGTTTAAGGCTTTCACTGAGTTTACTGGACGACATTGTTTTTAAAGATCTAAGATATAAATAGCATTTTCATGACAAACTTACGACATTCCACTGTGCCTACTCATCTAAGATTGTATCTAGTGCATTCGTAATATAAACTTTCTTTGGGCGGAATAGGAATTTTTTTTTTTTACTTTTTACCATTAAACGAAAACGTTATATTTTAACTGTAGGTATGGAGCAAAATCTAAGAAAAATAGTACATGGGTCTATTTACTATGAAACTTTTGGAAAATCATCTAAAAAAATATACTTACTTGGTGGTGACTAAAACTAAACAACTTTCCTAAGTACTTCCTAAAACAATACTCGTCGAAATATAAAAATATAATGAGTCTTAATCAATAGAGTTTATAATAATATATAGACTATAATAACGTATAAATTAAATAACGCAAAACCCCTCGTGTGGTAGCTTAGTCCTCGAAAATTAACAGCTGTTGATCCTCAAAATACTTTCTCCAAAAAAAGAACATGCAAATCTCGATGTATGGCGGGCGGTACTAATAACTAATATAAAATCTCCGAGTCCATGAAGCCACGCGACACGGCGCACTATGTGGCCAATTTACGATTTCGTGCGATTAATTTATAAGGTTATAATATTGGGTATTCCAGCCGATCAGATATTTTTGGTTACGAACAAATATATATTTTCAATATACATTTTAAATAAAGAATTTACACACTTTTTACAAATTTTAGTTTATTAATAAGTTAATAATCAACACTTTTATTAGATTCGCAAGCGTCTTCTATGTCAAAAGTGATCTCATAGTCGAACATTTTTATAGCCTCACCTCATGATAAAATTGTTTTCTGTTTAAACACGATTCGATTTTTTTAGATAAAGTGATACCAGAGTCAGAGAATAAAATAATTGTCTGAAGCATGTCGGTCCTGGTCTCCACTCTTAACGATTATCGAGTAAATCTTCTCTATAAAAATAATTGTCTGAAGCATGTCGGTCCTGGTCTCCACTCTTAACGATTATCGAGTAAATCTTCTCTATAAAAATAATTCTTTGTTTTTATCTCCTGCGCTTTTTCTGATAACATACCTATGGGCATTATGGCTTTATTAATTTATATTAAATAGGTACCCATGTATGGAAATCTTGTGCACTGATTTAAACGGTTAAAGAAACACACAACATTCATTAGTAACAAGATAATCGTTTTTAAACTTATTCATTGTGAAGCTACTTGTTTTTTTTAATTACTTGGAATCTTTAAATCAACTTTTCATCTATTCCTGCTAACAAAAAGTTAGTAAAACGCATTTCAAAAATTTGATATTTTGGATTTTAACTAGTTGTTTATTCAAGATTTAGAATAAATTAACAAAATAATGGATTTCGTAAAATTATAAAAAATATTTAATCGCAAGCTTTGTATCGACGGGTCCATAGTGCGGCGGCGCGGCGGCGGCGGCGACGAGACACGTGTCGCGTATCCACTGTCATGACGTCTCACTAAGCTTTTCTGAAATGTAGCGCTTTTGTCCTTTATCAGCGCTAGAGTAGTATAGGAGCATAATGAAACGGGCGTTCTTCACTATTCACCTGTCATGTCACACCATTGTTTTTGCTCCGAGCGAGTGTCGAGTAGAGAGACTATACCAAAGTGAGATGGATATAGTTTCTTGCCCCTTGTCAAAGTAAATAACATAATAAATAGCAGGTATTGATCGATCGACATCTAGGTATATTATACACGTATCGCATACGATTTGAGATCGCGAAGACGAAATTTAAAAAAATATGTAAAATATAAGTATACACTATACAGGTTTATGTATACAGTGTGAAAAATATAAATACTTATGTGTTTTAAATGTAAATAATAAATGCGTTCGCGCTTGGATGCTCAGCGTAGACAGTTGTTTATACATAAAACTTGTGTTCGAATCGCCAACTCGCCATTGAGTCTCTAGACTAGAATTAATGAAAAGCCCCCCGCAACGTTTACCCCCCTCTCCGGCACTGGAAGTTTGCCGTAATATACCTGCCACAGTTTAAATGTGCTTACTGTATTTTAATAATCCTTAACAAGCATTTAAACAATTTCAATTATTATGCGCACTTCATTAAACATTATTATAATAGTGACTCGTAGGATGACTAAAACTAAATTGTATACTGTGCCTGTACGAATATAATATAATAACGCGCATGGTTATAATAGAAGTGTTGAATAATAAAAAGAACAGCATATTTTTATCTCAGCATAATTCTATTATAATAAAAATGCTTTCAAGTAACTTTCTATCGGTAGCTCGGCATAGTCATGATGCCTCTCGAAACAGCTACAAAAGGAACAAATTACGGTTACATAATTAAAAAGCCATTGAAAAGCATATTTTTGGGTTATTTAATGATCGTTTAACGAGCGTGATCTCTGTTTTCAATTTACTGTGAACCTTTCTTCGGCAAACATTCGACCCGAATTTGTAGTCTTTCTTTTTCGATGTGGGTCGAGAGGCGAAATTATGCCGCATTAACTGTTAAACTAATTGTTCGACGCGTAGTATAATGTAGCTCAACGAATGGAGCTGCTTGCATGGAAACGGTGGTGTAAAGCAAACGTTATTAATGGGAGATGCTTATATCTGCTAAGTTAGTACACTCAAAATTGTAAACGCCAAATCACTTTACTACAAACTCCTCGTTTGAAATAGATTTTCAAAAAAACTGTATCGAACAACCCGTAAGTAAACTTATTTTTGTTGAGCTGGATTTCTACATACGTTCCTGAACATTAAACAACTGTATTCTAGTTATTAGGTGCCATTATTTTTTAACAGGCAATTTGCTTTAGAGCTAAAGTAAAACCGCGGTTCGCTGCATATGCGTGAAAGCCGAAATTACATTCATCAGAGCATTGTTAGGGCACGGGCAGACAGGCGCCCGTCAAACAATCCTCGGGCGATACAATCTCGACGGAAGACGACTATTACCTATGGCAAATATCGTATTAAATCAGAGCCAGATCTGGCATTAATCAATGAAAGTACACAGCTCTTCCGTTCATTGTTCGGGGGTATACGTCCACGCTATTGTCTCGCGAAGCTCATTCGGAACTTGGATTTGGATTAGATCGACATTGATCGGGCACGTCAGACATCAATGCACGTGTCGTTGAAATCGTTGATGCCAGCGTTGCTAGTACTATGGCAATTCAGCTCCGGTATTACCACGAAATGGAGATGCATATCAACCTCAAAACGCTCGCCTGCTGTTTTCTTCATATAATATAACTTTCATGACGAGATTTTCTATAAGTCGTTTTCTAGACCAGTTTTTAACATCGTGCAGTTAGCATACTTTTATTTCAATAATGTTTTTCTTTTCACACTTTATGTTTTTTTGGAATGCTTGCGTAGTTTTATATTTTATGGAAAGTTTCTCTAACCAGCTACATTTTATTTTTTCAGGTAAGCTTCATTAGAAGGTAAGCATTTACATACAGTGGAGAGTGCAGCAGTAGCAACATCCGTCGTACGTACAGCCAACAACTGCTTCCTTTGGGATGCTCTTTTTACCAAAAGGTACAGCTTGAGCTGTTCACTGTACCGGCCATGCCAATGCACTGGTACCATCAATTAATATTGCGCCTGCTTTCTCCTAAACGGGAGCAAACCCGACAACGCGTGGGCAGTCACACCACACTAGTTATAAGAGGTAATACTAAACTGCACATTCCGAAAATGTCTTCGCAGGATTAAACGTTGTATGTATTCTCTGAAAAACTGACGCACTTCTCTAGCTACATACCTACCTAAGTACGTTGCGTAATTCATTTTGATTTTTATCATTATTTTGATAGATAGGTAATTTATTTAAACGAATGAGATGAGATATTTTTAACGATTGTCTGTCTTTATAGAGAAACTTTCTTTAGATAATATTTGAACTAATCGCTATTTTTACTAGAATGGTAATATGGCACGGACTTGGAAGCCTAATAATAATATCAGCCACAGAGTATTCAGAGAAGTCTGAGATTTAGCGAGACAAACGTTTGTTTGTTTATATATATATGTTACAATGTACAATACAATCAGTGACATTATGGCTAATTCTCACTGTCACGCTCTAATCCTTAATTTAAGTTCGTCCGTCGTTTTCGCCTTTTTAAGATTGAAAAGGGACAGGAGATGGCCATTCTAATATTAGAGCTGTCAAACATCGAATTTGAACCTTATGGCCGCGTCGATTACACAATTTTAGAGAGCACTTAAAACATGCGACTTAAAAATCTCTATGACGTTATCAATCGTTTCAATTAATATCATTCGTTCATCTGAACTCATCACCTCTTTTTCATTGGTTATAAAAACGAAAAGGATAGCTGAATTTTAAAATTAGAATTAGAGCATGGGGTCATTGTACTACCAATTCTTGATCTTATTTCTTAGAAAGTTAATCTAGTAACTTTACTGCAAATTATTACGAACCAGACGCGTCAAAGTAACTAACATTTTATATCCATTGTCATAAAGTTAATATGCAACAAAACTACCAGATTATTCTTACTAGTATTTATCAAGTATGTTACCAAAATGTTGAATTCTTAAACTGTTGATTTCTAACAACATTGAATTTGTAGATTGTTGATTTTCATGTCGAATTCCCAAAAAGTTGATTTTTCAATTCCCAAAACTTTCAATGATGGGTTATTATAATATAAGTAATATTGTCAAGTCAAAAATCTCCTACAATATCTAAGTGCATGTGTAAAGTGTGTTATCTCGACGTGTCTGGAGCTCTGCGGAAGGTAGTCAAACGTTTCATTTCTATTCACTGCACAATCTAGTCTTTATGTATGTGCGTCAACTGTCACGGTATTTGCACTAGGGTGCCGCTTAATAAAGGTTCTTTGCATTGCTCGCATATTATGGCACTTTCTAACAGTTAAATAACCAGTGCCCACTGGGAATATATAAACCTAACGCAGCATATTGTGTTGTTTTCAATATTTAATAGCTTCGAATGCTGTTAGTCAATTCGCTCACGTATGAATTGCATCCTTTACACGAAATAACGGGTAGGTTTATAGGTCGTCACAATATTGGTTCAGTGGGTCTGTTGGCTAGAATTGGGGTCGATATTTGGACGCCCTTTCACATTGTTCGGTTCTAGAGACTTATTGTACGAGCAATTTCACAGGCCTCATCTGTCGGCGTCTTTGTAAATGTTTACTTGGTACGCGTTGGCACTATTTCACCACTAATTACATACTATGCTAGGCCCGCGATTGGTTCGCATTGGACTATTTCCGAAGAGAGTTCATAGTTTGAGTGGAAACATGTGAATAGAACAGACATGGACACAAGTTCATAATGCAGAGACGTGGTATTTTCGCTGGTATGGCTTCCCATAGTAGATTTTTTTCGCTGAACAATACGATTTTTTTATTTATAATTTATTGCGAACTGAACGCGTTGCGCTGGGACCTTAAAATAATTAATATCTTTACTGTTCACTCATCAGTTTCGATGAAAAAATAAAGTTTGATTTTATAATGTTGAATTACGTAACTCATTAGAACTGTACTACTAAAAGCACCAACAAATCGTACGCATGCAGGAAAGCCCATAGTTATTTATTACGTATTATTCTGCTTTATCCATCGCTTTATCAGTCTGTAATGACCTTCCTGTAGTCCATTAGATATCATTGCTTTTTTGCATAAATGTTCAATGTCGTCGGATAATAATGAATTGAATCGGAATATTTAACTGGACAGATTTTCAACTAGAGGAAGTGTATAAAACAAAACTTGGTTAAAATAACAAAATTGGATGGACGGAAAGGGCGGGTACAAAATAAACTCTTGCTACGAGTAAAACAAATTAGAAAATTGACAGTCTTCAAAATAAAATTAAAGCATTACAAAATCTTCGTACAAAATATCATATAACACTTATAAAAAATATTACGCACAGATAATTTATTTTTGCTATTCTAGAAAAAAAATACCTGTTGTTGAATTGACCTTAATTATTTTTCATGTTTATAGACTTGCAATGCGTATTAAATATTTGTTTAATATTATTTCTCGTTATTATAGTGACATACACATACCATACTCGTACTATGTGATTGTGATGAAAAAGATAACACGGCTTCGTGTTGGCTTCGTGGCCTGTCTTGAGAGTCACCCTCTTCGCATTATAAGCTGATGGAGTCCACAATATAAATATGTGGGGACATCTTCACACATGACCATCTGATCCCAAACTGAGCAGAGCTTGTACTATGGGTACCAGACAGCTGATATACATTACTTAAATAGATAAATACATTCTTATATAGATAAACAACAACCAGACACAAGGCAAACACAAGTGCTCATCACACAAATGTTTGCCCTAGGCGGGATTCGAACCCGCGACCCTTGTGCGTCGGAGGCAGATACACTACCACCTGAGCTACGGAGCCGTCAACAATATAAAACATCATGGTCGTATTTTTATTATTATTCAATGCAAGTGTAATTAAATCTGGCTGAAAATGATTGTTCTTTATATATTCCACACAAGCGCGAGTCAAGTGCGCTCCGGCGCCGGCTGACATCGATACATAAATTCAATCTCACGATTCGATTCGATCACTGCAATTACGAACAACTTCGTCGTGTACTTAATTCGACGACTTCCGACTATTACCTATAGATTGCAGCTTGTTATTAGGGAAATTGATTTAATAGATTTCGTAATCTACAATATTAGCTAAAATAGACAGTAAAAGTAACAAAAAAATATATAATCGTGTTATTTGTTGTATAATCTTTTTGACATTTAGAACTGCGACGTCAGAGCGTATTGGAAGTGCAGACCTTTGATTGATTGATACGGTAGATAATTTATAATTTTATCATAATTTATTTATTTATTTATATTAGGAAGATTTACAGACATATAATCAGATAGAAAAACAGAAATAGAAGAGTAAGGTGCTAAAATCTCAACCAGTAGAGACCTAATCCGTTGATGTGATGAGTCCAATTAGGGGGAGCGCGGGTGCAATCGCGTCATCTCGAGCGGCTGCGGCTGCGGCGCGGCGGACCGATGACCGGACTGCACTATCCCGTTACCGCACTGCGCTCGCAAAGTGCACGCTTTCCAACGATGATAAATAACCTTCGAGTCAAGAGTGCGCTCGTCTGCAGCAGGCGATGCAGTCCCCTGACAAGCGGCGCAACATTTCCACCGCGATATCGCAATGAAAGTTCAGCTCGCGAACGTCTCCGTGGTTATCGTGATCGGTCTACTGCGCGCTCCGTTTATTGGCAATCTCGTTCTGCCATTAGCTGTGCCTCTAATAAAGATATAAATTACGAAAAGTTAATTAAAACGCTTATCTTTCTGAAGCGACACTCTGTCTAAGTCGTAGCAATGGTTTATTTTAGAAAATAAATGTTTCTCGTATATAATTGAAGAAAACATACAGAGCCTGATTGATTTAACAACATGCAAGATCTCAGACTTGCAAGTGTTTTAGAATGGACAGAAATACGTACTAATAAATGCAAACGATTTACAATATTAACGAATACGTTTGGCATAACACGTCTAAAGATTAACTGGAAATGTATTTGCACAATAGCTGACACTACTGATTTTACGTGGCGACCGGGTGCAAATGGAGGTGATTATCTCGGGAATCTGATGACTGTTCGCTAAGCGACGCGGCCGCACTGATCAATTGCGCAAAGCCATACTTACACACATACCTTGTGGTACCATACCTGCAGACTCGACAGAAAACAACGACGTATTGCCGACAATTTCTGAATATCTACTTTAAAATTATCGAACGCCCTTCCATTTTCCACCGTACACTTTTTCTGCAATTCAAGATAGAGGCATCATGCATGGCTGGCCAATGCATGCCTCTGGTGCAACCAAGTGAAAGGAACAAGGGATGCTTTGCAATCTCAACAACAACCGATGCTATAATTAATCGTTCCACGATCAGACCTCGCAACTTTGCTACAACTAGCCATTTCATAATACTGGGTACCTATCCTGACCAAACGATGTTCACGATTCAGATGCAATCCAATTTTGCAGGTTCAGGCATGAGCGTTATGGAGAAAGTAGACTCGGAATCGTCTTTAGTTTAACTAAAATGCATCTTCTTGGTATCTACATAGGAATGTACTTAAGAGAGCTCCAAAACCGACATTTAAAGCTTTCAACATAAATTGGCTCCTTGACAGAAGGTTAACGTAACGGACAATCTATTCTCAACTTTTGTTTAGATCGGTTTGTTATTGAGCGGTTTAAATGGAAGTAAATAAATGTTGTCGACAACATGCCCTATGAGTGATAGGTCTCGAGTGCGGACAGAGGCCCATTAGTTACACTGTTAATACTGAACACAGACGGCAGAATAGATTTATGATACATGCCTTGTAATAATTTTTACTGTAGGAGCCTCGCGGATTCGCTTTCGCTTATAATTGATAGAGCCCCTGAATCACGACACTGATTTTTGTCTCACTATTAACATTTGAAGACACTAACGAAATGAGAAATCACTAAACCACATGTGCAAATCCATAATCGAATTAAAACTAGTTTCATTCAACCTCTGTTTCACGTGTGTCATGTTAACATTATACTCCACATGGTTTTATGTATAATAAATGTTGAATAATTGAGTGTGAAAATTCCGTTCGAGTAGCCAGTATAGAAACCCGTTGATTAGTTAAAAGACTATCCGTCTATTATCTCCAATCGGGCCAATGTTCGTAATTGCAGTTTTCATTGGAAGATTGCAGCCGCATTCTTTAGCCTATATCTATTTTTAATCACCACGGCGTTAGTGGTGGTACCAGCTACTTGCATGTAGATACAGTATATTTATTTTAAATATGTTATACCTTTCATATGAGTTTTATGCTAGTATTAACGTCTTTTTATACTAGTATAAGGTAGATTTCAAATCGTAATGGTTCTATAAACTATTTAGTGCCCTTAACAAATTAACGGATGTGTTCATTACCTAATTAATACTAAATAGGTATGCTTTTATGTTCGTGTATTATGTACTACCATAATAACTTTTATAATAGAGCTATTGAATTACTAGAATGCAGTTAATTGAACTCATTTGTAGAGTTTGTAACTCTGTATTGGTAGCGTTAACAGTTTTTCATGTGGCCTGAGAACGATGGCGTACTGTTAGGAATCACGATACAGAAAGAGCTAAATGTCAATTCCGTGATTGCCTGTTGTTGATGAGATGAGACCGTCACGTTCACACAATATCACCTGTCCGCGCAGTCGTTCCACGAACCCACTCTTGAGATCAGCAGTAAAGTTGTGTAATGAACAAATTACACAATGAACAATAATTGAGCTGTGAGTGTTCCCTAACCGCTTTCAATTAATATTCATAAGGCCTCTTGAATACTCTCGACAGGTTCTCTTGAACTTGCGCCAGTGTTATTTCTATGAGGAAAAATGCCTAATTCGGTGCACTATTGTAGCGCTGTCAAATGACGTGAAAGTTTTACGTTTCCGAGTGGGGTCGTCGGGTTAGCTGTCAGACGTTTTTGAGGTTTTTTTTCACTACGGTTTATGTCTATCGTGTTTCATTTTTGTCGCTTTGATAAATTGACCTTCTAGTACATCTAATCTAAGTAAAACCAAATGAAAGACATCTATTTTTGGGTCTGTAACATTGTATTTGTAGCTGGAAATGGTTGTTATGTTTATTAGAAGTTAAAAACGTTTGCTTTTAGTATGTTTGGGTGCGGAAGAGTAGCTTCTATATGCAGCGGGGTCAACAACACGGTCAAAAATAGACTAGGACTAGACGCGTGTTATAGGGTTCTAATTATAGTGGCGACATGTATACGCGCATCGGGAAAGCGCATGAGTTGGGAGCGGGTCCGCGCGGCTAATCTGAAGCGAGATAATGGGTCGTGCAGACAGCTGCGATACCAAATAATGTTCCTGTCGTCTATAGGCTGATATAAAAGTATCAAGGGGATTGGCTTTAGACTACGACTGGGTTATTACGAATGTCGCATTTTAGCTAACCTACCTACATATCGCAAGTGTAAACTGCTGTAGAAAAAAAAATTGTATCTTTTTTTTTCAAGTCGATAAGTAGGGACCTATTTTATTTATTGATATGCATAATTCTATCATTTATTTGTATTACTTTTCTCCTAATTAAATGGGGCATCGAAAGGTTTAAATTTTATGAAAATTTGATTTATCTTTCTTTAGATTCGATTAAGTGTAAGACAAAGTACCTATGTATTTACGGTACGCTAAGTTAAGTTACGTTGCTAAAGTTTTGAAGACTTATATTATTTAACATGATTGGTATTCGCCACGCACGCGCTACAAGCCACAAGTGCACACCAGATGTTATGTTTTATACGGAACGGACGGATACTCGACGCCCGAAACTGAATCTATCATACTACATAAGTCTTAAGCGATGATTCCTACATAATAATTTTGTTTAGTATTTCTTGTTACATTGTAAAATAGTCATTTGAAATTGCAAGGAAATGTATCGTTTTGTCTGCATGACGTACTAGTTACACGGGGCCAACCGTCACTTAACCTACTTCTTATTTCTGAGTTTACGTGCAAATTGCTCTTTAAATCTTATCTTATTTTTGCCATTAAGCTATTTGACTAAAAATACTAACACTTTAGAATAATATGCTTTTACTTTTAAGCATTTTAAGTTTTTACAGTTTCAAACTTTTAGTAAATGATGATGATGTAATCCTGTAATCTCTCATCAGGGACATAGGGCTCGAAGAAGAGATTTCCACTTTTCTCGATCTTGTGCGGCAGCTTCCAGGTCCTTCCAGCCGAGCCCAGTTGATGCAGCCTCTTTTTCAACTGAGCTCCTCCAGGTGATACGGGGGCGGCCTGGCCTTCTTTTCCCATGCGCTTGCCACGTTAACCCTTGTTTGGATAGATGACTATCTGGTCTTCTCAACGCATGTCCAATCCAACGCCATTTCCTCATTAGGATCTCCTTGTCGATGGGTTTTTGGTCAGTCAACACCCACAGCCTTGCATTAGAGATGGTTCGTGGCCAGCAGATCCCTAGTATGCGCCGTAAACATTTGTTCACGAAGACCTGTAGCTTGCTGGTTACTTCATTTTTGACGAGCCATGTCTCGCATTCGTACAGGAGGACTGACTTGACGTTGGAGTTGAATACTCTGATCTTTGTACGCCGAGTAATTATGGAAGACGTCCAAAAAGGTTTCAACTGCGCATACGCGGCTCTAGCTTTGTTGATGCGCGCCTCTACATCCGCTTCTGCTCCTCCCAGTGGGTCCACGACGCTCCCCAGGTAGGTAAAGCGCTGCACTTGTTCGACACCCTCGCCATTGACATATATGGGCGCTGCATCAGGGGTGTTTAGGCGCATGTCTTTTAATAAATTTCACAGTAAATTCATTTTCTTGATTAGCATTATTTGACAAGCGTTATTTATATTAGTAAAACAAATAATTGTGCATTGGACCTAGAGGAATGGAGATAGGAGCGTGATCTTATGTAAGTATACGTATGTATGAATGAGCATTTTCCTTGCACTTCATCATCAACAGCTCATATATCTTACACTTATTTTATGTAAATTGTTAATACAGCATTACAAAAAATTTAAACTCGATACTTTTGTGTCTGTAGGATATTACTAATTAAATAAATACCTAATTTTTGTTATATAACACCAGTTTTTTATACAAAAAATGTATTTATCGTAATATAACTGGCAAAGCCGAGAAAAGTAACAACGAAAGCGAAACAGTAAAAAAGGCCGAGACTAAAATGACAGTTTAGTAATGGTTGGCACGCTTTCGCAATGGCTAAATTGATTTTGTGTAGTGCAATATTATGTAAGTTCTATAATTTCTTCAGAGCTTTGGAACTTTATCGGTACTATTTAATGAATCTGTGAAGCTGTTGTTGATGAACAAAGCTTATCGCTATCTCGAACACTCGACAGGAGACGTAAATAGCCTTCAGAAACAGGCATTCATAGTAATACCTTGGTGCCAATACCGGGGAACGCTAATTCTGTGTTATTTTATACAAGGATTTATCAAAAGTTTATACGTTAAACCCTTAAATATCCGCGTTTCAGTATATATAACATACCTATAGGTTTGCGAAACATTTTTATTTTCTATTACCTATTACCCTCTGGTATGTTTGAAATTAATTTTGTAATATTTGTTAAGTATAAATAAAACGAATTAATTCAAAAGTATCAAAGGAATTAAATCTCGTTTTACCTACCTATATTGTAAACCTTTTTCTTTCCCTTATAGAAATTTTAATTGGCCCTTTTTTGTTTAACTGTAGAATATGATACTGCAAGTATATAGAACATAAGTCATCTTAGAAAAACTAAAAGTTTGTATGAAAAGCGGCGAGACAAACAATCGGCAGGACAATAGACGTGAGAGAGAATACTCACTCAGTATTGTGAAGATCCTCTTTCTCGTTCGTTATGCAAAGATATCATTCATACCTAAAGTTTTGTATATTAAAATGTGATAGAGTGATTGCATGTGAGTATGAAATTTGACAGTCCTTAATATCGACAAAACGGGGGCGAGGCGTCGCCAGGCGGGGACCGTGCCAGGCCCGGTTGTCACGGACGCTGAAAAACGCTGTAAAAACTACGAACCCTTTGCATGAGCATTGCGAGATATTATCTACATATACTTACCAACCGATATTAAGCCACTATTTTATGGATCGGTTTGACGTAGAATGTCTGATTCGGATAATGTATACAATTTGCAGTGAAGTGACTGGTTTTCGAGATACCAAAAGTTTACTTGTTTTCAGAAGTCGGAAACTCCACGCCTTCAGTATTCAAATTAAACAGCAAGCTTGCTTTGCAATGAGATGTTACCCATTTTCTGGACTCAATAAATTTAACCTTAGAGGCATTTGACATTTGGACATAACTCATGCATAATTACGGTTGCATCCTGCTGCCAAGCTATTCATCAGTGTGACCTAGTAGAAAATACGGGAGTTCGATTCCCAGGCGAGACACTTTGCAGAGCCAGTCACCGACGACTTGACTGAGTGTCCATCACTCGTGAGGTCGATACATCTGCACTTAACAGACGCACCAAACTCTACACATTGCCACTACTTAATCAGTCTTAGACAATTATGCTGTGAATATCAAGATTGAACGGACAAATGCCGTCGAATTCAATATACATGCATAAACCTATAACTTTGAAACTACAGATAACTTGACGATTTGAATATTGTCAAGAAAGTTTTTAGACATAAAGATAGTTTAGCTTATCATAAGATGCGAACAGTTACGCGGAGAAAAGAACTTATTAATTTGAGTTAGATATTTCCAAGGGCGAGATATCTCGCTGCATAATAATATTTATATTACAAGAAGTAGATTCGCTTTCATAATTAACATGTTCGGCAGGATGCATCAAATTTCAATGAATCCTTTGTGAGAACGGTTGTGAATTTTACAACACATACTATGAAGAAGATGATGGGGATGATGACCAGGTTTAGCTTATATAGGCATCAGAACCGTGTGTGTTTGTTTAGTAAGAGGAGATTGCTTATTTCTATAAATAATGGTATCCGGTATTTGCAGGATTTAAAATATTTTTTTAATGACAGAGACAATATTTTTGTAGTCAAAATACAATAAAAAAAAATATACAAGTTACATTTATAGTTATTTGCATTTTCAATACATTTTCACTTATAGATATCCTTCGACCAACGTTGAGTATCAGATTGTTTAAAATCACGCGGTTGATTTCGTTGTCCGATCCATACATCGTCGTCGCGTCGTCGTGTGCCTGCGTCGTTCGGCACTCTGATGCACACAGTTTTTGCCGATGCGAAAATGTTAAGCAATTCATATACCGTCTCGTTTACAAACAATGGGCTTTGTATATCATACCATCGACGATTTCGTTTGCATTTTACATTGCTTGATAGATAGATCTCTGAAATCTGCATATCGAATTAAGATCTTCGCCTTAATGTTTCAGTAGGTTGCTAAATTGCTGTTTGTAAATATGATTTCATTTAAAAGACATAGGTAATGGCATAGGGTTCGTTTTAGAATATCGCAAATAATACGGTGGAGCGTCGTCGTCGGGGAGATTGGTCCACCGGTCGGCCCGGTCGGACCTCGGAGAGATTGGACGTAAGGATCCTCACTGCAGTTCTTTATTTGATGCAGTTGCTATTCTTTTCTATGTTATAATATTCTACGCGGGAATGCTACGAGCAACATGAATACGTTTAACCAGGGGGCTGTTATTATTGACAAAGAATATTTATTTAATAAAAGTTTTACCTGAAGGTTTTCTAAATGCATAATAATACTTAACATTTAAATTAATCTTATCGATAAAATGAATGCCCCGCTGCGCAGTGGCAGTCTTTGTTTTACCTGCCAGTGTCCAACTCTCTCGCTTTTTTATAGAAACTATTCAACATTTCCGATCGATTGCGACGATTAGTCTTTCTAATTTTTCTCTTGGCTCAGTTGTCACGTAACCACAGCGTGACTGCAGCGAGTCATCGGCTCCTTTGTCCGGTACTTTTTGCCGGATGAGATTCAGAGCGCGACCGGTACGGTACCGTTTCTTGTGTCGAGCTCGATGGCTGCCTGCGCCCGCGCTTGCTCGCTGCTCACCCACTGATTAGCCGGGCCCGAGTGACCGGAACGTTCAAATGAGTTCATTATAATTGCAGCATTGTGCGATATGCGCTATTCACAATCATATTCATTTGATATTCAAATATTTGCATGACTTTAGAAATTATGTATCTGCAGTGGAAGTGCCTCTTTGGGCGCAATTTGTTTTAACTGATTTTGAAGTCAGATACAGATAATTATAATTTTCTATGCATCTACTTCCAAAGTACGGTTACAATCAGTCGCAAAATAATCGTAATAAATAGGTGTGACGTCTAGTTTACGTCTTAACACTAAAATTATGATGTATCTTCTCTATAAATACTCTTTTATTATTTTTTTGTTCTTCATCATCTTGTGATTCTCATGTAACCCACTAATCTTACCAACTAATGATTTATAAATTGTAGCAGCACGTGGGAGAACGACACATGCACCGCAGCGAGCAAGGCCGATTCTCCCCGCCCGGGGCGATTACGATATCGTAAATTAGTCGCTGGCGTTTAATTTGCGATAAAACAGTAGTAGATCTCACACACCGCTGCGAACCTTAGCGTCTGAACTCGTCTCTTCGAATCTCCAACACGCTTTTAATAACTTTCCTTCCGAGATGCAAATCTGTGGTATCCGCGAATTCTCGTGTCCTTACTTCCGCTATTTTTCTTTGTTTTAAATTACATTCTTAGGTAAGTATAATATATGTTAGATTGAAAGATTTATTATCCTTGATATCATTTTCTATACCTACGGTAGAGTTAAAAAAGCTCGTGTAAATTCATGTCACAAGTAGGATCGGCATGCAGGCTATGCCATCAATCAGGGTTTACATATTTTTTTTACATTTTATCATGCGATAGCACACATGCGAATCTACTATAATAGTAGTTGCGTGCGTCATAATACTTACCCGATTTTAGCAACTTACTAACCTAACTAACTAGAGTTATGTAGCTGACTTAGTTGTAGGTTCTTCTATTAGTTTTTTTTTTAAAGTCGAAGAGTTTACCTTCCTACGGTGAGATTGCACAGTTATTTCATGCAACAACATGATATCTTTCTACTTTTACTTTACCGAAGAATTTTTAAGCAGTGACAGCTTTTACGAAAGTTGTCCGTTTGAGATTAGTAATTTGTGTGCGGGTTAAGTTATTCGTCGTATTGCTGTATGTAATGGTGTAGAATAAGTGTATGGTATGGATGTGATGTGGTCAGTCACAGCACAGGTAACGTAGAAACTGCTTACATCGAGCAGTAAGTAACGCTGCAATTTGCAGGTAATTTCGCAACTCGACTTGGTGGGTTCCCACGGCGCACGCGTACAACCGACATGTTAATCATAATCCGGGCCAGAGGTGACTGCAGATGGACGTGCCCACTGTGCGATTCTCACCTTACTAGTGTACCCAATGCTATTCCTCATTAGAATAAGGAATAGATAGTATCACTTGGTAGACAGACGCTAGCAAGTTTTAGCTATAATTTAAAATTTACAAAGTCTACTCATGTTGTACCTAATCCGAGAGAGCACATTTTACTTATTTATACAAATTAAATTGGAATAGAACTTATACTTATTTAATTTTTGTTTACTCACTCGAAATTTTGCTCTCCGCCACCCACATTCATAACCTAGTTGACGAAAATGATTGAAATTTAGTATAATCGGCTCGCGTTGATGTCTTTTGTATGAACAAACAGATCTATATATACAAACAGATCTATAGTATATTCATTCATTCATTCATTCATTCTATATATTTTAGTTTATTGAATTAATTTGTTTGTTTGTTCTGGTGAAATTTTGCAACCCATTTTAAGGCAATTGCACGGACCAAGTAGGTCCGTGGGCAATTGCTAGCATTTCCAAATAATGGCAATGGAATAATATTGTATTGTGTAATATGTATTTGTATGTTTCGCTTTTGGCTACTCTGCTAATTTCCTGTGTAGTAAGTAAAGTTAAACTATTAAATTTTATGTTTGCAGGAAGTCCTGATGTTTGAAAGCATGTTTTTTTAATTTAAGCACCATTTCCGTGTGATTTTATGATAATTTGAGAACGGTTTTTGCACGCTTTCTACTGGCGCGGGTTTGTAAACGGATTATTTAAATGTTTTAAGTATTTACTTAATTAACTAAATTCACTTAAACAATTATAATATAAAGCTATAATAACAACTTTTTTTATTATTATTGTTGCGGGTATGATCACAAAGTGGGTAAAGCGGCGCGGGGCCCCAAACATCAGAGTCCACTCAGAACAAACTGCCATTTCGGCACATTTCTGGCACGCACACATTGACGTATCGTTTATTAGGCGTTGCCACGCAGTTCTCAAACAGTACTCCATAGCGTTTGCCTAAAAAGTGAGTGAGAGAGTGAGTCTGGCAAGATGACGTAATTATTTTTGAAGAAGGCGGGAGTGGCCCTTCTGTAAATATTTTTATTTTGTGGTACGATTGTCAATAAAATAGCGTCAATATGCCGGACTCACACCATTGCCTCCTACTAACGCACTTTCTCTATAATATTTAATGCTATCAAATGTGTTACGTAAAATGTATTAATCAGATTCGTCCAACACGATTTAGGTTAATTGCTTAGCTAATAAAGGTACTCAATCATCTTCTCTTTGTTATTTTCGATCACGAGCGAGTAGTAACTTTTGCGCACATAAATCTCGTGCAGTGTTATCTCCGATCATATTTCCACAGCCACTTGCCAGCCTGCAGAGCTGGTCGAAGACTTAGCGGAAGCTATTATAAAATATCGCCTAATTAAAGTGGACATGAGCGAACTCATTGCCTTTCTATTAAATTATTGTTTTGACACCCGACAAGAACCCGTCACTTTTTAATACCCATTCGCTGTTCGATCGAACACACAGACAAGCATTTAAATTAATTAAGACTGTTTAAGAAACGACTACATCGATTAATGTCACCATTATTTCTCAATCGAATAAAATTGAGAACCGATCTTGTCGGACGCGAGTGTTTAGTCGCCCACTCGATAGTTAGTCGAATTGAGCTAATAAAAATATATTGTTGTTACTTTAGTTATTGTCGTGTCGTGGTCATTCATGACCATAAATTAATGTAATTTTTACGCTGGAAGTAATTAGTTTTTTAGGGCAAATATGACTTGGTTCTCTGTCTACTGACTAAGCTGATTAGTAGTTTGCACAGCTTTTTGTGATTCTTTACGTCTAAGAGAAATATTATCATCCCATGTCTGTAAAACCAGGGTTAGATTTAAAAAATGCATGAACACATATGGCAAAACGTAACTAAGATGCTCAAGATTCTTTAATGAGTTACCACTTGAACACTACCGTGGTGTTGGCTGTAGATGTTCGGAATACAATGCGCAATCGACATGGTGAAGGCGCTGCATCCAAGGCATCTGGCCGACTGCCGATTTATTGATTGATGACTTGACATGAATAGTAATTTGAATTAAAGGAAAGCCTTGAACAGAAATGATGAACCTATTCTACCTTACGTAATATAACAAAATGTTTTACCCATGATCAACTATGAAATTTAACAGGCTCAGGATAGCTGAAGGAACGAGCATATTTTTGTACCGAGTTAAAAAATATATATCTCAGAAAAAAAAAATACCATGCAATACTTAATAAGCATGTAGATCACCTAAGATTAATTTTATTGGCATCGACACGACAGAAGTAAAATTAGTGACTTAACTTACATAGGTACTATAAGTATTAAACAGAAACTTGATTTTATGAGAAAAAAAACTGACGACAAAAGTATATCTACTTGTATATTTACTTTTTTATTATGACTGTCATAAAAACTAGCAAGCGTGCGGATATGTCGAAATGGTTCAGAAAGTAAGAATGAATAACTTGATAGAAAATGTCAAGAGGACGGACAGACGGACATCGTTATTAGTCGAGAAATAGTGATGAATGAAAGCAAGCTAAACTGAGGGTCACACCATTAACCTCAGAAGTCATCGCAGTGTCTTAAGTAACATCTCAAGATAAAGCATCTTCATGTAGTATGTTCAAAAGATGAAATAGGTACTGTGGAGATTGCATTGGTTACATGCAGTCTCCGCGCACTTTTCCCTTTGTTTGTTGTTGCTGGCACTCGATATTCGCCCTATATATCGTAAAAAAGCTAATTAGACGTATGGAGTCAGAGAATGATGGGCTGAAGAAAATAATGGTGTGAATGAGGGATTGAAATGAAGAAAAGATAATACAAAAACATTGTAATCTAATATTGGAGTCATTATTTGGCTACGGATTTATGCACTAGAAGCGAGTGCTTCCCATCTTCAAAGAGCTACGTCCACCCGACATGGTGTAGACTTATGAAGAAATCGGTACCTCCAGTTACGTATTTTTTTTTCTTTGCTATATTATTTGCCTGATTATTTGCCTTGTGGAATCAACAGCAAATATCACAGCACGGATCGCAGCTATGAAGCAATTTAATTTTGTTACCTTTGTTTAGCTTCGACTGAACGCGGACGCAGAGGAAGACGTGTTTAATCTTAAATCCTTTTTATGCACCATATTAAGTTTTCCAGAAAAAAGTCTAAGAAAAGACTGTGAATAAAGAAATTAATATTGAATGAGATGGCCAATGCAGCGATTGCAGCCATTAGAATGATGATGAGATACCATGGAAAGGTCTCTCTGCATTGATGCCTTGGTGATGTACAATTGATATTATTTTGTTTAAAAAAGTTGAATTATGTCTGATAAGTATAACGGTCTGAATTCGTCCGCGGAGGACTTCTTCTCGCAATTCGAGATAATCGCCGCTATAAATAGTTGGAGTGACGATGTAAAAACGTTAGTGTTGGCTACTTATCTATGTGGGCCGGCTCTCAGCTATTATAATTTGACAAAATCGTCCTCTACGAAATATGAGGATATTAAAAAAGCGATTTGTTTAGAATTCCCGTCTCCTATAGACCATGCTTCGTTGTTTTATAAGTCTCGTCAAGATTATAATGAGCCTCTGATGGACTATGTGTATCGTGTGGAATCTCTTGCCGGAAAGGCTAAGATTTCAGACCAGAAAATAATAATTAAGCAATGTTTGACTGGTATGTCATCTTTTTTTAAACGTAATTTCGGAACTCAATTATACAAAGATTTCGCTACCCTCAAACAAACCTGCATGGAGTATTCGATGCTCTTTATGGCCACACACACTGAATTATCGTTGCCAGTGAAGATAACCTCGACTCGATGTGGCGAGCCCAGCAGTTATACGAATTCAATGGGTGATGGTTATCCCAGTGAAAATATTGGGCAGCGTGGTGCGCAAGCCTCACCGCAGGAATTATACTCCACGCCGCAAAATAGATCTTCTAGTTGGCCGCCGAGGAGTCCATCTTCTCCACGTACTACTAACTTTGGATCAAACCGACCCCGCAATGATGCGAGATCGTCAAGACCCCAATACACTCAAAACCGGTATAATTTAAGAAGCGGTTCGCGTGATAACGTTGGAAATATACAGGGTAATGACCCAAACTTTCAGCGTCGCCAGTGAATGGGACTACATTGGTAGACGGTCATTTTAGTCGTCCCGTTTCTCCTATTATTTGTGTTGATTTGTACGGTGTAGTGCATAATGCGTTGATTGATTCAGGTGCCACAATTTCTGTGATTTCTTCTTCGTTTCTTGAAAAAGTGGATAAATTCATTCCGTCACACGCATATAATGATAACGCCTCTTGTTTGCGTACGGTGAATGGGATTAGGTTATTAGCTGAATGTTCTGTTATATTGGACATTACAATAAATAGCATTGTTTATAATCATGCATTTGTTGTTGTGTGCGATTTAGTACCTGATATAATTTTAGGGCAGGATTTTTTATATGCAGTAAAGGCCATTGTCAACTTTGATAAACAGTTCATTGAACTGGATAGGAATAAGGTATGGTTCAGAAATGATACAAAAATCGCGGCGTTTTCACTTGATTATGTTCAGTCCGGGACTGAGTCCGAACATTTATTGCCGTTACCGAAAGGTGATTATATCTATTTTCTTAATACGGTAGAATCAATAAATGAAAATTTGGACGATTTAAAAAAGGATACGATCCTAACGAATAACACGAAATGTAATAATTTTAATATTTCTGATGCTTTATTATCAGATCAGAAAAGTAAGTTGTCAGAATTACTGGGCAAATATGAAAAGCAGTTTGCGTTTGATTCGAAGAATTTAGGGGCATGTTCATTAATGGAAGTTGAAATAAATACTTCAGACGAGACTCCTATTCATAAAGCTCCTTATAGAGTTTCACACCATCAACACAGTATAATTAGGGAACAAGTGAGTGAGATGTTGGAAAATGGAATCATTCGTGAGTCGCGAAGTGCATATGCATCCCCGGTTGTCTTGGTCAAGAAACCTGATGACACGTGGCGATTCTGCATTGATTATAGGTCATTGAATAAAAAAGTAATTACCGATTCATATCCTTTACCCAGAATAGATGACATAATTTTATATCTAGCTAAAGCCAAATATTTTGCGGATCTGGATTTAAATAGTGGATATTGGCAGTTGAGAATCAAGGAATCTGATAAGCATAAAACTGCTTTTGTTACCCCTTCGGGATTGTATGAATTTAACGTCATGCCGTTCGGCCTTAAAACAAGTGGTGCGATTTTCCAGCGGGTTATGGATAGTGTTTTAGGGGGCATGAAATATCGGAATGCTATTGTTTATATTGACAACATATTGGTTTATGGGGAAACATTTGAAGAATTTTCTTTATCTTTAAATGAAATCTTATATAGAATTAAAGAATGCAATTTGACACTTAAACCTAGTAAGTGCAAATTTG
The DNA here is from genome assembly GCA_951230895.1 of Carpatolechia fugitivella. Classification (NCBI taxonomy): domain Eukaryota; kingdom Metazoa; phylum Arthropoda; class Insecta; order Lepidoptera; family Gelechiidae; genus Carpatolechia; species Carpatolechia fugitivella. The sequence goes on from OX579645.1 coordinate 9,320,512, forward strand.
GTTTTGAAAAAGTTTCCGTTCTTGGTTATGAAATAACGGGTCAGGGAATTCGACCAGATCAATCACAGTTTGAAAAGATTATGAAGATCCAAGTGCCAAAATCGACTAAAGAACTTAAATCTATTTTAGGACTCTTTTCATATTATAGAAAATTCTTAGATAATTATGCGGATTTGGCTATGCCTCTAACAAGGTTGATGAAGAAGGGTGTCAAATTTATTTGGACAGAACTACAGCAACATGCATTTTCTAAAATTCTTTCTCTTATTCAGAACCCCCCTTTATTAAGACATTTTTCGAATAGCGAAGGCATAGTTACAAGATTATTTGTCGATGCTAGTGATAAAGCATTAGGTGCTTGTTTATTGCAGGGTGATGATAAAATATTTCCGATTGCTTTCGCGTCGCGTAAGCTCTCTGATTGTGAGACCAGGTATACGATTACCGAAAAGGAATGTTTGGCTCTAGTGTGGGCTCTTAATTATTTTAAGCATTTACTTTGGGGAATGAAATTTGACGTCGTGACGGATCACAAAGCTTTGGTATGGCTCCGTACTAAAAAGGATATGAATGGGCGTTTAGCTCGTTGGTCTTTAGCGATTCAACAATATGATTTTGATATAGTATATTGTTCGGGCAAAGATAACCAAATTGCTGATTTCCTAAGCAGGAATCCATTAATTGAGGATGTTGATGTTAAGGAGACCTCTCCTAAGGATGTAGTTGAGGATGGTTTAGAGTTATACAGGATTGAAGCTTCTCGTTTTGAATTTGATCAAAGCGTTGATAGTTTTTGCACTGAACAAGTTTCAAGGATTGCTTCTAGATCTCGGCTAAACTATAAAGGTTTTCTTACCAGAGACAATAAGCTCTTTCACAGGTGTAGGATAGGTAACAGATATGTTGATCGTTTGGTTGTTCCTCAAGCTTCATTTAATGACGTTATGAAGGAAATTCATGATGATCCTTGGAATGGAGCGCATTTTGGTCTTACGAAGACTTTATGTAAATTTAGGGACAGATATTTTATTCTTGATGCTGAAAAGAAAATTTCTAGATATATCGAAAGTTGTAAAGAATGTCAAGAGAGGAAGAGATCGTATTTGATTGCTCCGATGCAACCGATTGAAGTCAATCATCTTTTTGATAAAATAGCCCTTGACATATTAGGACCTCTTCCGACCTCATGTTATGCTTATTAGGTTTAGTCAAGTTCTATTAATTTTTGTTTTTCTCTCGAATGGATTAATCCAGCTCTTATTTGCAGATTCGTAATAAGTAGTTTATAAACATTTTATATATTAAAAAAAGAAACTTCATGAAGAAAAGAAGGTTTTAAAAATCTAGCTATTTAATGGGGTTGTTATTTTCTATAAGGGGAGGGTGAGCTTAGTGTATAGGCCACTCATTTTAGATATGCTATCGAATATTTATAGTTCTTCGGAAAAGATCTTGTTATTCGGTTAATATTTAACGTAAGTGACGCATAGTGTAGGTGATCATTATTTTTCTACATATACGAATAGGCCTGAGCTCCTGTTCCAGACCTGCCGCTACTTCGATTTTTAGACTTTGTATTCGCGTTTTTCATTTGTTTTTGTCTTAGCTTAGGTTGAAATATTTAAGTTTAGATTAGGTGTGATCACTTAAAGTTTGTTCATTATGTTGATGGGATTTTGTTGTCATAATTTGATTTATCTGATATTACATAATAATAATTTCGTTTGTTCTTGTTGGTCAATTATAGCAGCATGGTCCAATGTTAATATTATGTTGAACGTTTTGTGTCGCTGTTAGTTGTTCTATTAATTCTTCAAAATTTATTTATTGTTCTTTTGGTTCATGTAGTGTACCATGAGTTGTACTTGAATGAATAATCTTTTGGCGTGGTTTTAATTATTCGTATTTGGTGAAACGTTGTTCCACCAGGTAGCTGTTAGCTACGGCTTCTTGTACAAATCATAGGGTTTGTTAAATGAAATATTATACGCACTTTTAGGTAATTAGTTAGGTTTATCTTTTGTGATCGGCTGATCATTTTCCTGTAGGAGGAGGGATGTGGAGATTGCATTGGTTACATGCAGTCTCCGCGCACTTTTCCCTTTGTTTGTTGTTGCTGGCACTCGATATTCGCCCTATATATCGTAAAAAAGCTAATTAGACGTATGGAGTCAGAGAATGATGGGCTGAAGAAAATAATGGTGTGAATGAGGGATTGAAATGAAGAAAAGATAATACAAAAACATTGTAATCTAATATTGGAGTCATTATTTGGCTACGGATTTATGCACTAGAAGCGAGTGCTTCCCATCTTCAAAGAGCTACGTCCACCCGACAGTACTTACCCACTAAGTGGGTAAATAAAGGGTGATAAAACTCGCTCAATGTGGACTTTTTGTAAACTGCCTTCTATGTTTTTTAATACAAATAAGCATCATGCAGATTTTCTCAATGTTCGTATCTAAAGGTCACTTTAATCACTTTATGTCAACTTTAATTTTTTCGTAAGCATTCTTCGTAATGTATAATCAGGTAAAGTATACTTTTCCGTAGGTAAATGATATCTCCCTTGGTAAAAAAAGTATGCGCCAGTTTTCATCCTTGCCCCCCAACTACGCCCATTTCCTCGGCAGGCACGGTATAATGTGAGCTGGTAACAACAACTAACTATAGGCTATTTTATTTTATTCACTCGAGACATTTTCTTTTATTGTTTGTATTCTAGAAAAGTTCCAGCAAATCGTGTGCTCTTCTCACAATTTCGATACCGTTTCTAATTCGATAAGAGAAACTTAATTTAATACTATTCGGAAGAACGACACGAAGATTGGCCTGTTTTCTGACATTGATTGATTGGTCTGATGTTAGGCCATATTTTCGATCACTTGTATATTTATTTGATAATGCAAGCAATAGTGCCTTGAAGGTATGGTATTATGATGTATGATTTAACAATTTGTCACATACATAATGATCGCTTGATTAATAAATTGTAGAGCACAATAAAACCATTTTTATCTTTCTTCTTGATATGAAATAACTATAAAAAAGAAGTAAACATACCGATTGTTGGCCATTACCATAGTTTTTTCCACAACCACCGAATCGACACGATGAAACAACTGTTACCTAGTAGTTCGTCTGCATTGCCCCTTGCCTTACATGTATTATCGACAGCTCGCTCATCAGGAAGTCGATGGAATGGTAACAAAGCTTGAGTCGGCTTAATCGAATGTTGTGGCGAGTGTAAATAGGTGCGGTAAGGTCACAGACGCCTGCCAGACGAAGTTCGGGTTAACGGCCGCGTTTCGTGTTCCGTGTAAATCTATAAAGTTCCTATAGTTCCTATATAGAATGTTTGAAGGTAGGTCCACTAGGTTCCTGATCTGACATCTAGATCGGTCGATATACTCGTAAAACTAGGTTTTGTAGATAGTAAGAAAAAATTTGCATGGCTCATTTTACATGGAAATGTAATGTCAAAAATACTTACCTTTATTTATCCATGGTGGCAAGGATGAGAGTGTGAGATCGTCTGAAGAGTCGTCATTAGGAAAATTGCTAGGGAAACCGCTAACTAAAGAGGCTTTTGAAAAGCTCTCCGCGCGAATTCGCGGTTTTACCTCTACATTTTTCTTAAAATTTTCTTAGTGCTCTTTAAAAGTTAGCTCTGAATGTCTAACCGACTTAATTATAGCTCCACTTTCTAGAAACGTTAATTCTTAAGAATGTTTTATACCTATGTTTATTCGTTGGTTTGTAGTTCCTTAGTAACTTCAATTAACAAATACTTAGAGTGAGAAACAAAGAGTATCGCATGAAGAATGCAACGTGAGAGCTGCGCTTTCTTGCATTTTGAGCTTTGTAGGAGTGTCGGGAAAGGTTATTATGTGAGGTTTTTAACATTGGTGCGGATAGACAGGTGCGAAACATGTTGGATCCGTCGAAACAAAGGGCCTTATGTAGAGGCTCTTCTTAACACCCGGCGGCGGCGCGGCGCGGCGGCTGTGTTGGTACGTAATGAATGCAAACTCGCTCGCTGCTGTGCCGAACGGAGGAGAGTTCGGCTCTCACCACGGAGGTTCTGCTTTCGAATCCCGGTGGGGACACAGCACAGGTCAAAACAAAAAATATTTTGTGAGATTTGCCCTCGTTTAGTTAGGTAGGACATTGGAGACTGAATCACCTGATTGCCCGAAAAGCAAGATAGTTTCTTGCTTCAAAAAGTATTGATTTGTTCATGAAATTATTATTTCTTTAGACTAGTCTTTAAATTGTTCTGTTATGCTCTGGTCAAAAATTCGATTACTGCAAAGAAAGCTAGCTAAGTAAGAAAGAACCCATCTACCTTTGTAAGCTAAAACGTGACGGAAATTACAACTTCAGATAGAAAGTATTATTCACGTGATCCAGCTTAATTGTTAGGGTAAGAGATAAGTAGATCAGTTTAAATAAGTAGGCAGTACTTTCCAAGATATGATCTATTATAGTCACGAAATAACAATAATATGATATCTCCATGCTTTCAAATACATTTAGGGTTTCGTAGTAAAAATGGAGGTGACTATGTGAAATCGTTGTCCTGTTGATATAGAATACATTACGGGACAATTTTCCGAATCTGAAGGGCGTTTTGACAGTGTGGTAGTGGTTGTATGGACGAGGAGTGAAAAATTTGGATAAAAGGTACTGATGAAATATCGGTGGAATATAATTAAATATCACGGGCTCTTATAATTTTGTGAAGACCTGTATACTAATAAATGAAACAATAATTTATCTATATTTTACTGTTTCAATTTGGTTTCCGATTACGTACGTTAAGTACTAAAGTTCAGGAGGAAGCTCTTCACAAAGTAGAAAACTTTTCCTCCTATATTTATCGGTAGTAACTACCACGAAATCTCTATCACGATACGACTATTATAAATGCATATTTTTTCAAAAGATTTGATCGTTCCACATTTGCTTTCGTAATCATAACTAAAATATTTCCATCTTGCCTACTACTTGTTATTAGGGTATTACTTACTAATAGGGGATCGGACTGTTCACCATATTTTATGAATTATTTTTAAAATATAGATTAGTAGCTGACGATTGGCGAAGAAAAAAACAGAATCGGTTGAAAATCTAATTTGCAGTGATTTTTTAAAGTTTCGATATGTCTGTCTCTTTCAAATATTATTTTTTTGTATGGAGATTATATGGCGTTACTAACAAATGACGTCACAAGTGGGTATGTGCCCACTGTCTAATCTTGAATTTCAAACCTTTATAACTCGGTCAATTTTAAAGATAGAGCAAAAATTTATTTAGTGTTCGTTAGCAAAAACTAAGAAGTTTGGATTTATAAAATAAATAAAAAGTAGTCCGATCCCCTATTTACGTCAGCTTAGATCGTGTCGTGTAGCTTATAGGTAATTCAAAATATTTACATTGCACATTCCTAACTAGAAAATTATATAGAATTAAAACTTAATTGAAAAGGTATTAAATAAATTAATGTATTGCATTGCAAAGTTCCGTTAGCTATTTTTCCAAGAAACGGGTAGGTATCAAATGGCCGGTATCTAATGACTATTTTTTCACGACGTTAATGTTGTTCTCAGTTTTCTATTATAATGCAAATTGATAGCTGTGGGTAAGTATGTATGTACACTGAAATGATGTATATTCATATCGAAAGATAGATAGTATGACAACAGTAGGTAGTGGTATTAATAATTTAATGCTGTAAGTAGCAAAGAAGAGTAAATTAAAAAAAAATAGTACACCTTGAAGGTTTGTCACTAGCAGTGTAGATCGGTTTTTAGGGTTCCATAGTAAAAAAGGAACCCTTATAGTTTCGCCATGTCCGTCTGTCTGTCTGTCCGCCCGCGGCTTAGCTCGCTTAGTACTAGAAGGCTGTAATTTGGCATGGGTATACATATTAATCATGCTGACAAAGCTGAAGAAGAAATCTTTAAAAATTATTTTTTAGGGTCCTCTGGTACACATGAAGTGATAAAGAGGTTATAATTTGAGGTATCATTGGATAGGTTTTTTAAAAATAATGGGGGTTTGCTAAAACAATTTTTCGATACTTCAAGCAATACGTGTAAGCACTTTAAAACGAAACGAAACGTACACCAGTACGTTTCAGAAGAATTTCATTTTAAAGTGCTTATATTTGTTAGAGTCAAGTGTCCCGCCCCTCTACCAGCAAAACTATTGTAAATGAGAAAAAATCACAGTAGTGTACTGTACATGATGAATTTAATTAAATTTATTCTATTTCATTTATAATAATCTTTGTAAGTAAGTAATTACTTACTACCTACCTAATCCAATACTTATAATATTTCCTCTGAATAAAAGCGTTACCTATTGCGTTTGTCTTCGCGTCATTACATTTAAACCGAGAAAGTGCTCGATTGCAGATCTCCTCAAGAACGTTAGCGTTGGTAATGTATTGCCTTTCATTTGCAAGCGAAGAACAAATTTCTCCTGTCGTTCCGCATATGATAAAGTTACGCAGTCTCTCATTACCGTGGATATCATTAACGTGGTCTCATTATCTCTCGCATTTGTAGAGCATAACCGCATGATGCAGAGGCGTATTACGCGGACACCTTCGTTTGATATCTATCACACGCCTTGTCATGTCTACTCGTACTTCTTGTCATGCCATTTTCGCATAGCTTTCCTCAATCATGTCAATCTCTCTCAACGAGCGTATTCTGTTTGATTTGCCATAAACAGTAATCTTATAGGAGACACGGACCTTTCAAAAAAGACGTCTTACCCCCTTCAAAGGAATCGTGATACCAGACGCTCAGCTATTATTGTTAAAGCAAACCTTGCATGTCATAATATTTCCTCTCGGAATATGGAATTTATTATTATAACTTTCCGGTGACTGTTTTCTCCATCGTCCCCTCTGACAGCTGTTTATTTTCGTAGCAGCGCCCGTCGTCGGCGGCGCGCGGCGGCGGCGTTTCTTTTCGTTGCGTGCAGTGCAGTGCACATGAGGCGCCTGCTACGTATATTACAATTAAACAATTTGTACTCGTAACTTTCATCCCGTATCTAATTATGGACACAACCGTAAAATGTAGTCCGCCTTTGAGATGTAATTATAGGTAAGTGTAATGCATAGGATTTGTTATAAACGGTCTTAGTAGATTAACAGTTCTTTCTTAATGGAATGAAGGCGCATAATGGACAGTTAGTTTTCAATCAAAAGCTGTTATATAGGTCTGCAAGAGTTGATTGCGGGGGCAGTGGTTGCGATGATGCGTAATATGCGCGATCAGCCCGAGGGCATCCGTCAGCGCTACGCGAGCGCACGCGCGCACCACACGTCGGCTGGTCCCGCCCGATTCCGGGCTGTGTGCGCCGTCATGTTGCTTTTCCACCAAAGTGCGAGGAAGACGAGCGCGGGTGCGCGAGGAAAAAAAATTCACCAATAGTATTACTTCATTCTCCTAGCCTCCAGTTCAGAAAAGAAGAGAAAAAAGGTTTATTTCCTTACAATAAAACAAAAATAAAGTTATATTTGTAGCGATTTGGCAAGCAAAGAAGTCCCAGCTTAGCATGGTGCTATGGAAATCAGGTCCGGTGGAAATGGGCTTTACGTTGCGAGGTTTTTCTACAGACAAAACTGTGCTAGGGATGCGCGCGAGGGATGCGACCGACAATATGTGCGGTGCCACCACACCTCGCCTCACCCCTCTTGCATATTTGAAATGAGCCTGGCATCCCCACGCCTTTCTGCACACCGTTTTTTAGCTCCGCTACATTTCCTCGCACGTCTCTAGTGCCTCACGCGCACTCGCCATGTGCGTGCATCCACTCTCGTCCTCTGAATGTGAATCTAGCAGATATGTACTACTACTAAGTGTAAGATCTAAGGAAACTAATGACTGCTGTCAGTGAAGGCGTTATCTTAATAGACAACATAAACTTTATTTATCGTGGAGAGTTTATCAACTCGATGTCTAAGCGGTATGATTCGTTGATAGGTTTGTTTTGTATCAAACATGTACATCATGAATTTTTCGGTTGCATTTTGTTTCGGCTACAGATATAGGTCTTGTCGATGCAAAGGTTAGTATTTATGTGTTCAGTATTTTCAATGTAAATATCTCAGGAGCAGCGTGCGGAAGCCGCATACTGGGCGCGTGATATTGATTCATTCTTCTGCGTTGCGGACAACAATGTCCGACAAAACAGTCATTTCAACGTTTGCTTCTTTAGTTCTTTCTATAGGATATCGTCAAGACGCAGCCTTTAGTAAACAGTATTATTGTTCGTTCTTATTTCTTGGAGCTTTATTTTCCTTTTGTCACCTCACAACGCTGTCACTCAGCAGCAACGGAACTAAAGTAAAAGTTTATTTGTTGGTTCAAATGTATTCCTATAGCTGCTTACTTTATGGTAATGTGCATAAATACGGCTTTCAACAACATAATGGGCTATTATGCAATGTTTAACAACGTTATTTTGAAGCAACCGACAAATTAGTAAAATGGTTTGGCTTTTCTTTGTTTGTTCTTTTATTTCGAGGGAAAACAAATTTTTAACTACTTTTTTGTTTTCTGGCGCGCATCTGAAGTGAAACCTAATTTCGAGATTTTTCAGGGTTACAAAAGATAGTGCCTATAAGTACTTTTAAAACAGTTAATAATTTAAACATTTATCCACGATATTTCTAGTCGGCTATCTTAATAAAAATAAATACATGGCTAATGGCTGTAAATCGAAGTAGAAAATGCAGTGTGCCGCAAGATTGCTAGATAACGTTATGTTTCGAAGCGCAAATATGCGGTTTTATAAGTGGAAAAGGCTATCAAGTGCAGGCATGGCCAGCGCGCACGTAGCTGTGCGAGTAGCGCAGTGGTGGTGGCGAGAATCACACAGCGATTGCGAATATGCCAAATTATAGAGCTTTTTAAAAAGCTTAGCTAGAGGGCTAGAGGGTCACATATTTTATTCGGCCTCTGGCGCAGAATTTTATCACCTGGCGTAGTAATAAATTATATAAGTCTTAGCCCATAACTTGAAGCAAATGACTATTGTTCGAAAAGATGTACTTAGTTCTATTTACGCCAGTATTATAGTACTCTGTGGTTCTATTGATAAATATCACGCAGAGATTTGTTAAATGCCTCAACGGAAGAAGTTAATTAAATAAATAATGTTTAACGCTTCCTACACTGCTTATCTTATGTTTATAGAACCACTTTCATTTCTTCTGAGATCCTACCCTCGGTTGTCGGTGTTTCACTAACAAATTACCTACGTTACGTACTTAGATTAGTGGGTTAGTCAATAAAAAGAACTTTCCTGTCATCAAAACTTTTCCGGCTTATTAACTCGAATAGAGCTATTGATTTGTGTCGTGTATTGACCAGAGGGTTCCCCTACGGAAGTGAGCCCCTCCCGCATGCAGGTAATGATGTCCATGCGTGTCCATTCCTGGGGGCAACTCACTTTACAAAGGCATGTCATGTTTTATGTAATGACTATCGTATTGAATTTCGGTGAAGCCCGTAAAGGGATTGGCTGCATTTTGTTGTATAATAAACTACCCGACAATTTTAAAACAATGACTAAGGCCTCTCTAAAATTAAATTTGACAAAATGGTTACTACAACATTGCTTCTATAGTAATTTTTGAACACGACTGATTAATTTTAATGACATTGTTATCATTATTACTAATTATTATTATACTTTTTATCAATAATTAGCATGGTGTAGTACCGATCTAAATATTTGCATGCTTACATGTAAAGCTGAAAACACTGTACTTTTACCTATTAATAAGACCTCTGTATTTTTACTGTTTTCTGGCAAATAAAAAAAATTGTATTTGTATTTGCTTTGATGGTGTTTTTAATATGTTGCTATATTTAATTATCAAATCCTATTTTCCTAGGTTTACGTTTTGAAAGAGTGAGCGCAATTTTTAAAAGGTTTTTTATTTTTGTCGCTAGGGTCCCAAATGCACCGAAGAGCTGCATCGGCGAGATCTTCAGCCACGATTCGCCGGACAACAGCGGCCTGAAGAATGGTTCCAGCCGCCCGCGCGTCGTCCGCGATACGCCCACGCGTCCTCGCGACACCCACTCCAGGCTTTTCGGGCAGGTCAGTATGCTTCCTAAGCACTTTGTCCAAGTATCGGATGCTACCTACCGGTCATTGCACAAGACGTGTAACCCAAACAAAACACAGCGACGAATACCGAAATAGGCTCACATCATCATCAGCTTCTATACGCCCCCACCGAGAGGCTCGAACCTACTCTATATTAGTGTGATCAGGCCTTAGTAGACCACAATGGCCCTATGCGGGTTGGTCGTTTCTACATTTTGCTGATTCTGAACTCTTGCCAGAGTATCATCCATCACATCGTAAGTACGAGGTAACTCTGTATTATTTTTTCCTTGCTATCAGTATCGTTATACTTGGGTTACTATAGGATGAGCTTTGACAGATTAAAATTTTAAAAACTTTTTAATATTATATCGTTTATTTATTTATTAAGTAAAATTACATACTGTTTAATGATAAAATAAGAGGTGAAGTTACTTTTTTTTAAATATTTTAGCTATTATGGTTTTTAAACTGAATATTATTAAAAAAAGTTGTTAACGTCGTATGAAAAATTTTGAAGCTGTCAGAACCCATCCTATAATAATAACCCAACTATAATAGAATACATTTCACGAAAAAGAATCATCATCAATAATTCTTATGCGTCTTTTAATTTTTTAAAACCTTTCTGTACGTAAAACTTGCGCACTGTCTCCGAAGTAACCCTGTATTATACACCGCCGTGAAAATTTTATTAGTTTTAATGCAACGAGAGAGTTCAGTACATAAAACTGACGCTACAGCTACAGGCACGGGTCACGTCACGTGGTTCCTACATAATACACTTTTTATTTTATAGTATTTTGCTCATTTTAATTAATACAGCATAAGATGTTCATTAGATTGTACTTATAGTTTGTAAAGACCTGTCCCTCACACCCTGTATGGTACAGGTTCATAACATTGCTTTCAAGCAGATGGGGTCCTCGATATTCAAGAACAAGTGCAATAGCTTCTGGAATGTCTTCGGCTCTTCATTATTAACTTTGCAAAATGGAATAAGCTAATTGTAGTTTTTAACTAATTCGGGCAGAGTATCAGTGTTAAGTGTTCGATGATTTCAAACTGGAGTTTACGAAAATACAATGGAATACATTTTAAAAAATGTTGTCTACTGATTTCAGGTCTCTTCTCATCCAGCAGCACCAATGGTGACCGACAACATCCGCAGCCACATTCAGTTCGGAGACGCACACACCAACGGCATCAGCCCCTCTCACTCGCCCACCAAGTCGATGCCGAATGGCAGTGCCTCTTCCACACCCAGCCGAGGTGAGATGGACCTCGCCGAACACTGTGAGTCGATTCCGATGTAGGCACGAATCCAGCACGGCTAGCAACACTATGGGATGGTGGGGGTCGCACAGAGGCGCGGGTCGCAAGGCTGAACTTGGAATGGCTTGTTAGGATATAAATTTTAACAAAAACTAAATATTAATTAGTGTTCCCCAAGGAAAATACGAATACGTCACGACCAGACGAACTCTCTGATCAATTCCTCAAACTGTGAAAAGCCTTTGTAGAAAGATTTGAATTTAATTCTGCGCTGCGGTGAGTTCGAATTCCAAGCTATTCCATGTTCGATACATCTGTAGCCGCGAACACAACTCTCGCTCGGAGAGCTGTGCCCGCGGCTACGGCGCGGCGCCTGCGCTGCGCCCGCGCTCGCGTGCTCAGCTCCACATTATTTGGCACTCGTGCACGCTACGAGGATTACTATGCTTACTGGTTTACGCTCTAATACTCTCTTTCACCTGTCAAATATACATTTACGTTTCATAAACTGAATACATTGTAATGAAGATAATATCTACTTACATACAAATTGGAGAGAGTCTGGAAAAATAATAACTAGGTATTAATATTTTGATGGAAGCTATGCTTTGCTTAAGATTGAGCATGACTGACTCTTACTTAACATGAGTGAGTAATATAGGTACTTATGTTTATAAAAAGTATGTATGAAAAATACTTATTTGAATGTGTGCATAACAAAATCTAAGAACCTAACTCGAGTGATACATAAGGATATCCCATTTTGAGCTTCTAAACCAGGTCTCTGGGGCCAAAGTTTCGATTTCAATTAAATGCTCAATTTGCTTACGAGACTTTAGCATACAATATAACTTATTTTGAAACTTTGGTACCGTGGACTAGTATTAGATCGAATGAAAACCGTTTATTCTGTGGATGGTCAGCATCATACTTGCCACCGAAGAGGAATCCTGTGACCGGGGACGGCGTGTGCTTGCCGCCGCCGCGCCGCCGCCACCCGGCCGCCAGTCTGCGAGGTGCCGACCCTGTAGCCTCTCCCGACTTCTACTATTCTGACCGTCCTACCTCCGCCCTGCTAGAGCCCCAACCCACCCACAGATACTTCACTAGCGAATGGCCCCCTAAACCAGCCGAATACTTTGTCGAATCTACTTCTAAAGCAGCACCCAATATCCGTAAAACCCCTTACACATTACTCGGATTGAAAACCGATGATCCCGAAAAGCAGCATCCCATAATCGACCCGGACTCCTTGTCGCCTCAACTAGTTCTGGATCGCCACTGGCCTCCGTTCCCTGCTCAGCACTATCTAGAGCCGACCGAGCGCAAAGTGCCACATCACCCTTTGCCGCCTTATGCGTTCGTCAGTTTGACTTCAGCTCTTGGTGACAGGCCTAAACCTGACTACAAATACAACCCAATTCCGTCCTTAGATGGGCCTATAGACCCGTACCTGATAGCGAACAACGACCCTCCTCCGACTCTGTTTAAGTACGAGCGCGACGGTCCCATACCCGACGTGACTCTTCTCGATACCAAAGTGATCCCTGGGCCGCACACCCTGACCGGATTCCCTCCCATATTTCAAAAGCACGTCCCAGGATACCTGTTCAATGTCGATCGGCATGCGGAGGACTTCAACCCTAAGACGTACTATGTAGACTATATCCGCCGACGTGAAATGGGTTGGTGTTTAATTTAGACTGAAGGAATGCTATTGCACCACTATATCCGACAATACATGAAGTGTTTTTTTCCAATAGAACGAGCAAGCTTTGTAGGTGTACGCATTGCTGGGCTATTTGCGTAAAAAGGATTTAAAAGACGATTCCTTCTAGTCGTTAAATTAAGCACTTATTGCCATTTTATTATTTGCTTGTTGGTGTATTTTAAAAAGCTAAGTAGTTCCAGCTCTTGCAGTATTAGGTAGATAATAAACTAGATTTATTACTCGTAAGACTTGTATATTTTGTGATTTAAAAAACTATTTTTCAATTTATAGGCTTAAACTTTAGGTATTTACTTAGGTCAAAAGACAATAAAGTTTACCATTTTAATATTTTCTTTCATTGGCATAGTATAGGTAAACTACAGTATTGGTAAATGTTTTTATCCAGATGACTTCAGTATTTGCTTTATACTTTGATTTAATTTGTCCATATTATACATACTTATAATAGCACTTTCATTACTTGTAACATACACCGCATATTGTTTGTACAGCACAATAGTAGTTTAATAAGTATTGTTTAGAAATAAATCATTTTAATGCCATAAACATTTTATTTTAAAACAACTATTTGCTATACGAGGGCTGCTATTTATGTATCCGGAACTGGCCACTAACAATATTTAAAAAGTAATTACAACATTTAAAAATGTAGTCTGTCAATAAGGGATCGGACTACTTTTTTATTTTATAAATTCAAACTTCTTAGTTTCTGCCATCGAACACTAAAAGAAATTTTGCTCTATCTTTAAAATTCACCGAGTTATAAAGGTTTGAAATTCAAGGTTAGACAGAGAGGCACATACCCACTTGTGACGTCATTTGTTAGTAACTCCATATAATCTCCATACAAAAAACCGTTTTTGAAAGAGACAGACATATTGAAATTTAAAAAAATCACTGTAAATTCGTTTTTCAACCGATTCTGTTTTTTTCTTCGCGAATCGTCTGCTACTAATCTATATTTTAAAAATAATTCATAAAATATGGTAAATTCGCTGTGATCGAAGGTAAGTTCATAAAAAAATGGTGAATAGTCAGATCACCCTGGTGTCATTTTGAATATTGCGTGTCTTCTTCATCACCATGCATTTAACTAGCGCAAATTTTCGTGCGATGATATATTACGATTTTCGCCGTGGGCTAAAAAAAATAAATTAAATTATAGATGTTTGTTTCTTTTTGTTATTCCGGATTCATAAAAAGCAGCCCTCGTATTATGTAGAAAAAATAACGCTTAGGCTTTAGATACCTACATATTAAATTATAAACACATTCGTATTCGTATATTAAAAGTAGCTTTGTTATAACCCATGCAGATAAAGAATAGATATGAAAACGGCGTCCACTCGCATGCTATCTCGCTCACAATCTATCGCTGTCTATACTCACACAGTGAAGTACGCGATGCTAAAAAATAATGATAATAATCAGGGGTTGGATTTAGAAACAATTGGAATCGATCGGAAGAAACTGAGCATGTGGGGAGGTTCAGAGGGCTTAACTGAATCCCACTACATCGATTTAACATTCAGGAAACTTCGAAAATAAATTAATGAAAATATCAATTTCCTATCATGCCCTTGCTCCTTTTTTATTTTATTAATATTTTGTGTCATTATTAGTATCATTAATTAATAATAATAATAAACCCGTCCCGTCCCGTTTTAAATCATAATAATAATAAAAAAAATATAACAAAAAAAGTCAGTAAGAAAAATAAAAATCGACTTTTGAGAACTTGTTTTGCCAACTGTACCATAAGTACCCGCAGCCATTTTCATATCTATTCTTTATCTGCATGGGTTATTTATAGTTATTGTAATAGTTATAAGCATGTTCGATCTAAGTATTATGACCATTATAGGTTGTTGAACAATATAGTTTATTGCTTTAGAATATCTATTTTTTTTTAATATGTTCCTACTTCCCTAAAGTTGTGTAGAGTCATTTAAGGTATTCATAAAACAGTTTATTTGAAAGAGCAGTTTACGTACCTGCCATCTTCTTTGTCTAATTAGATATCATACTTGTAGCGTTTATATTTTATGCAGTTACTTGATGTATGTTTCAATGTAATTCCAGAAGGCAATCCGATCACCGGCGACGGCTACAAGTCGATGAACGGGCAGATCAACACAGTGACGTCAATAAACGGAAACTCGTATATCACCCACAGCCGCGTGCCTCCCGGTGGGTACTCGTCAGGCCTTTGGTAGACCTCCCCCACCACCACCACTCGATGAACTAACAGCTCACTCGTCGCCCAGCTCTCGGCACAAGCGGACCGCTAATACTCTGGCTCATTTTATTTATTCTTCTTCCAAAGTATCAGCGATCCACTGAACATGCATTTATTTTACGTTAATCGACTAAATCCATTCGCATCAGTAAACTTTAAAATAACGCAACTTGCACATAAACCAAATGCAACGTCCTTTTGAAATCTGAAGAGTATATGTTGTTAATTAAATCCTTAGCCGTACCCAGTAAAGTTTTATTCTAATGGTTTAGCATAGATTATAGATATTTTTGTAATAGTAATATTTCGGATAATTATTGTATAGGTGGTAAAACTGAGCTCTAGTAAATGGAATAAATATCATAGAAAACTATTATCATGTTGTTCTGCAATTCCATTCACTACGGGCAGTAACCACTAAAATGTACTCTTTCACATCTATACGAACGTTAACGCATCGATTTTGTAAATTAGGAGTGAGGATACGTATCAGCAATATACCAAAATATAGTGCCTTGATCAGAAATGGGACGAAAATACCTATGAATGTTGTAATATGGCGTAATTATTTCGTGTAACGTTCAAAACATGATTATATATCTATATTTCACGGTATAGAAATAATAATCATATGGCACTTTCATATTTTTTCATTAAATTAACATTAACATTGGACACTAGTTTTAATCTAATTTGTTGATTTACATTACAATAATTATTTTATAGAGGGTTTATAGATTGCATTTATTTTAAATAAATTTATAAAAATACATGTTTATTTTCGATTCGTTTGTATTATTATTAGGTAAAGATAACGTAGTATTGAAATCTTATGGAAAAAGTAAACATTAAAGATTACATTTTATAAATAACTTAAACTACCTACCTATCATTCAAAGCGCACTGCGCTGTCGCTGTTGATTTTACATATTTCCATGAGATAATGATACTAAATAATTTGAATTTTGGTAGATTATCTGTTAACAAGCAGTAAAAATAGAATGGTATGTTTCTTACGTAGACATGTTTAGCGTAGACGTAGGCATATCATTGTTTTTGTAAAAACATTTTAATATTCTAACTAAACAAAATAGTAACAACTGTTAATAGATATAATACCTTACTTCAAAATAAAGTTTTTTTTTATTAATATGAAATGGTGTTTTTATTTAAAATCCTATACGAAATTTCAAAGAGACTTTATATATATATCGTTACATAATATACGTAGGGTTAGTACCTTTCATTTAAATTCGCAAAAAAAACAAAAGTTACGAAACAAAACAATCGTAAGCTTACATTCGCTAAGCGCTTTATAGGTTTCTCTTCTCACAAGATCGATCTAAATAATATAGTTAGTATAATAATATCACAACAAATTACGCACATACTTAGGTACTTTTAATAGTTTAAGATTAAATTACACTTTGGTTTCTTGCTCCCCCTCACGAGTCTTACTAGTTTGAGGGTGCGCGTCGCCGCGGCTGCGGCTCTTCGCCTCTTTGCCGCTCAGATGTGATGGAGACTCGATCTCAACGGTAACTGGACCGTCGTTTTGCACGGTCACCTGCATATAGGCTCCAAAACGTCCATCTAAAATGAGTTCACCTATTATGTGGCGACCGAACGGAGTGGAGGATGTGGAGTTCTACGTTAATTTTTTCATAATTCGTAAATTTAATTAACTCGTCTATCATTTTATTTAAACAAGTCCCTTTTTATCCATACTCTGATGATAGGAAAATTCTATAATTCTTACTTTCTTTTATTTTTCCCTTCTAACACCTACTAAACACTTCAACTCAACTCCACTAAAATTACCGCGAACTCGCAAATGCAGTTACCAGTTTGTTGTTGGCACATCTTCAGTAAATTAATATATGAAATTGGGATACATTACCTTTAACTTTGTTATCATCATACTCCTTTTTCAGTAGCTGTATGAATTGCTCATAGAAATCCTTAGATTTATCACCGGGCATAGCAAAATGGAAATCGGGTTTGTTTCCCTGGAAAAACAGAAAATGTATTTTTATATCAAGTGGAGTAATAAGCAAGTAATTATTAGGAACTGGTAGGCCGAAATTATAATAACAAGTAAGTATTTTTCAGTCAGACCGAGAGACTATAAACATGAAAATACTTATGAACCAGTTCGTTTTTACTATAAATATTATGGTAAATTCTATATCATGATAACTGTAGTACAGGACCGGTCATCGTGGAGATCCTTTATCCAGTAGTACCAGTAAACGTCTTTTGGTAGGTACTGGCCCCGATTCGGGAAGTCGTACTCTAATTCTAATTTTAAAATCCAGCTATCCTTTTGTGTGATGCTCTGAGTATCGAATGTGATCAATTATACACTCACCGGCACATTTAACCCTTAATTTCAGGGAATATTCGTGATTCTTTATAACTCATTAGTTACAGCTGATGTTAGTTAAAAAGTAGTTAATTTAACATTTATTTAAGTGTGTTTAATTTATCGTAAAATTATCAATAAATCTATTGTAATGTATAACAATAAGCTTAGTTTAAAATTGACTCGAAATACAAGAGTGGGCGGTTAGATGTGCCGGTGAGTATATATTAAAATGACGTACAGAGGACAAAGGATATAGTCAGGCCAGGCTGCTTGAAACGGTTTTAATTTTCTCAAGAGATTTTTTATATTTTTATACGAAATGTGAATCAGGGGGGACCACAAGCGAATGCGAATTCTTCGTGGTCCCTCCAGGGGAACATCGCAGGGGGGCCATGAGTCTGGAGTGGAAATTGATTTTGTGTACATGTATACCTGGGCTGATTGATAACTGGCCGAAACGACGAACTTAAAAAAATGATACGCAAAAAAAAATATTACATTATATTTTGGCATCTTTTTGAAAATAGAACGCCAAATTTGAATTTAATCGAACTGGTGAAATTTGTTTGATAGGACGTAGAACTTTCTCTGTCGTAAATTTTCTTAACAATGGAAAGAAACGAAATTCGTGCGGTGATAAAGTTTTACGTTTTAAAACAGAAAACAGCAACCCAGATTAAAACCAAGCTAGACAGTGTTTTAGGTAATTCTGCTCCTGCATTGAGTACAATTCACACCTGGGTAACTGATTTTAAACGTGGAAGACAGAGCTGCGAAGACGCCCACAGGTCTGGCCGTCCAAATGAAGTCACGAATCCGGACATGATCAAAAAAATTCACAAAATTGTATTGAATGATCGGCGCTTGAAGTTGCGAGAGATAGCAGAGATGGTGAGCATTTCATCTGAACGCGCTTTTAATATTTTGCGCCAACAATTGGGAATGAAAAAGCTTTGCGCGCGATGGGTGCCGCGTTTGCTCACTGTTGACCAAAAGCAACGTCGAGTGGACGATTCATCGGAGTGATTGGCGCTGTTTAACCGAGATCCTAACGAGTTTTCGCGGCGTTATGTAACAGTCGATGAAACCTGGATACATCATTATACTCCCGAGACAAAAGAACAATCTAAGCAGTGGACTGAGAGCGGAAGACCTGCGCCGAAGAAAGCAAAAACGGTTTTGTCGGCCGGCATAGTGATGGCGACTGTTTTTTGGGATGCTCGAGGGATTATTTTAGTGGATTATCTGCAAAAAGGAAAAACAATAAATGGAGAGTACTACGCAAGCTTGCTGCAAAAATTAAGTGAAGAAATCCAGAAAAAACGACCACATTTGGCCAAGAAAAAAGTTTTGTTCCACCATGACAACGCACCTGCACACACGTCAATGGTTGCAGTCGCCAAACTGCATGAATTGCTGTTCGAATTGCTACCGCATCCACCCTATTCCCCGGATCTGGCCCCGTGTGACTTCCACTTATTCCCAAACCTGAAGAAATGGTTAGGTGGCCAGAGATTTTCATCAAATGAAGAAGCCATTGTTGCCGTGGACGAGTATTTTGAGGGGTTGGAGAAAACATTTTATCAAACTGGTGTAACGGCATTGGAGAAGCGCTGGACTAAATGCATCGAGGTAGAAGGAAACTACGTTGAGAAATAAATTTATTTTAAATTGATTTTTAAAGTTTTTCTTTGTCGTTTCGGAAACTTATCAATCAGCCTCATGACAAAGCACTAGTAAATAATTACCAGAGAAAACTTCCCTTCTTTTCCTGTGTACCTTTGGCTGTTCCCTTGATGGTACAGTGGAAGATTTAATCCGTTTCAAGCAGCCTGGCCTGACTATATCCTTTGTCCTCTATACGTCAGACGTACATAGATGACCATTGAAAGAGAGGTGATAAATTCAGGATTAAGATATTTTTAAGTCGCATGTTTTATGTGCTCTCTAAAATTGTGTGTGATTGCCACCATTATCGAATGTGATCAATTATACCATACCTAAGGTACATTAATATGACGTACGTCACACGTACATAGTGTACATAAACCTATAAATAGCTGTGCGTGCTATAGGTAATGATTAAATAGACATTGATTGTGGCTCTGCTGCAGATCGATTTTGACAGCACTAATATTAGGATGGCCATCTCCTGTCCCGTTTCAATCTTTAGGGTGAAAAGGACGGACGAACTTAAATTAAGGATTAGAGCGTGACAGTGAAAAAAGAAATAATACTAAAAGATGATCCTTAAAACAAAAATTTCATATGAAGAAAGCAAAAACAAATTTTTTTATAGCGGAAGTGAAACGAAAAACGCTTACCACCAACAGTAAATCTATCTAGTAAGTATAAAGCCTAATCAGTGAAACAAGAACGCATTTGTCAAATAAAAAAATATTAACAACACAAAATGTAACAATCAACCAACAACAGATGACTTGTCGACTAATGTTTAGCTTGCGGCCTCGCCAGAATTCATGGATTTTTCCTCAGCATTGAGACTTTCTCGCGATAAGCTCGGAGTAATAAGTAGCGTTTGTCCGTCCGTACTTCGATCAACAATTACAACTAGATATCGGGTCAAAAAAACCGGTGGAAAATATCTCGGTAGAAAACGACGAAACAGGAGCTAAATAAAACGCTTTACTGGCGGCGTGAGGTCTTATTTTCAATGGGGGATTATCCGACAGCGAATAAAAAAAAAATAGTTCATACAACTTTGAAAGATGAACTTTGACGATCCATGGATCCGAAGAAATCCGGCGAATCAGCCAGGGCAAGCCCAGGGCCGGAATCCACGAAGTACACGTAGTTTCAGAAAATCCCCCATTAGTTCGGTTGAAACAAAAGAAAACGAATGGTCGTAGGTAAGAATTTATATTTTGAAGAATTGCGATATTATTACTTGGTATTAGAGTTGTTATTTAGGTTGAATTTAAAACTGTTTAAAACGCTTGTATCGGTGGGTTAATAAACTAATGTAGTTGTATAAGTATATATTGACGCAGACAGCATTTAACTTTGATTTTGTATGCGAATGCGACCCATTATCTAGTTTTGTTGATCAATGCGTACCGTAGGGTAAGCTATCTGGAAGGAGTCTACGCAAAATAACCTCGACGCAAAAGGACTCGACTTGGAGAGATTCGATGTCAGACGAATCGACACTCGCTAAGTCATTGCACCTGTCAAGGCCCGTGGTCCCACCGATTTTTCTCCTACTGGTACTAACTACTGTTAGGATCAATTCGACCCATGTCTACAGAAAACCCATATCACGGTATACCACTATATACCCGTGGACTAAGCCTAAGTATAAGTATCAATATTTGTTTGTACTATAGGCAAGCATGTAAATAGGCACCATATTCATGAAAAGCAGTTTACCGTCCTAGGTTGTCAAACAATTTTGAAACCATTTTTTTCTAAAGCTAAAATAAACTGACAGACTGGGTTATTTTAGGACTTATAATATTAGTACAGATTTAAGTAGATATGTTAGTACGATATAGCAATGAAACTCACGTGTTATAAAGTGGTGTTATCGAGAATTGCAGCATGTCCAAACAAAAAAAATACATATTATAATGCAGCGACACAACCACATAACAATATATTACAATAAATAAGCCTTAAAAATTGGATGTATTTATGTAAGAACAAATGCCAGTAGGGATTCTTGGAATGGGGTACGAATTCAGCCATAAATTCGATATACAAAGTCTGATCGATTGTAAGCATGATGAACTGTACATTCTGGTGCTTTTGTGTTAAATAAATAACTCCCACGCCTTAAAAAAAGCGACGGTAAAAAAGTGACAAAATATCTCCGAAAACCTTTAACCTTCCGGTAATATTTTCTTAACTAATCTAAACTATAATACATACATTGTAATACTCCTAACATTAAAAAATCTGCTAACTGGGACAATTCTATCTAAGCTATTTTCTTACTTACAGGTACTGGAATTGCATTTTTAATTCAACATATTATAATAAACAAACCACTACTTTGAGGCAGAAATAGGACAAAGGACATGTTTGTATCGAGTCCTAGTAAATTCAAATTACGCTCTTTATTTAACAAAATTAATAAAGACTGTGACATCATGACTCATTCTCTTTTTTTTATTCAGGTTATTTCATTAAAAATATAACGAACAGTCCAGAACTAAATCAGAAGCCTTAGTTTGTAATCTGTAATCAATGTCATAAACTACTTCCCCAAAAAATGCACTACTTGTCTCTAAATTACATAGTGGTATATGATTTCGAGTTTATAGACTTGTTTATGTCTGGAAGCACCAATACATACCTTCCATGTGTTATACAAGGTAAACTGACTAACACAAAGTATATCAAACTGTTTTTCTACAACAGTCTTTTTCCATTTCTTATTACTTTCATCTTCAAATAGTTTGACGCTCAAGATTTTACGTGCTCTGAAATGTAAATAAAAATAAAACTGGGTAACACTAGCTGGTACATGTGGGTTCCCGACTCGAAGTCGAATGTCGAAAAACATATCTGTAAACAATTAGCACGATTGTTCTGCAAATCGATAAATTATGGTACTGATGGATAGTTTTTTTTTTTTTGAGCGAAATATAGCAGTTTATAAAATTGATACAGGCAGTTAAAAGCTTTTTTGGTAGTAAATAAAAAAAATACAATTTGGGCAGTAAAAGAAATGATTGAGCAGTATAATAACTTTGTCATAGAATGAACGATTTGGAAGCAGCAGAACAAATTGTTGCTGAAAAGATGGGAAAATACAACCCAGAAGGACACAGGTCAGTTAGGTTCTGTTAGATCATCTTGCGACTAGTTACAACCTTCGCCACCAAGCCCTGGAAATCTCGGAATCCGTATCATCATAGTTGTTTGTTGGTAAATAAATAATGCTGCTCAATAATCTTCTTTGAGACTGCGATCATGCAAATACGTTATAGAACCTGCTTCTTTGGAAGTATGATCATAAAAAGGATCATTGATTTTTTTAATTGATGTTAATGTTTCTTTATCATAAAAGTTAATATTATATTTTAAGTAGTAACTGATGAAGAAAATAACTTAAAAATGTAATCTCACAAAATTTACCTTTAAAAAAAACACTTTGCCTACTTGACTGTATCACTAAAAATAATACCTATTATATAGGTACAAAATTTGAAAGAAAGGCAACTAAGTATGGCAACCGAGATATTATGTTTTGAGATTATAGACTTAATAATTTATTGATTTCAATTTCCTTATCATATTTTATTGATTTTTAATTATGTACTGTTAATAACAAAAAACACATACGTGTACTCCATATCTGTGACAGTGTCAGTAGTTGAAATACCAACAAAGACACATATTCCTTGTTCTATACTGCTGATTATTTCATCGTTAACTGAAAAAAAGAAGAAAGCAAATTAGTAATTTTTCACATAATATCATGATTATTATTTTTATCTTTCCAATCTGTTAGGTACTACAATAAAGATAACGATAGTGAAAAACTGCTGCTGCTGCTTCTGTGATAATGGCAACTGGCGAGAATGTGCAACAATGAAAAATAAAAATATTTTCTCAATGTGAACAGACAGACAACTCTGTGTAAACAGTTTTACCAACAAGAATGGTTCTAAAATAAGTTTGTACACACAACTTTTAGTACCAAAATGCCCAAAATATAGTGGACCATTTCTGTGGAAACCATGAAATTAATTTCAGTCCACCATCCAGAAAGAAAGAATGCAGTCATGTACACTCATTCTACTTTGAAAGATTTCTTAGGAGGATGCCTCGTATCTCTCTTAGCAGTTTCTTTTTCTATAACATAATTTCTTGTGATTTTCTACTATAATATTTTACTACATCAACAAGCTGCTTTGTAGACAACTGCTACTCCAGAGCAGTAAAAGAAATAAAATTTATAAAAGGTTCTGTAAAACTGTCAATATTGGTAAATTTAAAATAATTTAAGATGTTGAGGTTTTTAGTTGAAACTTAAAACGATTTTCTTAGAAAAAAAAATTGAACTCATCTCACGCACATGGGGTTTGCAGAGGAGGGTACGACTCTCCCTTTCCTGTCTACCTACTATCAGCAAACTGTTACTTTGGTTCCATTTATTTAACCTTTATTTACAAAAATCTAAATATATTACAATAAAGGTTATAATAATAGTCAAAAGATATTTTATACTATAAGTAAGAAAGTTGGGTATGACTTATGAATGTTACCTTGCCAAACTATACCTACCTGAAGTCTCTTCTTTCCCAACACCATCGGAGTGGGTATGGGTAGGTAGAACTCATGGATAAAACTGACTGGTAGCAGAGGCGCGGGCATAATATAGGCAAAGATAGGTAAATAACCATGAACCGCTTAAATATTTGCAACCTCATATCTTCTTTTTGAAATGAGAATAGACTGATCGGTTTATGATAGGCTTGTAAAACTAATTTTATTGTAAAACTTACCGGTTACTTTTGCATTCATAACGCGCTGTACCAGTGCCTTCATGTTTCTTAATTAGCTAAGTAATTACTTTGAATCCTCACAATTCACTAAAAAAGTTTAACTGCGTACTTTTCTTTCACAATTTTTATATAAATTATATAAAACTCCAAATATTGATCGAAAAAGTGCATTGAACGAAAGAACCAAACCATTTTTTTTTATTTGTCCTTTACAGGAACAGGCAAAGGCGTACGCTATGCAGCCATCGTCTCGAGTTTTTTTTTTCCTTGTCCGATTTGATAAAATAACGTCTTCAGTAAGTTCTTTGCTTGTCAAATTTGATAAATTAACGCCTTCAGTTTTATAATATCCTTATCCAGTTTTATGAAATAATGTCTTAAGTTTATATTATAGATTTCTTCGTCTTATTTGAGTGAACAATATCTTTAAAATCCGAGTCCGATTTAGATTGTCATTTTTAGGTAACTAACATGTTATTTTACACATTAGATAATACTATTATTACAGCCTGTTATAATTTCAAATGTCGTAAGGGACATTTTGTCGTAAGTACATTATGTACACCGTTCGATTCAGAATTTTTTTGCGCATCTTACAGGGGATTTCACTTTGTAGTAAGTGTCAAAGTTGGTCAATTTATACGTAGTATAGGTAAAGTTTCAGGATTCTTAGTTTTTTTACGTCGTATGTCTTTTTTCCTACAAAGTTAATACGTTGTAACACACTTACATAAAAAATATGCCTTTACACAATTAAGCCCATTAAAGTATATTTTAAAGTTTTGAATGAAAAGTGTCGTAAGTAGCAATTTTTTTACTTTTGTCTGATACGACAATATTTGAATAAGATTGTTCCCAGTATAAATTTAAAAATAAAAATAAAAATTGTAGTAAGTAACAACATTTTATAAAATTGCTTCGATAAGACAGTAGTTCTACCAAAGACATGAAAAAGATTACGTGGTAAGTCTCGTAAAAATATATTGATCTCTTAACAACATCACTGATTGGAAAACGAACGATACTTACATCCCAAAAAACCTTAATCAAAAAAGCTTCGATTATTTTATGTTTGAGTTACGACTAAACAAATGTTATTAATCTCGTGAACTGATTATCGTAAATTTGTATAGGTATATATCGCCTGTTATAATTTGAAATGTCGTAAGAGATAAACCCCTACTTTCTAGGAGTACTAAAAGAAAAAAATGTGAGTAAAAACTGTCATAACTTTAAAATTTTCTATCCTATTGAGACGATTCCTACAGAGAAATTTCTTTTAATTATTATATCTGTCTGATAGAATTAAGTAAACTTCGATAAACAGCATAGTTTCGAAGATAGTGTCCCTTACACACTAGAATTTTGTATCAAATGTCCCTTACGCCCTACGCCTAGAGTCATCTTTTTGTCGTAACAAACAAAATAATCGTTTTTATTTGACAATTCCAGTTGTAAAGGTATAAATAAAAATAGATAAATGATGTAAGTTGCAATATTGATCTAGGTTCCAATAGAATTCCGTATAAAAATGATCTGATCTGGATACTTAATGCTATCTTTTGAGTATTACTACCCATATGACGATGTATCACGGCTATATAGGGAGGTCATCTGTCTGTAGACTGTTGTTTTATGATTATGCTGAAAGCAATGCACCTATATAGGTATGATTTTATTATAATTTAAGAGGGTTTGATGAAACTGTTTCATTTTTTATCTAAAACACAACTCAGTTCCTAAATTTGTTAAAGCATCAAGACATAGTATCTTCGTATATTGATCCTACACTTAAGGAGTAATAATGTTACCTATAGACAATGTCTGGTCTACGTAGCTACTACTTAGCTTTAACAGTTTAAGAGTAATAGAATGATATTATTATTATTATGCCTATCTAATCTACATAACGGCAAACTAGATAATACGTTACAAGACATATTATTTAAAATTCATCATCATCTTCCTTCTCTGTCTCAGCTTCTTCTCTTCTTCATCTTTTTCAACCTTTGTCTACCCAATGCTGAGTATAGGTATCTTCCATATTTTTCCACATTGTGCGGTCATGTGCTTTTCGCATCCAGTCTCTCCCTGCAACTCGCATCAGATCGTCAGTCCATCTCGCGGGCTGCCTTCCCACATTTCTGCGCCCAGTCCGTGGTCTCCACTCCAGCACTTTCCTCCCCCACCTACCGTCAAAGTCTCAGCTAATGTATCTGGAACTTCAGACTTGTATGGAAGGTTAGAATATTCTGCGTGAAACCGCTTTGGTATTGTCCCATTGGCACATAAACGAAGCCAATCATTATATTTTGCTACAGACATGGGCAGACTTTGTTCATACAAAGGTTTCAATTGAACTTTATCCCCATCCTGGTTTTTAGTTGATTGATCCTCTTGAACGTACTCTTCGGTTTTTCCTTCCCTCTTCCCTTTTCCTTTCCCCTTTCCCTTCCCTTTGCCTTTATTTTCTGTTGGTTTTTCATGTAGTTCAAATTTGTGTATTTCAGCGTCGTCTTTCATCAATTATTTAACAAACATTTCATTCGGGTATTTCTTTTTAAACGTCACTATTTTTATTTTCTGTGATTTAATAGCTTTCTTAGTTAGCATTCGCAGTTAATTCTTCAAAGTTTAAAATCTGTATGATCAAGAACATGTACTTGGTAAGGTTTTGGCCGTTTTCTAGCTCCTTCTATGTAAGTAGGCCATTGCGATGGACTCCAGGCATGTAGCCTACATGCCCGTTGAGTCGGTTCACGCTACAATAGAAAACGAAGTAAAGAAACGGATTGTCTGGAGTTCATTGCAATATAATTTTTCCAAGAAAGATTATGCGTAAATGTAATACATCAACAAAAAATATAATACCGACCTTCGTCCTTTGCACACAATACACAATAGCACTATTTATTATAAAATTATGCAATATGAACAAGAATAATTAATTTTAAATATTTCCAATAGAAATTTAGCGCCTTCCTTTCCGAAGCTTTCCCGCCGAAAAAAAAAAACGAACCAAACCAGTATTAGTAGTCGTCAGAGTCGTCAGACTGACAGATGATGACATCTGGATGGATTTTCGTTCGAAAATTGGATAACAATCGGGATTTGTTTAACTGGTAATATTATATACCTAATTAAATCGTTGATAACAAATTGAAACAAAATAGAATAAAACCCTTAAAATATAAAGACAAATAATTATTGCAAAAAACTGCAGTTTCATTCAGAAATATTTCCATTCGCTACTACAGCGCACCCACAGATATTAGGCAGCGAAAATATTAATCAATTACCAGTTTTGCTGCCTGTCTCTTACACTAGTAATGCTACTCGCCGCTAGATGACAGGCAAAAAGTATTTGTCATGCATTTTTCCATAAAATTTACTTTATTTTTTTCAGGAAATATTCATGAAACCATAGGAGACACACCGGAAAATATTTTTTCGTGTGATCGACTAAGAGATTTTCCTACCATTCTTATTTTCTGCCGCCACAATAATAATTCTTAAAAAGACTCCGAAGGGTATATCAACAGAGCGAGAAGCATTCTTAAAATGACGTGGAAAACTATAAATTCTATAAAAAAAACTCATTACTGAAAAGAAAATACCTTCGGACCTCCTTAGAATAGCAAATTCACCCCAAGAATCTGTAGAAAGCGTTAACACCTTTCTTTGCTGCGATTGGTAAAGAGCTGGCAGACCAAATAAATTCCAGTAATAACGTTAATTTTGAATCGAAATCTATTTGATGGTGTATGACTTGTCATTTTGCTTTTTTGACCACCCACTTGACGTTTTGCGCGTAAACCTGTTAGATTGGCTACAAACTCAAGGCTACGAGGAGAACGAAAACTTATTTACAATAATAAGGTAAAGTAAATTGCAACTAAACACACCCTTGAGGGGGGCACATACAGAAACTAACACTCAAACATACATAATATATTCACAAGCAAACATTCATACTTTCACATTATCAAACGATAACAGTCTCAATAATTAAGGTACCTACCTATTTATTTTTTACTTCGAGTAACACTAGCTAGACAATTAAGTTCTTGTTTTGAAATCAACCATGTTTATGTCGTTTATATTGCTACATACCTACCCGTAAGTACCAGATTTAAAAATTAATTTCAAAACAAAAATAAAATTATTGTCAAATCCTTAATTGTTTTAAAAAACAGTTTGTACTTTGTTTTTCGGTAGCGTGCAGACTGCAGTGTACGTATTTGTTCGATCTCGGATGCGCCGGAGCCGGAGTCAGACGGCCGCGTGCTGCTGTTCACTGCGAATGTACTTAACTGCTACTATTTCTAATACTCACATGTGGATTATATTATTATATAAAAAAATAGTTCTTTTATCTCACTTTGTTACTAAAGTACGTGCGTCGTTTTGATGATCTGTTATTTTGTTTGTATACTTCGCTAACATAATGTTTTTAGATGTGGGTATGTATGTATAATATCATAAATTAAGGTAAGGTATCCTGATAAGTACGCATTGGAAGAGGCTGGTATTTAAGACACAGGCATGGCCTAATTTAAATACCAGGGGCTTAATATTTTGTATCATTTCCTTAAATAAATAAAGTATTATTATTATATATTATAACATGAGAAACAAAATTGAATAACATAAAAATTATCTATGAAAACTGTAACGGTTTCGAGCGGGGCGCGGTTTCCCTTGGGAATCGACCGTAGTATATTTATGAACTATCAAGAAATAAAATAAAATAAAATATTTTAATAATATAGTTATTTAATAAAGTTTACAAAAGTGTTTTTATCTTAAACTATATTGGCCCCGATTCGGGAAGTCATGCTCTAATTCTGATTTTAAAATCAAGCTATCCTTTTCGTTTTTATGACCAATAAAAAGAAAGGTGATGAATTCATACGAACGAATGATATTATTTTAAATGAATGATAACCTAAAATAAGGACTTAGCTGTCAAATTGAGAATTTTTTTAAGTCGGATGTTTTACATGCTCTCTAAAATTGTGCAATCGACGCGTTCATAAGTTTCAAATTCGACTACCCGCGACCATGGTGCTTGCAACAGCGCCGAAATATCGGGTCTCCTCAACAAAAATAATATCGCGGTAAGCCCGTAAAATGTCTCATAAATGTTTAAAATTCGATGTTTGACAGCTCTAATATTGAGATGGCCATCTCCTGTCCCTTTTTAATCTTTAAAGGTGAAAAGGACTGACGAACATTAAGGATTAGAGCGTGACTGTGAATCGCTACCATTTAGAACGACTGTTGTGTAATACTCAAGCATAAAAACAATGGTTTTGTTGTTACGGGAAAGATATACCTAAGTACTTAATATACCCATACCACAGTATAGATAATAGTCCTATACTGTGTAAATAATAGAAAAAAAATCCCATGAAAAATATCACAACGCTATTATGAAATCTGGTTTTAAAAGTTGTTAAACATTTTAAACGCTTAATTTAAAATAGTTTAACAAAATAGTCGCATAGTTACTACGGGTAAAATGAACACAGGTGTGGTGTAAGATTTTACTTAGTATACTTAATTAATTTAATGAATAGCATATAGGCACCGGCGATTTCATACAAACATAGACATTTGACCATTGCTTCAACCTACTACCGTATCACAAAATAATTTAACGAAAAAAAGTATTAATATAGTAATAAAATAAATAAATAAATTATTAGACGATTATAGGTAGATTGGGATACTATTGGATACTGAAATCTTTTTATTTTAAAATAAATATGAAGGTAGTTGAAATATCATTGAGTTACTGACATAAGTAGCGAATTGTAACTTCGAGGTTGTAGCACGTGACAAGCATGCTTGCATAATAGTGATTTGTAATGTAGTATGATGAAATACAAGTCAAAAATACCTAAGTTAAATCTCCATGACAACTAAGTAGGCTAGGTTGCAGAATCGAAGCACAGATAGATCCTAATTTAATATAGAAAGAATCTAATAGATACAGGGCCCAATAATCTAGGGATAAGCTTGATAACAATTCAGACAAAAAGAAAGAAACTTAATAATTTAGGATAATAATACTTAATTTTATATTGTAATCTTCGATCACAGAAAAGACGCGATCGAAGATTGTAATACGATACTAATATTCTTAATCTAATTTCACATCATCTAAGCCTCATAATATGTATAACTTAAAATAATGATGTATTAGATTTATTAATATTCCAGCTCTGGTCATCACTTGGACGGACAAACGAATGTTCAACACTTCATAATAAAGTAAGCCATTGTTGCCTTCTTTTCCTGAATTTATTTTAAATAAATTAATATTCTCGTTATCAGCTCGTCTACGTAGATAAGATAGGCTAAGGTAAGACCGAGAGGCTTGAGCCTGTCTTGAATATGAGCAAGTGCAGTCAGTTTCCAGTGGGATTACTCCAAATCGGTCATAGAGGCACTTTTCATCAGGAAATTTATAATAATTAAGTACCTAGTAATATAGGCTTTAGTTTTTCATGGTGCAAGGGTGCAATTAGTTTTCTATCCAAATCATAGCAACATTTCAAAAATTGTGACCACATTCCTTATGGCAACAAAAGGCAGTGCGGTGACCATTATAATTTAATTATTATTATACTTATTTGAGAGCGAATTGCTCATTCAGTCAAATTACTTCAGCATTCAGCATACTCTTGCGCGCTTACACAGCCGGTTCCAATTTCAAAGGCATATTGTTTATGACAGAAGATTGCTGCGGTTGCATCTGCATGACCTGGGACTGGGACCCATACACGTTAACGTGTTGCAGATATCGTTTTCTGTTTTCAGGATTGCTCATAACGGATGCCACAAATTCCGAGGTCTCTTTCCGAAGGGCGATAATTTTTTGTTGTATAAGGCTGTTCTTGTGCATGAGAGAGATGGTTTTAATAGCAAGTTCGAGAATGAGTCTGCATTGAGCGTTCTTGTCGACGCCGGGGGTGGAGTCCCCGGGGCTGCCCACCGCGAGCGCCAAGGCCGGCGCCGCCGCCAGCCGGTGCAGCCGCCGCGCCTCCCGCAGCCGCGTCGCTTGCACGCCTGTAACAAAAAACAATATAACAACGTGAATCATGCTCGCACAACAGACAATGTTTTGAAACATGGCGTCGTCGTCGGAGACACGAACTGTCTCTTGTGCAACTGCTGCCATCGATCTAACCAAACATACAAAAGGAAGTATCCGATAGCTTTATGGGCATCCTGAGATGGGATTCCTTTAGGACTTTTTATTCCAATTCAATCAGACTATTTGCCATTATTTTTGAGGTAGGTACTATATTATTTTAACATGGATCGAACAAGTTTTACGCAAATGCCGAAGAGTAAAGTACTTGTTACAGACTTGTGGTACAGCAGCTTATGTCTTGTGTATAAAAATAAGTGTATTACATGTGTTCACGTTTTATAATCCGGTGGTACAATGTATGTGCGGTGTCGGCGGCGGCGCATGATCACGTTAGCACAGGGCGTGCGATCGAAAAGCCGCCAACAAAAACATGTTGCGCGTGTCGCGGCACGTGGCTGTGCGCCCGCGCAACTCCTACGCACCAATTCAATATTGGAGTTTCCAGACTGACGCTTTTGCCAATACCGAGAGAAATAAAACAACCTCGACCTAGTGTTTACTAGAAAAAACTTAGAGAGAAACTGTAAAAAAAAACGACGACTTTCATGATTGCAATTTAAAAACTTTTATGATTCAGTGGATACAACAACAAAATAACAAGATTTTTGAAATTAAATTAAATTCCTAGCATTTTAAATTTATTTTGAGACGGACCCTAGAAAAGACACGCAATAGGGTATACGGCTGTTCCTAAATTTACCATATTTTATGAATTAATTTATAAAAATATATAGATTAGTAGCAGACGATTCGCGAAGAAAAAAACAAAATCGGACGGAAAACAAATTCACAGTGATTTTTTAAAGTTTCAATATGTACGTCTCTTTCAAAAACGATTATTCGTATGGACGCAAGCAAGTATGTGCCTCTCAGTCTAATCTTGAATTTCAAACCTTTATAATTCGGTAAATTTTAAAGATAGAGCAAAAACTATTTTAGTGTTTGATATCAGAAGTTAGGATTTATAAAATAAAAAAGTAGGTAGTCAAATACATCATATAACTCGCAAACACAAAAATATTTTTTGTCAATTTTAAAATTCATAGGTTGCTTGAATGAAAAATAATTTTACGAACTACGAGTACGATCACGATACGAAATTCCAAAAATTTAAATATTCATAGTTTACTGGAAAACCAAAATGGCGCGGAATCTTATCCATACGAGCTTTCTTGTTTTCAGAAGGTTAGTTAAATCGAAATCGTCTATCAGGTAATTACATAAACTTATTCGTATAATATATTCATCCATCATCGAAAACACACTTTAAGCTTACGCAGTAAATCTTAACACTACGTAGCTACGTTCGCTACGCTTTGCTACGGCGGCGGCGCGCGGCGCGGCGGTGATATAGCGACTGAGCGACCGTGGCGTGTGGCACTCGCAGCTAAGTCGTAGCTGTCGCTACGGCGGCGGTGGCGGCGGCGTAGCGAGCGTAGAATTCGACGGACAATTATTTTGACATTGGAAATGTCTTTTCGTTCGCTCCAGTGTATTTTGGAAACGAAGAATGATATCAAAAATTTGAGAAAATCTCCTCTGGACAATTTAGTCAGCTACAATTTGAGCCTAAAACAAATACGATCGGGTTAAGGGTTTGCCCTGTAGCCTAACCTGATTCAGCAACCGTTTGACAATGACCGATTCATCATTGGACAAAGTCTTTGGAAAAAGTCATAAAGTCAGAACGTAGATTCATTTCCAATGTGCTCGATAGTTGTGTGAGGCAAGAAGCCATGTCAGTTTCCGAAGCCTTATGCAAAAGGGATAAACTACCAGTGTAAGTAGAACTCGCACCCTTCTTAGGGTATTTTACGAACACAAACTATGGTTTAATACATTTTGTTTTTAAAAGTCTGAATAAATATCAATATATTCATTTAGCCACACAAATGGTGCGATTATTTGCATGTATTATATTATATAAATAAGGTAATGTTTTATACCCTGATTGCTGTACTGCAGGCTCTGCCTAGTTTGGGAGTAGATACAAAAGATGAGATATGTGAGATGTCCCCGCATGTTTATTTATTTTTGTTCATTTTATAACTCTAAGAGATTACATCTTTTTTCTAGGCAATACGCATAGGCTGAAAAAAATAACGACGAGTTGAATTTGCTATTTTTATCTCATCTATTCGAAAAGTGACGATTGGTTCGCACATAAAATGCGCCCAAAGTAGGTCTTAAAAACCCACGGGCGGCAAAGTATTTTGAATTTGGAACATGAATATTTGCCTTTATATAATTTTACGACTACAGATATCAAATGCAAAACTTTGTATGAAAAAAGTTACTGGCCCGTAAGATGGGTGCAATTCAGCCAAATAAATAAAAAAGAAAACAAATGAAAATTTCTCGAACCACGTCCCGTCTTTTACGCTTTGGCGGATCTTTAATGGTGCATTGTAAATTATTAAAAAAAAGTTAGTTTTTCGTATTGTTTTCACTTTATGAATAATTTTAAAACAGGCGCAATTCATAAAGGTATTCATGCTTTCGTGAGTATGAGTTGTAGCTAATTGTGTTCTACCTACCTATATAATATTGTTTCTCATAGAGGGGGATGAAAAGTAGATTGTATAACTCGGTCGCAAATATTTTTTTCCTCGGGCGATGTACTTTGAATCCCTCGCTGCGCTCCAGTTTCTGATTATAAACTCTAGAGTAGAAACTCTAGAACCCTTCGCTCCGCTCTAGATTCAAAATAGCACCCTCCTCGCTGTAAAAACCCCTCCTTGCGCCCTTGTCATAAAATCTACTATTGCTACATCGATAAAATATCAATGACATCGCTTCGTGTGGGTTGTAAGGTTGACGACCGATGTAAATGTTTAAGATAATGAACAAGAGTAATACACACAAAGAATACTTTGTTTTTCTTATCTATCGGAACTGTAAACGTACTTTGAGTGCAAAACTGAAGGACTGAAAAGGAGAAACTTAGCTTGATGAAATTAAGAAATGAACTGATGCTGAAGACCCTAGACCCACAAGTCCGGTTACGTTTTTCGCGACACAAGCTTTAGGTCCATTAAAAAAAACATCGTAGGTTCTATGCAAAGTTGGTCGCCGAGGAAGTCCGTTGGAGCCGGGCAATAAATGAAGATGGGCGCAATAATTTCCCGAGTTTTAAAACGATGAACGGTACTCGAGCTCAAGAGGATTGCGTATACATGGCTGGAGCATTGTGTAGATAAGTCGCGAGTCAGTCAAAGTCGAGCAACTCTGCAGGGGCAGCGAGACTCAGCCGTGGCGTTCGCGGGTCAACAACCTGCGCCCGCGACTATGCCCTAGCATCCGCTACGAACAGTACGAATACAAGCCTGAGTATGTATCGGCGGCGCTTGAGATTGAAAGTTGTATTTTATATAAATATGTTTTATGTTTGAATCAAACTTTGCTCGTAATTGCAGACTAATGAGAAATTGAAGTGGACATGTTCCTAGCGCCATCCACAAGGTATAATAGTTTCATTTACGAGGTTTTCGATAAATTTACGACGTGAAATGTGACTTAAAACCTTATAAGTAAATGAAATTATTATCAGAGTCGAAAATATAATTAAATATTTTGGCTAGTTATTATGAAATTGTTGCTTAAATAAATGAGCCCTCATAAAGGTGTATCAAAATAAAAAACAATCTATAACTTTCACTATTAAATTGAGAAAACGGTTACTTGCTCCTCCTCGGTGCATTATTCGGAGAATAATAAACCACAGGGCCCCGTTTCACGAAGCCACAAGTTACAATTTGATATACATTGCGTAGCCAATTCAACTCACAATTTTATAGCTCATGTTCCTTGGGGAAAGTTGTTCAGTTCAATGGACTGAATCCAATTAACGAAAAACAACCAGTTAAATTTCACGGTGTATAGGTAAATTGAAATCTATATTGAACAAAAGTATTTTTTCATAAATATTATTCTTTTTAGATTGCGATTGCAGTATAGACTGATGAATATTATTCTGTTTTTATTTTTAAGTTATAGTATTCTTTGGATATAGTGTTATAAAACTGACTGTAAAACTTTCTCAATGCAGCGAATAGAAAGAAAGATTATGATTTTGAAACCAATTTGTTATACGAAATAAGGCAAAGCTAAGCTAGGAAAGGTAAAAAAAATTGTTACTATTCCCTAACCCTTATTCATAGGGAAATTAAATTATTTCATTTCTTGTATAGAAAAAATAAAATAAAATAAAAATAAAATAAAATACTTCTTTATAATAAAGTACACTACACTAAAACAACAGCACAATACTTGTTACCAAGGGGACGATAATAATATGTAATTATGAAGAGGATGAGGAGAGTGAAGTATGAAATATAGTACCTATTCGCTATATTTGTATTTACTGGGTAATTAAATGAGTAATGTTAAGAGAGGAAAATCGAGTGTATAAATAAAATGCTTACCATTTTATTGAAAATTTGAAATGTTTAAAAGCAACAATAGTTTATTTCATATTTTCGAACACCCACGGTGACATCGTCACTATATATAAATCATTCCGTAGTCAACAAGGAGCCCTTTTAGGTAGTTTCGCCACGTCCGTCTCTCTGTCTGTGAAGTGGGGGTTAATATTTTTTTTTGACTACCTTATAGTGTGAGGTGTCGTTAGATAGGTTTTAAAAAATATTGGGGGTTTTCTAAAATTATTTTCAGATTCTAGCGTACGTTAGAGAAATATTTTGTTTTAAAGTACTCATTTTTATTAGATTCAAGTGTCCCCCCCAATAACAACGAAACCATTGTATTTAAAAATGTGAAAAAATTCATGGTTTTAGTAATAATATATATTTTGAATTTAAAAGGAAATCTATCAACATCAATTAGTACAGGTTAACGAATATTAGAGTAACTTATAAAATGTACTTGTACTAGTAAGAAATTCGGTACAAATATAATAGAAAATTATTTTGATGAACGTTAACTGTCAACGGTTATATATCAGAAAGAAAAAAATTATCGATCTAAATGAACAACGAATCATTTAACAAAGTTCAAAACAACATTGGTCATTTGACCAAAAGTTTAACTGACCAAAATTTAGAATATCAACATAGATTAATAGACTATTGGTTCTAAAGCCAAATGGACCATTGAACAAATGATAAATGACAAAAGGATTACTGACAAAATAATCACTGAACAACCCAGA
The DNA here is from genome assembly GCA_951230895.1 of Carpatolechia fugitivella. Taxonomy (NCBI): domain Eukaryota; kingdom Metazoa; phylum Arthropoda; class Insecta; order Lepidoptera; family Gelechiidae; genus Carpatolechia; species Carpatolechia fugitivella. Next base: position 9,357,080 of record OX579645.1, read on the forward strand.
AATAGTAAACAAGCACCAAAAATTTAACCGCATTATAATTAAAAATTTCATCCAAATATGTTACATATTTTATCCTACTTGGCATGTCTGCAAGCAGGCATAGGTGGTCACAAGATGATGATGATGATGATGATCTATCCGACCGATTTCGGCCATGGCGACCACTTCTACTCCTACTCCGACTGGAGTTTCTTCGGTGAGCTCTTCTCCACAGACTCCGCCATTGTGTTAGTGAACTCACCCAAAAAAATGTAATGACGGATCTAAGTGATGTAATAACATCCTATGGAAATAAATTAATTTGACTTTGACTTTGACTGACTAGTCGGGCGCACAAGATAACCTAACCCCGAAGGGTATGGCCCATTGGGCGTGGCCATCCCCTTCTAACCTAATGTCAGAGTGTCGCTTCGCTACGCTCGCACCCGCCCTGACTTGGCATGCATGACTTGGTGATTGTTTACTAATTTTGTGTTTTATTTTAAGTTAACTTTTTTATTATAAACATTGAGCATTTTTTGTGATAATAAATGAGTTTGATGAGTAATAATAATTTGGTATTTCACACTTAGATCTAGCAACGTTTAGTCAGTCGTCCCTTTGATCACACGTACATTTGGTATATGAAACTTAGGTAAAAAACATTTGGTCTTTTAAAATTTGTTAGATAATTTGTTGTTCATTTAAAATTTGATCGAACATTTTTTGTCTTTCTAATAATTATGTAAGGACAACTACGGAACCCTACACTGCGTGGTCCGACACGTGCTAGGCCGGTTATTACGTAAATAAAAGGGATACAAGATAAACTAAAAAATATTTTAATTAACGATCACCTAAATTATTACGATGTTTTATTTTTATTTATTTAAAGCACGATTTCATAATTTCCACCTAAAGCTCCTAGAATAAGTTTTAGTGTGAAAATGGTCAGAATAAACATAATTGAAGGCTAGCGTTAGTGTTGTCGATCGATAGTTTAAGAAAAAACGTATCGATACTATCAATACTTTTACAGCTTGAAAACAAATAATAATTAGCTATTTCGTATCAAGCTCTTTCAGCTAATTAAATAAAGTGTTCAATATTCCGAGTTTCAATAGCTCTAATCTGTCATAAATAGTCGTTTATGATCAATAAACCAATGTAACGTGAGTGTCGGTATTATCTGGCTTGTTTTGCACAATATGAGTAATAAATAATAGTAAACTGATAAAAAAATAACTCTGTTCTGTTGTAGACTTATTGTTGCAATTAATTTTGCCTGTCTTGTGTGTATGAAAATATTTGTGTTTACTATAATCTTAATATATAATATAGTACGTACTGAACGCTGCGCTGGTAATGTTTATTTTTTTGTCTGCGTTGAATCAAAACTGTATGCATGTTTCATTCATACAGTATCTACTCTTTATTCAGTGCAAATTACTCACTTGCTTTGATTTTTGTCGTGCCTACAAGCACATAATTTTCAAAATAATCCATCTAAATAAGTGACAAAATTATTGTTAAAAACCAAAAATTCAAGAGAAGGTAACTAGGTTAGTTCTATAGGATAACGTCGCGTCGTCTCTTGTTACGATTCACTATTGTTATTATTGTAGAAAGTAGGTCAGTGCCAAAGTGCCAACTGTGCAAAATATTAGAAAATAAACGTTCACAAAAAATCGCTATACTATAAGGTATGTATATAACGTAAATTATTTAAATAACAATTTTCGCTCAAATGTAAAGTAAACCATAAATTGCATTATCTAATCATTCGCTATTAAAACACCAGCCACTATAAAATTGTGCGGTAGGTCAGTTATTTACTATCAAACAACTAGCAAGGTTTTACCTAAGTATTTAGACATTATAATAAAAGTAAAATAACGGAACGCACCTTTTCCTATTTTCCTGATTCTCCTTTCGCACATGTCGTCACGAGTTTGTTTCACTTTGGTAAGTAAACACGGAGCGAGTCGGGCGCGGGCGTCCGGACGCGAGCGTTCCGGCGGGTCGTCGAGTAGCGTGTGAGTCGGGCGAGTCGTGCGGTGCGAGTGAGCCGGCTGAAGCACGTATTCCACTTGGCTAAATTCAGTCGTCCTAACTAGGAACCTAAACAGAAAGCTAATCTTTCCTAATTTAGTTACTGATTCAGTTGCGTGCGCACAGTGAATTCGGTCGGACGTTTTTGTAATGGCTCCAGTTCTGTCAAAGCAACAAAAAATCGGCCTTCTCGAAGCACTTTAAATCCTTCATTTCTTATATTTTTAATAATTTTTATTATTGAACGATAGATGCGCGATTTTTATACATTATAATTTATTTAAAACGGAAACAAAAAATGGAAACTCTGTAATATATGTAAAACATATAATTTTTGTCGTTTTTACCCGACTGCTTTAGAAGGTGGGTTATGTTTTACGAGTGTATGTATGTTTGTATGTATATTTCTGTGGCATGCTCTACAGCCTAAGCGGCTTGATGGATTTTAGCTTAAGAGGTGTCGTTAGATTCGTTGACACTGGGTACATCAAAATAAAAAAAAACTGAGATGGCCGATTTTTGGCGCCAAAACATAGACTTCATAACTTTTTATCTCTCTTCAAAGTGGGGTATCAAAATAAAGGGCTTTATAAATCGTCTTCAAAAATATGTACAACTTATATGTCAAGTTTAAAATTTTCACGCAGTCGGGTTTTTTGTTTTTTTAGTTGTTCCATTGGTAGAGCATTTCTTTATACATTTCTATTATATTATTACACTATGACTGAGGTATGCAAGCACAACCACCTAACCTTACAGTGGATTAAAGGTCACAGCGGATCCAGAGGTAATGATGGGGCGGACGAGCTAGCCAGGAAGGGCTCGGATCAGGATGCTATTGGTCCTGAACCTATTGTGCCTATCCCGGCAGGTCAGTATCGCTCCATGCTCAGGGACCGCACTACTGAACAACACAAAACTCACTGGACCCAGTGCGGAGACTGTCGGCAGGCAAAGGAAGCCCTCCCGACGGTCAATCATCGGGTAACACGTACCTGGGCTGATTGATAACTGGCCGAAACGACCAACTTAAAAAAATGATACGCAAAAAAAAAAAATTACATTATATTTTGGCATCTTTTTGAAAATAGAACGCCAAATTTGAATTTAATCGAACTGGTGGAATTTGTTTGATAGGACGTAGAACTTTTTCTGTCGTAAATTTTCTTAACAATGGAAAGAAACAAAATTCGTGCGGTGATAAAGTTTTACGTTTTAAAACAGAAAACAGCAACCCAGATAAAAACCAAGCTAGACAGTGTTTTAGGTAATTCTACTCCTGCATTGAGTACAATTCACACCTGGGTAACTGATTTTAAACGTGGAACACAGAGCTGCGAAGACGCCCACAGGTCTGACCGTCCAAATGAAGTCACGAATCCGGACATGATCAAAAAAATTCACAAAATTGTATTGAATGATCGGTGCTTGAAGTTGCGAGAGATAGCAGAGATGGTGAGCATTTCATCTGAACGCGTTTTTAATATTTTGCACCAACATTTGGGAATGAAAAAGCTTTGCGCGCGATGGGTGCCGCGTTTGCTCACTGTTGACCAAAAGCAACGTCGAGTGGACGATTCATCGGAGTGTTTGGCGCTGTTTAACCGAGATCCTAACGAGTATTCGCGGCGTTATGTAACAGTCGATGAAACCTGGATACATCATTATACTCCCGAGACAAAAGAACAATCTAAGCACTGGACTGAGAGCGGAAGACCTGAGCCGAAGAAAGCAAAAACGGTTTTGTCGGCCGGCAAAGTGATGGCGACTGTTTTTTGGGATGCTCGAGGGATTATTTTAGTGGATTATCTGCAAAAAGGAAAAACAATAAATGGAGAGTACTACGCAAGCTTGCTGCAAAAATTAAGTGAAGAAATCCAGAAAAAACGACCACATTTGGCCACGAAAAAAGTTTTGTTCCACCATGACAACGCACCTGCACACACGTCAATGGTTGCAGTCGCCAAACTGCATGAATTGCTGTTCGAATTGCTACCGCATCCACCCTATTCCCCGGATCTGGCCCCGTGTGACTTCCACTTATGCCCAAACCTGAAGAAATGGTTAGGTGGCCAGAGATTTTCATCAAATGAAGAAGTCATTGTTGCCGTGGACGAGTATTGTGAGGGGTTGGAGAAAACATTTTATCAAACTGGTGTAACGGCATTGGAGAAGCGCTGGACTAAATGCATCGAGGTAGAAGGAAACTACGTTGAGAAATAAATTTATTTTAAATAGATTTTGAAAGTTTTTCTTTGTCGTTTCGGAAACTTATCAATCAGCCCTCAACTCAAGAAGTCGCAACTACGAATCGCAGCCAGCGCCATAACTGGTCACGGTTCTTTTAACAGGCATTTGTTTAATATAGGTGTGACGGACAGCCCTTTATGCAGAGGATGCATGAGAAGTAAGAGACGGCCGCCCACGTGCTGTTGGAATGTCGGGGCATGTCAATGTACCGGGCAAGGTATCTCGGTTCGCCGGGGACGATCTCCGAGGTGCTGGGTAACATCGGTGGTATGCTGCAGTTCATCAGACGTCGGTTTGCGGAAACCAGCCCCTTATACCATACCATACCAAACCAAATATTATTACACATAATTTCTTATTTCTGACATCGCGCACTCGTAAATCGCAATCGTTAGCACATAAAATAAGTAGAGGGCTGCTATTTATGTATCCGGAATAACAAAAAATAACAAATATCTTTAACCAAATATACTTTTATTGCTTTTCAAAATATTCCCCGTGATGATCGATGCATTTTTTCATACGTTGAAACCAACTTTCGTAGCATTTTTTCCATTCTGTATCGGGTATCTCCAAAACGTGCATTGTGAAAGCATCAACGGCTTCTTCCCGGGTCGAAAATCGGTGTCCACGTAATTTGTTCTTCACGCTTGGGAATAAATAAAAGTCGTTGGGTGCCAAGTCGGGACTGTACGGCGGATAACCCGTCAACTCGATCATTTGACTATTTAAATACTCCGTTGTTGCGGCCGAGGTGTGACAGCTGGCGTTATCGTGGTGAAGGATTATTCTTCGTTGTCGATTGTTCTTGCGTATTTCTCCAAAGACTTCTGGCAAGCAAATGGTAGTGTACCATTCAGAATTAACCGTTTTACGATTCTCTAGTGGTACTGTAGCCACATGTCCACTAATACCAAAAAAGCAGGCAACCATTTGTTTCAAAGTGCTTTTTGCACGAACAACTTTAGTTGGGTTTGGCTCATTTTGGAACACCCAAACCGTTGACTGCTGTTTAGTTTCGGGATCATACGCATATATCCAAGATTCGTCTCCTGTGTAGATATTATGAACAGCTTTTGATGTACCACATTTGTATTTTTCTATCATTTTTTTGCACCAATCAACACGAGCCTGTTTTTGTTCAACTGTTAAGTTGTGCGGGATCCAACGAGAACAATTTTTTTACAGCCAAATGTTCCTGTAATATTTTATAAATACTCGTCATACCAATGCCCAGAAATGCCTCTATCTCGCGATATGTAACATGATGACATTTATTTAAGCCATTAGTACAAAGTTGTTAAGTACATTATTCATACTAAGGTATGGTACAATTGACAGTCCCCTGACTCTCAAGCTAGGTGAATACCTGTGTGATGAGGGTCAGTGGTGTTTGTCGTCGTGCATGATATCTACTACAATATGCCATAAAATGGAGGACGATCAGAACGTTGACTGACGAAAATAATCATAAAAGTGAGTAAAAAACAATATGTATGTTTGTTTGTTTTTGTATGTATGTGCGTTTGTATGGGTTTGTGTGTGTACGTGAGTAAGTGTGTGTATGTGTGTAACTTGTGTAAGTGTGTGTGTAAATTTAGAAAAAGCTTGCATAGGTTGTTTTAAGTTAGAAAAAATTCCGTCTCTTCATAATCCAAAGTCAGGAGCCATTCTTTAAGTTTGTTATTACAGAGAAACTTATTTAACGAAACTATATTATTTTTGTCATTGATTTTATTATAAATTTTTGAACTCATGAACTGGAATTGTTAAATGCTATTCCACTTGACTGAATTTAGTCACTAAATCGATTTGGATGACTGAATTTAGCCAAGTGGAATACGTGCTTGAGCTGTGCACCGCGCAGTGCGGCGGCGCCCTGTACTGAACGAGCTGCGCTGTTAGCCGCGACATGTTTCACGATGTACGAGTATAACGCGCCCCGCAAGTAAACCCACTATTTTTAAGGAAAAAAATATCATCATCAACAACTATATACGTTCCCACCGAGGAGGGGCTCGAGCCTACCCTGAATTAGGGCGATCAGGCGAAAAATAACATATGTCTCGTTAATTATTCTGAGTCAGAAAAAGAGAGATATCTAGTTATATCTAATTATATTCCCTAGCAATTAATGCATTTTTGCATTCGCTGAAACCACTGTACAAAGCAATTGGACCGGTCTTCCTTAGGGACCTCTTCAACGGCTTCATGGAACGCATTCACCGCCGTTTCAGGGCCCGTAAAACGTGTAGTGTGGCTCTAAGTTTGTTTTCAATTTTTGGAATAAAAAAAAAGTCGCAGGGTGCGAGGTCCGGGTTGTAACTGTAAGGCGGATGCGTTATCAGTTCTACATTTGAAGCCTTCTAATAGGCTTCAATACCTTAGCGGAATGTGAGGATGCGTTATCGTGGTAAAGAAGGACATTGCTTCGAGGACGCTTTTCGCGAACTTTTACTAAGAGTCTGGGCAAGCAATCTGCAGTCACTGTCCTTTGATCTTCAAGCGATACTGTAGGTAGTGTAGTGTAATGTCCTGATTTGCCGAAAAAAGAACCAACCATTTTTTTACCAATGCTTCGACTTTTCTTAACTTTCATCGGCAAATCTTCAAAAGGAAAGACCCACTCTGCAGTCTTCTGCACAGACTAGTCTTCAATACATTTATTGTTTTTTAACGTATATTCCCTCGTAATTAATGCATTTTTGCATTAGCTGAAACCACTGTACAAATCAGTTGGACCAGTTTTTCTTAGAAACCTCTTCAATGGCTTTATGAACGCATTCACCGCCGATTCAGGGCTCGTAAAACGTGTGCCTCTAAGTTTGTCTTTAATTTTTGGGAACAAAAGAAGTCACAGGGTGCGAGGTCCGGGCTGTAAGGCGGATGCGTCATCAGTTCCACATTTGAAGCCTTATAGGATTCTGTTACCTTAGCGGAATGTGAGGATGCGTTATCGTGGTGAATGAGAACATTGCTTCGAACTTCGAGGACGCTTTTCTCGAACTTTTTCTAAGACTCTGGGCAAGCAAGTGCTGACGTACCAATCTGCAGTCACTATCCTTTGATCTTCAAGCGATACTGTAGTATAATCTCCTGATTTTTCGAAAAAAGAAGTAAACATTTTTTTACCAATGCTTCGACTTTTCTTAACTTTCGTCGGCAAATCTTCAAAAAGAAAGACCCACTCTGCCGACTGGCTTTTTCTTTCGGGTTCAAAGCAGTACACCCAGGTTCTGTCACGATATTATAGACAGCCGACTGTCCTCATCATTTTACGGCACCACTGGACACGCAGCCGTTTCTGGTCCTCCGTTAAGTCATGCGGTATCCATCGAGTGCAAAGCTTCCGAACCTTCAGATGCACATGTAAAATGTTTTGCACTTGGCTCATTCCAATGCCTAACAGAGCATGAATTTGCTGGCAAGTATTTTTTTGGTTACATATTAGAAAGTCATTAATTTATCGATCAAATTTTAAATGAACAACGAATCATCTAACAAATTTTAAAAGACCAAAAGCTTTTTTTACCTAAGTTTCATATACCAAATGTACGTATGATCAAATGGACGACTGACTAAAAGTTGCTAGATCTAAGTGTGAAATACCAAATTATTACTCATCAAATTTGATTATCACAAATGGTTTAGTTCACTCGCCTAAGTTCCCTCCGCCATACCCTTCGGGGTTAGGTTATCTTGTGACCACCCATGCCTACTTGCAGGCATGCCAAGAAGGATAAAAATATGTAACATATTTGGATGAAATTTTTAATTATAATTTATTATATCTGGTGATTGCTTAAACATAAGCCATTACAAACGAAGGATTCGAGATGAATTCACATTCAACTAACTAATAAAATATAAAGTAATCTCACTTTACCCACATCATTGCTATAAATTATTTTATATATACCATATAGGTATATACCGATAATCCTTTTGTCATTTATCATTTGTTCAATGGATCAAATGTTCAATGGTCCATTTGGCTTTAGAACCATTAGGCCAGTAGTTTATTAGATGTACTAAATGTTGATATTCTAAACTTTGGTCAGTTAAACTTTTGGTCAAACGACCAATGTTTTTTGAACTTTGGTGAATGATTCGTTGTTCATTTAAAATTTGATCGATAAATTTTTGACTTTCTAATATGTAACCCTTCTTTTTTGTCAATTTCAATAATTTGTTGTACGGTGTCAATATTAGAGTCTGTTACCGCAGTCGCCGGCCGACCTTCACGTACCTCGTCATGGAGATGATCGATCACGTCCACGTCTAAATTCTCCAAACCACGAAAACACTGCGACTTGGTACTTCACCACCAAATGCCAATTGAAGTCTCTGGCAACTCTCTTGTTGACTTAACCCACAACGAAAATAATAAAAAACATTGAACGAAAATGTTTGCGAGTTAAATTCATTTTGATAGCGACACATAATTTTCGAAACAACGTCACAATGAAAAAACAAACGACAGTATCGCAAATTAAAAAGTAACATGTTCCCAAAGAGTTCCATTTTCGAATTCCATGTTTGTTTTTTCATTATTTTATTGTAAGTGGCCAGATCCAGAGACTTTCAGTACGCTCCACGTAGTACACAAAACACGACCTTACTCGTATTTTAATAAGCAACTTGCAGGTACAAACTCGTACATCGTATACCGCCTGTGTAAACCTACTACGATAAGGAAAAAGTAAAAACAATAGTGTGTCGATACCTACCTACACACTACACTGGCACTAGACACGACTGAGACGTTAAATTGCAACGTAGTTGATAATACTCACTTACTCACACTCACGAGCATACAGACAGACAGATAGGATCACACTAAAATAAATAATAAAAATTAAATTAAAAAATAAAACATGAAGGGTTATCTTCGTCTGTGGCTAGACCTGGGCTGTCAGCCGCGACCTTCGGAAGGGACTCCTAGACGAAACAATTATTGTTAAATATATTATTTTTTTAAATGAGCCGTATGTTACGAAAAATCTGTCAACGCCGTCAGCGATTAGAAAATCAAAAAATTGTGTGGGTTTCGCCCGCTGACAGTAATTCGTTACGCGCGCTTTGATTGCACAGAAATCGATTTCAGCATGTTTCGTAACGCACCGGATATATGTCGCGGCCGCTTTCGTCTGTTATATCATCGGTCATATTTGTAAGTCGTCAGCCGCGATCCGCAGAAGTCAACCATTTGCGCAAAGGACAAGAAATAGATTTGTCGTTCGTACCTAATATTTCATACCTTCCTTTCCAAAATCTAAGCTACACCTAAACTTTTTGACTCCAATTTACCTTCATTATCTATCAGGGTGATCTATATATGTTTTGTTATTTATGATTACTGATAATTTATTTTATGATATTATTATGTAATGTCATTTATACATTAATCTCCATAATTTTTTAAACACTGCGGCTGATTCTCACGGTCATGTCGCGCTCTAATATAAGTTCATCTGTCCTTTTCATCTTTTAAAGAATAAAAAGGGATAGAAAATGGCCATCCTAATATTAAAGCTGTCAAACATCAAATTCGAACCGCGAAAAATATGCGTTGATAGCATAATTTTATTCTCTCTGACAGCTACGCAGTTAAGTTATCATTCATTCAAAATAATATCAATCGTTCACTTAAATTCTTACTCTCTTTCATAAAAACGAAAACTATAGATGGATTTTAAAATTAGAATTAAAGCGTGACTGTGTGAATCGGTACCAATATGTTGACAAATATTTGGACATTAAATTAGAGCGTAGCCGCATAGACATATGCTACGGCGGCACAGGACGGCTACGGACTACGGCACGCTGTAGTAATTAAACGTAGCAAAGTAAATCAATCAATCAATTAGCCAATTGCAGTCCACTGCTGGACGTAGGCCTCCCCAAGTGCACGCCAAAGCGCACGAACACCCGCTTTCCTCATCCAGCGACCACTAGCGACCTTCCTCAGGTCATCAGTCCACCTGGCAGGGGGGCGTCCCACACTACGTCTCCCGAGACGTGGTTTCCAATCGAGAATCCGTCTGCTTCAACGCTTATCGGTTCTGCGACAGACGCACTGGCCAGCCCACTGCCATTTCAGCTTGCTACCCTTCTGGTCGATATCAACTACCTTAGTCTTCTGCCGGATGATTTCGTTTCGGATTTTATCCCGTAGCGAAATACCAAGCATAGATCTTTCCATAGCTCGCTGAGTGACATGTAGCCGGTGGGGTGTCCACGTCTCGGCTCCATATGTCAAAACGGGTAGGACACACTGTTATACACCAGGGTGTAGTAACAGGGTGTACAACAGTGTGTACTCAGAAGAGCGCAGGCTCTTCAGGCATTGCGGTGTGGCGACGAGAAGAATGATGCAAGTGGACGTTGCGGTAGTGGCAAACCAAATAGCAATGCATAAAATAAGAAAAAGTTTCTTCTTATTTTACATACAAAATGAAGACAACTTTTTTCATACCTGTATAATATGTACCATTTTGTTTAATAACTTGTTGCCATCTTGTAGATAGTGACATGATCCCTTTGATGTAATTTTTTTTTAACTTCTGATTTAAAAACTGCGACAAGTAGTTTTGACAGTCCTCTCTTGATGTCAGTCAACCTAAGACGGCCTAAAGAATTTTGTAGTGACCGAAAAAGGTGGAAATCTGTCAGGGCTATATGGTGGATGCATTGATTGATTGATTGATTGATTGATATGGTAGATGCATTAACACTTCCCAGTCAAACTCTCTTAATTTTTGCTACGAATGGTTAAAGAAGTGTGGTCTGGCGTTATAATGATGAAAGACCACACCTTTTCTCTTATGCAGTTCCAGCCATTTTTTGTCAATTTCTTGTTTGAGTCTCATCTCCCTTATTTCTCTGTGGTCTCATCAGCTGTTGGCAGTAGAGATCCGAATCAATGGTTTTACTCGGCGGCAAAAGCTCATTATAAACGATGCCCTTCCAATCCCACACAACATCACCTTATTGCGGATTAATCTTAGTTCAGCCACAGTCTGTGGTGCTTGTCCGCTCTTTGATGATGTCCTTTTTCGCACGTTTTTATCGCAGGTGATCCATTTTTCATCATCAGTGATCATTCTCTTCAAAAACGGTTCAGTTTCATTACGTTTTAGCAGAGTATCGCAAATGAGTACACGGTTCATTAAGTTTCTTTCAGTGAGCTCGCGTGGTACCCAAATATCAAGCTTTTTGTATAGCCAGACTTTTTCAAATGGGTCAATTCACTGTCTTGTGGTCAATTTCCAATTCTTCAGCAATGTCGTTACTACTAATAAATATGCCTATCTTGTTCCACTTTTTCAAAAATGGCGTCGACTTTATCCGTAACGGGGCGACCAGGGCGAGCTGCATCTTTGACATCAAAGTCCCCGGACTCAAAACGCTTGAACCAACTTTTTGCTACTCTTACTGATACTGCATTAGGTCCATAAACGTCACAACTTTTTTTCCCCTTTTTTGTAATAAAAGTTTAGAATGTACCGAATTTCTTTTTTAGACCCACTCACTTTAACAAACAGAAAATCAATTGAAATATGGCGGGAAACAGTTTTTCTTTTTTCTTTTTCTTTTTTTTAAATGTAACCTTTTTCGTGATATCAAAATCAGCCAGAAACAAACAGTACAAGCAAAGAGATATTATAATGGGTGGGCAGATGGATCGTACAATAAAAAAACGTAGGCGAAAAGAGTTATAAGTTAAAAAAGGAATAGGAGGGTTTCGTCTGCACTGTAGGAATGCCCGGTACGGTGAGCTAGGGTCGCCTTTTGGTGGGTGCAATCATGATGGTTGGCGCGGGAGGAGGAGAACGCGCAAACGATGATGGCGAGGCGTCCCCGACACCTTTGAATAGGTAATATTGGCATACGATCGAAATCGATGAAGGAATAGAGGGGTTACGCTCGCATTATGTAAGATTTACCCGTGGGAATAAGACTCATTACCGTAAAAAGTATCGTGTTAATCCTGGGTACAATTTATCTCCATTCCAAAGTTTAGTAGGTACTTAGGTACATCCAAATATATTTTTACATTTATAATTTAGTGTGATTCGATTAGGTAGTGAGACCCGAGCATGGCTCTCTCCAGCGCACAATTAGCGACCCTGAGCCTGTACAGTCAGCTGACGAATTAGCTGAACCACCCCCCCCCCCCCCCGCCTTCCGCTAAAAACCGATGATATTTTCTCAGGTAATTATTTGTATTTTTACATAACATTTTTAATACTCGTACAGTTTATTAACCTGCACAATTATACAAAATTTCGTAATAAAGCAAAAACAATTACCCAAGAAAACTTCATGGGTTTCAAGCGCGGGGGGGGTCAGCTGACTGTACTAGAGACTAGTCATAAATAACAAAATAATTCATCAAAATATTGATTAAGCTCGCAGATAACAATATATTTTTATCTATAATTTTCTCCCGCCTTCTTTTAGGGGCGCGTTCTTTACTTTCTTTACTTTCCACACATTTTTGGAACAAAATATAATAGTTTATTTTTGAGTGCTTTAATCGTTTTATTATCATCAATAATATTCTACAATATTATACGTTTAAAGTTAAATATTTTCTTCTTTATTGAAGCTAAAATTTTAACCCTCCTTTTTGCTGCGCCGCAGTATGATGACGACGAAGTTTAGTTTTACTCGGAACGAGAAAGTTTTCACAATGAATCGACTTTTTTCATTCTTCCATCTTTCATTTTTGTTCAATAAACTGATTAAATGTTTATGTTGGTCACCAAAGGAAAGTTTTTTTTTTTTTTTTATGGAAATGTATAAAACTGATGTATATTATGTATAAGAAATATTTTAACACGTTTTTTATTCATCGTAACCCACTTAGTAAAATATTTGTAAGAAAGAGGACAAGTTGAGCTATACAAAATTAATTTGATGATCAATAGTAATCGACCTTGCAAACACGATGAAGAGAGAAAATAGTAATACCTATCTATGTAAAAGACAGGATTATAAGATAAGATTGCTGATTGATAGATGGATAGCTGGCCACAAGCGCAGAGATAATAATACCCGAGGGAGGATGCGGGCTGTCTGACCACTTAACTAATCTCTTCACGAAAACACTTCAAGGAATTAGTGTGAACTGACGCTAGCGGCCCGCGGCGGACGGCACGTTTTAACACACACTATACGCGCACGAAAAAATATAAAAATACTTATACATATTTCAGACCCAAATATGACGAAACAACACATTTCCGCTCTATTTGACGGTGACAATCATGATCAATCAAATAATCGTTTTATTAAATTACTTCAACTTCAAACACGAGAATTAAAGTTTCACACGTGTTCAAATGATCAAGAATTCCTATCGCATTTCGCTCTTTCTGATTGTATACCGAGGAAAGGGAGGCAAGGCGAGGTGTAGCACGTTGGTAGCAAGGCGTGCAGCCGAGCAGCTAAGAACATGGGCCTACACGTGACGGCTATATACTACGTGTCGTCGCGTCGCGTCGCCGCCGCGCCGCCGCCGATGTCGTCGCTTCGCCTCTGTTCTATCATTTTATTTTTAACAGATAATTTTCTTTGTGCAGTTCTGCTACAATGTTATGCTACACTAGTTTAATGCCGCCAATAGTCACTTTTATTTGTCATGCATGACTGCTTCGATAAACTATTTTATTGCCTTGCTGCGCTAGTTTAGATAAAATCGACTAGGCGAATTTTCTTACGTGCTTAATTTAAAACCGATACTAAGTAAAACAAATTTGAGAAAAATGCGGAAGTAAGCTATAATTTGAAAATAATAATAAAAAATGTATACATAAAGTATGTAGTTTGATGTGATAGTGTGATTGGGTATTGAATGTTATACCCAATCACACTATCACATCAAACTACATAATACTACTACTTATTATTATAAACGTGCGCCCGCTATATTACCACTCAAGTCCACCCCCGCTAAATATAGCGGGTAATACCTATTAGCAGTAATTAGTTAACCATTATCAATTATGATTAAGTCGCATTTCAAATTACCTAATATTAAATAATTGATATTTTAAAAACTCTTTGATTATCTCTTACTTTATAAGCACTTACTAACCTGATTCCTAAGACACTCAAGTCCACCCCCGCTATATTACCACTAAAGTCCGCGCCCGCTATATTACCACTCAAGTCCACTCCCGCTTTATTACCACTTAAGTCCGCGCCCGCTATATTACCACTCAAGTCCACTCCCGCTTTATTACCACTTAAGTCCGCGCCCGCTATATTACCACTCAAGTCCACTCCCGCTTTATTACCACTTAAGTCCGCGCCCGCTATATTACCACTCAAGTCCACTCCCGCTTTATTACCACTTAAGTCCGCGCCCGCTATATTACCACTCAAGTCCACTCCCGCTTTATTACCACTAAAGTCCGCGCCCGCTATATTACCACTCAAGTCCACCCCCGCTATATTACCACTAAAGTCCGCGCCCGCTATATTACCACTCAAGTCCACTCCCGCTTTATTACCACTAAAGTCCGCGCCCGCTATATTACCACTAAAGTCCGCGCCCGCTATATTACCACTCAAGTCCACTCCCGCTTTATTACCACTAAAGTCCGCGCCCGCTATATTACCACTAAAGTCCACCCCCGCTATATTACCACTAAAGTCCGCGCCCGCTATATTACCACTCAAGTCCACTCCCGCTTTATTACCACTAAAGTCCGCGCCCGCTATATTACCACTAAAGTCCACCCCCGCTATATTACCACTAAAGTCCGCGCCCGCTATATTACCACTCAAGTCCACTCCCGCTTTATTACCACTTAAGTCCGCGCCCGCTATATTACCACTCAAGTCCACTCCCGCTTTATTACCACTTAAGTCCGCGCCCGCTATATTACCACTCAAGTCCACTCCCGCTTTATTACCACTAAAGTCCGCGCCCGCTATATTACCACTAAAGTCCACTCCCGCTTTATTACCACTTAAGTCCACTCCCGCTTTATTACCACTTAAGTCCGCGCCCGCTATATTACCACTCAAGTCCACTCCCGCTTTATTACCACTTAAGTCCGCGCCCGCTATATTACCACTCAAGTCCACTCCCGCTTTATTACCACTTAAGTCCGCGCCCGCTATATTACCACTCAAGTCCACTCCCGCTTTATTACCACTAAAGTCCGCGCCCGCTATATTACCACTAAAGTCCACTCCCGCTTTATTACCACTTAAGTCCGCGCCCGCTATATTACCACTCAAGTCCACTCCCGCTGTACGTAAAAGAGATCGAACCCGCGTCTCCCGAACGGAAGACAACGGCCCTAACCACTACACCATCAACTCCTCCTAACGATATATTGTAACTAATCATCAGCCTATTGCAGTCCACTGCTGGACGTAGGCCTCCCCAAGGGCACGCCAAAGCGCAATATCACCCTCTTTCCTCATCCAGCCACCACCAGCGACCTTCCTCAGATCATCAGTCCACCTGGCAGGGGGGCGTCCCACACTACGTTTCCCGAGACGTGGTCTCCGTTCGAGAACCCGTCTGCTCCAACATATGTTTTGTGGCTCCAACGCTCGTCGGTTCTGTGACAGACGTGGCCAACCCATTGCCACTTCAGCTTGCTACACTTCTGGACGATATCAACTACCTTGGTCCTCTGTCGGATGATTTCGTTTCGGATTTTATTCCGTTGCGAAATACCAAGCATACATCTTTCCATTATGTAGCCGATGGACCAGCTTCACCGTCAGCTTGACGCTGCTGCTGCTGAAGCTGGCCCATCGGCTACATTTCACTTTCATGATAGAGCAATCAGTAGAGAGTTTTATGCCAGCCTGGATTATTTAAACGATGCATTGTGTGTACGTAAGTATCTAAACAAAAAGGTTTAGCGAGCTTTGGTTTGTATACAATCTGAAATCAATTCTTTCTCCTTTATATTTTTTTATTCCAGCTTACACTCTATGTATAGGATAAGAATTACTATTTATGAGCCGAGTGGTCCGGGTGGTGGTGGAGGTTCCTGGTTCGATTTCCGGTGGAGACACTGTCAAGCAAAAATCTCTTCGTGAGACTTTCCCCAGTTTGGTTAGGACATTGCGGCTGAATCACCTGATTGTCTGAAAAGAAAGATGATTCTGTGCTTCGGAAGGCACGCCGTTGTATTTGGAAATGTGAAAGAATTCTTTGTAGTGTGTAGGTATACGATGAATTTAAAAGTAAAACTATCAACATTAAGGGCATCACACACGGCAGCTATAATATATGTATATTATAGCACGAGGCAGCCAGCTCTCTCGTCGCCATTCACTTTCACGCAAAGCGGGGGTCAAACAAAATGGCGAATCAATCAGTGACCGGCCATTCTGCTTGACCCCCGCTTTGCACACAAAGTGAATGGTGATGAGAGAGCTGGCTGCCTCGTGCTATAATATATATTATAGCTCCGTCTGTGACGGGCTTAAAGTAGGTTTTACAGATTATCGAATAATAAAACAACTTATAAAATGTATTTCTACAAGTGACAAATATTATGAAAAAATATTTTGATGAATGTAAACTGTCTTAAACAGTAGTAGTACCTAAGTAGTATTGGACAGCTACGGAACCCTACACTTTGCGTGGCCCGACACGTGCTTGGCCGTTTTTTTTGTTTAACCGTCACTTAGACCATTGAAGCTCAATGACTTAGACTGAAAATGCAGTACCGAACCCGTAACGAACAGCTTGTGTATACAGAGGGCTGGCTTGGCCCGAACTGCGCTTGCTCCGCAGTCAATAGGCTGTAAGTTGTAAGCAGTACTTTAATCAGAAAATATCGATAGGTATTACAATTACCGATAGTTCTACGAGTGGCTTGCAAGAGCGCGATATGCATATTGTGTGCGTATGCGTTGAACACCTGCTTGAATTGTGGCAGGTCGCGGGTGCACGTTCACAACCACGCGCACGCGCTGCACTGCATCACTCTACACTACGAACAGAACGTCACCAAATGACATGAGTCACATCTCTTATGCAGTATCACTTCGCAGAGTAACGTGTCTGACTATATCACGGAGACTGGCGTCATCGTCATCATTATATCACGCCCACTGGCGTCATATTGTATCGTTGGATATAAATAAGGCTGACTGAGGAAGTAGAAAATACTTATTATAGGATGAGAGCGATTATAAGAGTCCCGTATTCTATTTAAATAGTGCAGTAGTCAGCATATTATGCAGCTAGACACTTTGAACTTAAGAGCGGCTTTATCTCGTAGCATAACGCTAGTGTCTTGCTGCATGTGCTGGCGAAGGTACATACCAAAAATAGTGGTTTATAGGCTTTCTCAGATCCAGACGATATCACCGTAGCGATTAAAGCTGTCACTGCGAGTAGGCCTAACACTACTATAGAATGCCCTTCAGGTAGAAACCGCACCCACCGGCGGCGGCGGCGGCGGGGATGCGTTAGAACTCTAACTTATCCAGAGAGGCTCATTGCCTAGAGCAATTTATAGTTTGATATACCTACCTAGACTATAGACAATTCGTTGCCTAGAGCACATAAAGATGAGTTCATTGGTTGGATCGTTGTTCTCGTGTTTTTCATTCATATTTTATAAATTGTTATTTTCTCTGTCCCATGTCCTATTTTACTACATCTACTCATGTGGTCATACCAAGCATATATTTTATTACTGAAGAAAATAATAGTAGATTGTTGCATCGAACAGTAAATGACGTTTATTGCGCCGAGTGTTATTTTGGGCTCTACTTGTAAATTACACGAGTGCAATTCGAAAATCATTTTCGCGAGGTTCTTAATCTGCTTTTCTTTCAACTACCGAAAAAAGCTCATTTTCACAAAACCATCAGTGTGACCACTTTTAGTAGAATTCTACTTTTTGGTAGATTTGAGACAAAGAGAACGATGATTTAGTAGTGGAATGATTTAGTAGTAATTTCAGTAGAAAATCGGTATTTTAGAACGTTCTGAAAAACAACAACAAGCTATGAAGTCAGATGCAGTATAAATTGCTGGAGGTCTAACTTCAAAACTGGTGCATGATTTATCTTGACACGCCACCTAGAAGCGGAGTTATTTTCAAAACTGGTGCATGATTTATCTTGACACGCCACCTAGAAGCGGAGTTATCTTCAAAACTGGTGCATGATTTATCTTGACACACCACCTAGAAGCGGAGTTATCTTCAAAACTGGTGCATGATTTATCTTGACACGCCACCTAGAAGCCGAGTTATCTTCAAAACAGGTGCATGATTTATCTTGACACGCCACCTAGAAGCGGAGTTATCTTCAAAACTGGTGCATGATTTATCTTGACACGCCACCTAGAAGCGGAGTTATCTTCAAAACTGGTGCATGATTTATCTTGACACGCCACCTAGAAGCGGAGTTATCTTCAAAACTGGTGCACGATTTATCTTGATACGCCACCTAGAAGCGGAGTTATCTTCAAAACTGGTACATGATTTATCTTGACACAGCCACCTAGAAGCGGAGTTATCTTCAAAACTGGTGCATGATTTATCTTGATACGCCACCTAGAAGCGGAGTTATCTTCAAAACTGGTGCATGATTTATCTTGATACGCCACCTAGAAGTGGAGTTATCTTCAAAACTGGTGCATGATTTATCTTGACACGCCACCTAGAAGCGGAGTTATCTCCTTTTTTATTTTTGCGCTAAAAAGTTCATTTTGGAGATAAAACTTTAATCACGCAAGCAAAGTTGCGTGCAGAGCGCTATGTTTGATTAATCAGTACAAAAAATCAATCTCAATTAACAGATTACTTATATCCAATCTAAAGATATTGATTCTTCATTGAGTTGCAAGATTTCGCCCGAACATACCCAAACATACAGTGCAAGCTAAATAAAAGCTTGTAAAAATCCCTCAATTTTGTGTCTTTTGTACAACTGTCCGTTCACTGTTCTAATACTCGCCCGTAGTCTGGAACCCACAGTATGATGTTTATTTAGCAGAACTCCAACGCATACAAAATAAGTTTTTAAAACGAATGAAGTTCATATTTAAGAAACCATTTAACGATCTATTACCCCTAAAAGATCGTAGAAACATTCGAATTCAAATCTTTTTATACAAAATAATAATGATTCGCCCTACCTCCTAAGCAAAATCTTGTTCAATTGTTCTAAATTAAACTTTCGCAAAAGAAAAACTTTCGTAACTCCCTTTTGTAAACGTAATTTTGCCAAAAATAGATTTCTTGTTCGCGCATGTTCGCAATTTTTATTATTTTATAGTGACGTAGATATGTTTTCTGAAAAAATTAGCTCGTTTAAAAAGAGTGTCATAAATAATTGTCTGGATAGACTCAAGCAAAATACCCAGTAACTCATGCCAGTTTGGTGAGTGTTACCTAAATTAGTATTTTATTTATTTATAAGTTTATAAGTAAGTTTTTCAATATTCCTCTGTTAAAGATAAAGATAGATAAAGATAAAAATGTATTTATTCGAAATAAGATTTAACAAAATATTTTTTCGACTTTAGTTTACGTTACTTTGATGTAGTAGTCAGTAGTGCATGGTTGCTGTTGTGTGACATGTATTTATTTAGTCATTAGTGGAAACTATTTTGGCTCATGAATTTTATATATAAAATATGTTTTATGACCATTATGTATTTTATAAGCTGTATGTTTCCTAAATAAAGTAAAATAAAAATAAAATAAAAATAACCGTTCAGGTTAGTTACCTATGTCAAACTGTCAAAATGTCCAAATATTCAAACCACTTAAGTCCAATCGGTTAGATATAAACATCAAAATAGAGTATGAGGTCAAAAACAGGTTAAGAAAAAATTAACTAACACACCACCACCACTATATTTTAATTCTATGACACCAAAATAGCTAGACATCAAAATAGATCTGAAAAGTTTGTTAAAATGTTTTGAAATATAATATACATACATAATATTACGCACGTTCTAAAATACCGTCGTAGATTGTATATACGCACCGCTCCGCACACGTTTAACAGGTAAAACAAAGCGTAACACACATTTTTCAGCTGTAAATAAAAGTGGCAAATTATTTTTTTTTTTGTATAAAAAAGCCTGTATGAAATTATTTTATTATACAAGCAATAAAGCAGAAATGACGCTTTTTCTATTACCTTTTGTCGAAGAATAGTACATTACTGCCGCGGCCGCAAAATTAGTTATTGCTGGACGAGGGCACGTTTAAAGTCCGAGGCACAGGCGAGAACTTTTATTGTGTACGAGTCCAGCAAGAGTTATTGCGGCCGAGGACTGTATAGCGCTTTTCTCTGAAATATGCGAGGAAATTATAAAATACTAAAAAAATTAACGAGCCTTGGATTTGGATATCTACTCGTATCGTACTTAAAAGTTCTAACCCTTATCACTTTAACCTTTACTTCGACTACTTAAACCATTCATTGTTATAATATTTCCCTAATTCAATGATAAGTTAACTCCATCATGAAAAATAAGTAACAAGATAGTACGATAAAATTAAAAGATGAAAATTACAAACCGCCATATTGCGCGCTTTTCTTTTTTTGTTCTGTGCCAGTGTCATACAGAGCATACAGCCAACTCCAATCACTACGATTCTTGTGCGATTCATATAAAATTTGAATTTTTTGAGTATGCTGTAAAAAGACTCGAAAACATTGAAATTTCTAGACGAAAGTTACTTTGCCGGCCTAGGCCGTTTGAGGGCACAATCCTGGCCACTGTTTTGTATGGGGCAATGTTTCGTCCAAAAATAAGTCACTTCGCGTATGGTTTTTTGGCAGTAATGATCACATTTTCGAGCGTGTCGGAGAAAAATAATTTACTCTTCTTTTCGGCTACCCGAGGAGTGGCGGCACTTGGCAGAGGCCAGAGGGCTGTTTTGTAACAAAACAGCCTTTGTTGTTCGTTTTTCCTTTGTTTAATGTTTGTGCTTTTATTCATTCGCAACTCGAAGTAGTTGTGCAATAATAATTGTACTGTACGATTTCCAGCCACATATTTTTTACAACATTCAGTTGATTTTTGTACCCTCCTAATTATTTTACAACCAGAGCTCGAATTTATTGGACAAATACAAACGTTCAGTTAACTATTTCTCTGCATTGTTTTATGATCTCATATCCAGGAATTTAGACTGACTTTGACTACCCTTGAAAAGTCACTTTGTCTATACATTTTTTGTTTAAATTTTTAATCTCAAAATCAATTTTCAGATTTCTTATTTAATTAAAGACGTTGTGTGTGATCCGTTGTGTGTGTAGTAGATATTTTCCAGAAGAGGAGCAAGCTGAAGGGGCAGTGGGCTAACCGAGGAGCGTTGGAGCAGACGTGTTCTCGAATGGAATCGTGGACTGATGACCTGAGCCAGGAAGGTCGCTAGTGGTGGCTGGATGAGCAGCCTAAGGACACAATGTGTGCTGTCGTAACCAAAAGACCACGCCTTTTATTACCCGACTACGGCGAAGCAAAAAGGAGGGTTATGATTTTAGCCGCTATAGATGTTTTTGTATGTATGTATGTATGTTTGTCTGTTCCCAAATATCAATATATGTTGTAATTGTTTTGTGTGCAATAAAGAGTTTGTATAGTATTGTATTTCCTAAACTATCTATCATAACTGAACAAGGGAGGTATCGTTAGAAGCGTCTTGATTGTCCGCTGGTTATAGGTTATGTGACGTCATGCTAAATTTAATATGGCACCCTATAGAGGACATTAAGTACTACAATAAATAAAAAAAAAATGTATCATTTTGGGTATCAAATGAAAGGGCTTAATCCGCACATTCTAAAAATTTATATACCTATTACTAGCTATTGCACGTTGCTTTGCTTGCATTACTTTGATAATTGCGTATAATTTATATAAATTAAAAAAACACGTTGCGGATTTTTGTTTAGGTAACCAACGTGATTGATAGACAACTTTGATTTAAAGGTCTCGTTACCGGACCATAAAAAAAACTGCCGGCCAAGTGCGAGTCCGACTCCGCACTGAGGGTTACGTACCTTACGTAGTTTTGTTTGTGAACATTTCGCCGATTTCAAGTTTTATTATTTAACAAGTGGCGTAGACAACTTTGATCTAAAGGTCTAGTTACTGGACCATAAAAAATTGCCGGCCAAGTACCCTAAAATGTAATAGTTTAATTGGCAAGGTGGCATGCAACCACGGCTATCCTCTGAACATCACTAATATCTATGCGTTAAATTGATAATAATTATACTATAAGCTGTTTACGTATTAGATATTAAATAAATAACTGAATAATTGATTAATGATAAGTAAGAATTTGAAGTTACATATTTTCTTGTTTCATGCCTTTTAGAGCTCGTTTTTTCCGTAGTCGGGTTTTAGTTTTATCAATTTTATAATGGTTGGGTTGGGTAGGGAAGGAACCGGTATTGAGAACTATGACATTGAGTGCGGGCAAGCTCCAATAGGATTTTGACAACGGTAAAAGAAAGATTTGCTCATTTACATATAACACGTGTGATTAAGAACTGTTTCAATCAAAAATTTGTTTTATTATACTAACATAGGCTTAAGTAAAGTTATCAAAATATGGTTTAAAAAGTCCGTTTTTATTTTATTTGATATTGACTGTGCGTGGTAGAGTAGGTACTCAAACAATTTCAATTACAAATTAGAGGGGTATCGATAATGACAGCGTTGGCGGCGGCGGCGGCGTAGTGGCAGCGGCAGTGGAGCGATGACCGGCCGCAGAGGCAGGCCGGGGCCGCCGCCGCCGCCGCCGCCGCGCCGCCACCGCCGGGCGCGCCCGCGCACGTGCCTGTGCCGGCTCGCCACGTGAGCACAAGCGTGGCCAGAGCCCTGACACCAATACTGCATATCTCCGTCTTTTCCACTCCACTGCTGCACTGAGCTGTATTGTCGATATACTCGCTGTATACTCGAAAGAGCAATTTATATAACCTAGAAATAACTGTTATGGCTGTTTTCCATTTTTCGCCATGATGATGAATTAATCATAATTATGGGATGGATGCTTCTTGAGGATTTCTTACAGTACATGAAAAGTGCGTAGGTAGGTAGTGATTTAGGGTTGGCCAAGTGAGTGTTCGATTATTTACAAGTCGTTATGTTGATGCTACGCGCGATTGCATTTCGTCACATATAGCATCGCATACCCAGATTTTAGAATAACGATTTTTCTATGAAGACAAGTCGGGATTCATCACGTCACAAGTTCTGAACAAATTAGAAATTCAGGATTTAAAAATATATATACCTACGTATCTTTTTTAGATTTGGGAATTGTTAGATAAATAGGTATAAGACGACAGTTAAATCTTGAGGTAAAGGATTATAGGTGATTAAATTATTTCATGTCAAGAGTGATAGAGCCATCTACTTTCGCATTTATTAATCTATAACTACTATAGATAACAAATGATCCCAGTAAGTATTGTTACATTCGGTCCTCGAAACTGGACCACTTTCTAAGTAGGACCGTGGTGCAATAATAGGGAATTTAATTCATTAATCGAAATATTTCAAGTTCCAGATAAACACAAAAAATATTTTTTCAAATATCTTGCTCAGAAACAAAGATATAAGGCTTCAAAGTTGATGGTTAGACAAAGGTCCGACATGACCATTGACGTCATTGGTCACGCTGGGCCATACATCTGCCATAGAAAATTTGGTTTTCGTTGGTGATGAAAAGAGGGACAGATATATTTGTTTAATAATGTTGTATCTCTAGTTTGTTTTTCGATCAATTTCGATTCTGTTTTGACTGTCAGTATTCTATTTTTTTTTATACTTTCAGATGAACTATGATAAAAAAATATTATGATTTTTATGCATATTCCCTATTGGTAAGTATTCGTTATTTCTTCTTAACCCGTTGCTATCTACTTTATTTTTTATGTATTTTTATTCATCCACGCGCCGTTCTTTTAATTTGTGTAAAAATACTTTACATCAACAAGGCGTGTCGTCGTCGACCGGGTTAATGCACTCTAAATTTCATGATCTCATTGTTTAGGTTTATCGAGTAAAGGCAATGGAAATTACAAATTGATTAATAAAAGATTTTTTTTTTTTTTTTTATTATAAGTCAACAGTTATCTATATAGGTATAAATTATCTATTAGATATGAATCGCCGAAATGTATGTACGTAGTACGTGCAAACAATAGGACAAGGTTAGTATGAAAAACTTTTTGTAAAAACCACGAAAAAAAATGTCAATATTAAAATGGTCGATACTTAGGGCATATTGAAAGTTTCTGGATTCTAATAAATAAGACTAGATATAAGACTTACGATATACATTTATTGTTTTTCAAAGTATATTCACTCATTCGCTGACACCACTGTACAAAGCAGTTGGACCAGTCTTCCTTAGGGACCTTCAATGGCTTCATGAAACGGATTCACCGCCGATTCAGGGCTCGTAAAACGTGTGCCTCTAAGTTTGTCTTTAATTTTTGGATACAAAAAGAAGTAGTAGGGTGCGAGGTCCGGGCTGTAAGGCGGATACGTCAATTAGTTCCACATTCAAATCCTTCAAATAGGCTTCTGTTACCTTAGCGGAATGTGAGGATGCGTTATCTTGGTGAAGGAGGACATTGCTTCGAGGACGCTTTTCGCGAACTTTTTGTAAGACTCTGGGCAAGCAAGTGTTGACGTACCAATCTGCAGTCCCTGTCCTTTGATCTTCAAGCGATACTGTAGTGTAATGTCCTGATTTGCCAAAAAAGAAGCAACCATCTTTTTACCAATGCTTCGACTTTTCTTAACTTTCGTTGGCAAATCTTCAAAAGGAAAGACCCACTCTGCCGACTGGCTTTCTCTTACGGGTTCAAAGCAAGCAGTTCACCCAGGTTTCATCACCTGTCACGATATAATAGACAGTCAATGACTGTCCTCCGTTAAACTTTTGTATCATTTTACGGCACCACTGGCCACGCAGTCGTGTTCGTGTCTGGTCCTCGTGAAGTCATGCGCTATCTATCCATCGAGTGCAAAGCTTCCGAACTTTCAGATGCACATGTAAAATGTTTTGCAACTTGGCTCATTCCAACCAACGCCTAACAAAGCACGATTTTGCTGGAAAGCTTTTTTTTGTCAGTTTCAATAAGTTATTATAAAGTTCATCGTATTTACAAAAAAATAAAACACGTCTGCCCAGCCAAAAAACAAACAAATATTTTTTTAATCTTAGCGGCCCAAATGCAATGACAAATTATATTTAGTTTGTTTTGTTTGTTTTTGGCAGATTGTCGTGTATTTTTTATTATTATTATTATTTGTTTTCATTTTTATGACAATTTTTAACTAAATGTGTTAATCAAGGCCTTCAATTTGATACCCATATTGTAATCGTAGAAGATTTTTTTACAACTGAAAAACCGCTATACAGTTTTTTCTTTATCATGAAAAGTTTCACTTATGCTGATGTAAAGTTTTTAACGATACCCCGTCCGCACATGTCAACCTGTTCAGGCATTTTGTAGTAGTATAAACATGGAATAAAGATACTTACAATCGGAATCGAAGTCATATTTAGCGTTGAAAATCTTTACATCATGTATTCTACCGGCACACACCATAATTTTACTCGTAAATTATTCGTTACTTATTTTTTTTAAATACGTTATCAGGATTTTTAAAGGGTGTGATACAATAGAAATATTTATAGAGTATAATATATTTAGCGCCATGAATGATCTTGGAAATAATGATCCAAGATCAAGAAAATTCAACACGCACGACCTGTTGTCACGAAATCATAAGAAAAATGCTCACACAATGTGTCTAAAAGCTTTTATACGTAAAGACTGTTCATCATTCACTGCCGTTCATCGAAAATGAATCGCTTTGGATGAACAGTCTATTACTGCCTTTATTCAACTCATTCAGCAGGAATGTCTACGGTGGTGGTGGTGGCGGGCAGTCTTAGGGCGTTTGCGCACTCATCCGTATCCGATTCTTATCCGGTCCGTTTTTTATCCGTAAAAAAACGGACGGTAAATTCACGTCTAGCGTTTGCGCACTCATCCGTATCCGATCCGGTTTTCATTTGTATTCGAGACGATATAGCATGATATTGTCGTAGTGATGTGCCGAGTCGAGCTGACTCGAGTACCTTGTAAGTACTCACATATTCGAGAATTCAGAATATAGCAGTTGAGTACCCAGGTACCATCAAATGCAAGTCAGTGGAAACGTCAGTTACGAATCTTGACCATAATGTTATAGAAGTAAGAAGCGTTCAAGGCCAAAGTGTTAACACTTTACCACTGACTGATGAGCAGTCGGTTGTACTCGAGTATAGATTTCGGGTACTTATAGAATTCTAATACTAGGTTGATCCTTTTTAATTATATCTACTTGTGTAATGTAGATCCCGCAATAAAGTTACTCACGTTACTCGTATAGTTCGTTTCACGTAAATAGAATCCTGGAGTCTCCTGTTTGGAGTGTGCATTCGATTATTTTTGTAATGAGTACTAAAATAATTGTATATAAAAAAATAGCCAATTAGGCACATCACTAGCAGCGCGAGTTTTCCCCTCCCCGTACCTCACTTTTCATCCGGAAAAAAATCGTGTAGTGCGCAAGCGTACGAACAATTTGTATGGCGGCCACTTCGACTCGGTTTTGATCCGTAAAAAAACGGTCTGGAGTGAGAATTTACGGATCGAACACGAACCGGATACGTATGGGTGCGCAAGCGTCCATACAATTACTAGGACGGCCAAACCGGATCAGAAACGGATAAGAATCGAATAAGAACCGGATACGTGTAGTGCGCAAACTTCCTTAGGAGTGTTTATGCGTCATTGGTCTTAGGGCACATCGCGTGTCGCGACACACGCGACTTGCGACAGTCGCGACTCACGTCACAAACCTCAGAAGAACAAAAGACGATCGCAGCGCGAGGCGATGACGCGCGACTGACATCTTTGCTCACGCACGAACGGAAGACGCAAAAATTATTGACGCGCGTCGCCTGCTATCGTCTTTTGTTCCTCTGAGGGAAGACGTGACTCAGCGCTGTCATCACGAGTTTGAAGTAGTTTGTTTTGTTAGTTTTTGTTTGTTTATACGTAATCTTTAACAGTAACGCGAATTACGAAGGCTACGGCCGGAGGATGTAAAAAAAAACGAAAATTTCTTAATAAATTTATTAATAAAATTAAAATATTAAGTACAAAGTAAAGGTGTCAATTAGTCGATGCGAGAACTAAAAGTGACGCTATACATTCTCAAAAATACCGATTCGCATGGAACAGTATGATTTCGCAATCGAGTAAAATGCAGTGTCGGCGCCTCGTGCCGGACGAAGGTGGCGTGATCGATGTTGCAATCAATTCAGGGCAATGCATAGTCAGCGGTTTCTAGGGTAGGTACGGACGTAACACCTCCCCCCGAAGTTCAGCAGCTATTTAAAGTCGACGGCGAAAATGCTGCTGAGATGTAATTGAGATTCATCTGATCTGATTTGAAACTTCTTTTAGGTTTCTCAGGAACTTCAGCATAGATTGGTTGCGTTATCTTCATTTCAGGTTGCGATTCCGACCGTCGTTTTTTAATAATGCGGCGATATGCTAGTCCTGCAGTTAGTTAGTGCACATGCACCGAACAGTAGAGTGTAGATGGGTATTGTAGTGTGATAGAGGCTCGTCTCGGTGGCACGACTTAGTATTACAGGCTGCTGTGATAAGATTTTGGCGGTGCTATCATGTAGATTTTCAAGATGGATTGATTTCAGCGTCATCGCAGGTTGTTCAGGCTGAGCTACTTGGTCTAAATCTGGAAGTAGATTCATTATTTTAATCACATGTCCTTTAATGACGTCATGTACGTTTGTAACAGTGATTTCCGGCGTCTGGATAGTATAGCGTTGTGGCAGTGTCAAGAGATAACTTCCTTCAAGAATACGGTATTGTTCTTGTCCGCAGATGAGTTGTGTCTTGGTGGGCTTCGGGAAGGACAAAGTGTAATGTTGATCATCTAGTCGTTCTACAGCTTCTCTAGTGAGTATAACTGGAGTTAGGTTACAGGGCTGGCTACGTTGCTGGGTCGTTATGAGACGTTCTACGCAATCCGGTTGTCCTTGAAGGTTGTAGTTTACTCCCTTTTCGCAGACATACCAGTTGTTAATCCTGGGACATTCTGTCCTCATGTACATAGAATCATTCTTTCGAATTGCTACGTAAGGAAGGACGGGGATGAGAGCGAAATTGTGTTTATTAGGGACAATAGATAACTTATAAAATAAATATATTTCTGGAAAGGCAATCGGTACTTTATAAACTATAGCTACTTTGTTATCTACGTAATAAGAACCTAACTTTATTAACTCATAGTAGTTTCGGAGTTCCACATTTATTATTTGCGAACCCGAATATATTAATCCTATTTTACTTAACATATCCTTCAAAGAACTTTAACTAAGCATTGAATGAGAAAAAGTAGAGGATTTTATGAACGCTAGAGTAGTTTCTAGGGTTAATAATTCCTCGCTAAGATTATCTATATTATCACCTAAAATAAGAAGAAACTGTGCCAAATGTGCATATCTAATTAAATCAGCTTCTTTAGTGTTTTCTTCGGCTATTAATCCAGTTAAAATATTGTCTATTTTATTCTGGTTATACACTATGTCATCCAATATTTTACTATGACGGGATATCCAATCTTTAGTTAAACTAACTTGATTGTTAATCACGGATTGTAGACCAGCGTTATGGAGGGCACTTTATGTGTCCTCCATAGCACCATGCTGAGCTGGGACCTCTTTGCTTGCCAAATCGCAACAAATTTAACTTTATTTTGGTTTTCTTTTATATTGTAAGCAAATAAGCAAATAAACGTTTTTTCTTTCTCTCTTTCTTAATAATCTATAGTTTTGTAAATTAGTTTGTCAATCTTTGCAAAACTATTGGAAATATTGGAATCCAACTTGCCAGATTTCAAAAATCGCAATATTTTTTCTCATGGAACGTTTGAGTGAATAGTTTTAGAATTTATCAATTTTAAAATAACATTGTATGCTGCTTACCGAACTTCTTGTCATTTATCAAAATTGGATAATATAAAAAAAAAACTCAAATAACTTGAAAAATAATTAAGAAAAAAGAAGTCTCCGATCTGCGTATAAAAGCCATCAACATTCAGTAAGACCCGGTAGGGGTCATTCTTCTCCGACGCGCTTCTCGCCCTGGCAACGTTCTGGGCCGCGGTCCGAGCCCGTCTGAGGGCGCCCCCAGATACGTTGTCATAAAATTCCTAAGGGGTACGAGCCTTCTGCTCCCCCGCAAGTCCGCGCCCACTATATTACCACTCTGGTATAAATAGTGATTAGGTCCGTCAAAAAAAAAAAAAAGCGAGTTGTTTCATATCATGAGCTGTTTAGCTGAACATCCGCCAGACATAAGCATTTTGTTTGGCCCAAGCTGTAACGGAGACGCTTCGCTCGTGCTTAGCGCTCGCTCGGTCAATTAGTGTTATACGAGCGATTGAGTAAAGTTGTCTACGTCTCCAATAGATTCTGAAATTGCCGTTCTAAATTCACTCAACCACATAAAAAATACGTAGTAGACGCTCGACGGTGCACGCCCGATAAGAGTGCATTCACTCGTCCGGATATGGAATGAGGTGTATAGAGTACCTTTAAATAATCAGCACTCGTAAACAACGGCTGTAACGTTGGCTAGGCTGGGTTTACTGTGTGAGACAGATATTAGTCATAGAACGAACTACATTGGCTAGAGTGGTTTTGCGAAAAAAAAAAAATGTTAAAAGTAAACAAAATTGTGACTCTAGCGGAGAAGTTTTGTTTCGCAGACAACAACCACCTGAAAAACTGTGCGTTACATTACATGACAAAAACATACAACTACATACAAACAAAAAGTAATATTTTCAGGGTTTATGTATTGTACCTATAGCTATATGTATGTCTCTCTTTCTTCCTAGCCTTATTCCCATCATTTGTATAGCTGTTTAGGTACTCCACTGCTGCGTAAAATTAGGTCAAAACAATAACCAATAACCAACCAAAAACCAATATCGCGGTACGACTTCTTTGGTGTCCCAAAATACCCATTATATTTTACTATCGTTATTTTATCAAGAACTGAATAAAAAAACGTTAAGCATCCACCTCTAAAATTCCAGAAAGTATATGGCAACTCTCACTTACATTTGTTTACTCGTAGTACCCCTTACTTAACTGGTGAGTGGGTGATTTCTCTTTTTTCTAACAATTGGCTAATTGTTCTCTAATCTAAAACAATCAAAACCGCATGTTATCTGTTCTAATTTCAGCGTAACACGTGATGGTGATGTATAAGGATTGTATAATTAATACAGTTCATACAGTTCGCTGCAACGTCACCGCCGAACATTTGCGAGCACACGAAGAGACCGCTACACGTGAGCGGTCACGTGTGTCAGCGCATCTTGCCCGGCACCATTTATAATCTGATCAAGAAAGGATAGACCTCCGTGCCTCTGTGGAATAAAAACTTCGGGATCGTCGAATATAACAGGCTATACAGGATGACCCGTTTAGATGGTATGGGTAACTCTGGGTAACTCTATAAGACATAGAAAAATCTGTTCTACTATGAAATATAATATAAAACTGTAAAATGATCAAAACGCATCGATTTCACATGTATTTTTTATTGTTTCTTCTCAATACAACCGGGTACGATTTCCGAATTGAATGAGGTTTTTTTAAATCTATGAATATACGCATAGAGATGTCATGGTTCTTAGAACTGATCTTTCTATGACTTATAATAATATAGTTTTAGAGTTACCCATACTAATCCATCTGAATGAGTCACCCGTATACGTAAACCATTTATATTCACTTCCGTAACTTCGGTAACTTGAAGCGCTAACGCAAGTGTCAAACGAACAGAATGCTACGTCCGCGGTATTGAGGGTATGTTTTTATCATAATTTCACTTTTTGACAGAATTTACATGTCGGGGCAGACAAAAAATACTTAAAAAGCGTAAAAACTTAGAAATATCGCTAAAGAACGAACAATTTATTTAAAATATCATCAACATCAACGGCCCGGCCCAAAATATCATATTTTTTAGTAATTCCTGATTTTGTAAACATTTCAATGTTTATAATCTGGCTGCGACTTTAGTTGACCTGAATACTTGTATGGTATTTTTGTGACAGTAAATCAAATCCTCTATAAATCATGATAATAATAATAATAATTTATTTGCTCTCACAAAATAGGAATAGCCTATTGCGATGTGAGAGCCTGATGTTCGAACTAGGAAAACCTGTACGACAGATCATCAGGCGGGACGCCCCAGGAATATAAATTGTGAAGCCTCCAGGTTGTAAAAATAATACATTCATCTAGAAAATTGAGAGTTTGAAACAGTGAAAGCAAACAAGACAAAATACAGGTAACTAAGGAAAATCTGGAGAAATAAAACTAACGTAGAAATAAAGAGTGAGAAGAGATTGTGATATCACATACACATCACATACACATCACGCACACTCATATCATACTCATATGCTCACAACTTTAGTTTAATAAATGTTTCAAGGAAATAGATAAACTACAGTTCGGTAGAAATAGACCATTTTAATTTCCATTTAGCGTATTCCAATCCCCTTTGACGCCTGACGATGAATTATCGACAATATTCATACTTCTTTATTTAATAATATATAGTGTAGCGTTGTGTTACGCTTCGGTGTTCGAAACTTTTTTCGTGTTCTTCTCAGATTTTTTCTTTTTCAAATTTCTAATTTTGAATTCGATTTTGAAAGGCTTTTGGTTGGTTTTGTTTTATTTTTGAGATTCAATTTTTTGTCTCGTTATCGAGCTGTGTGGTGTTTGTGCTGCACCTTTTTTTTTAATTTTGTGCAAATCCAATAAAATATTATAATAAGTATTATATTATAATAAATATAAAATATTGTAATAAATTGAGTGAAAAAGTTTAAGCCGCTTGTTCAAGCCGCTCCTTGGAGCAAACCGATTGAGGATAACCGATGTGGAGAACCGATTGAGGATAACCGATAGCCTTGTGGACAGGGCATCAGGCTCGAACGCGTACCCGCGTGAGCGAATAGACCTAGCCGAGTCGTCGGAGTCTGGCGCACTGGACCTGGGGTCGCTTCAGTGGTCGCACGAGTGACTGTTCCCGGCTGCAGACCCGGCTGCAGCTCGGGGATTGCAGCAGTTGCACGTGCGGACTGGAAGTTTAGTTATAGCTTTAAGTGTACCTTTTTTTTAAAAAAAACTAACATTTTAAACTCAGTTAAACCATCAACCAGTTGTGAACCATCCCTTAAATTGGTGTGTCGCAAGTTTGGTTTGTTTTTTCCTAAATTCAAACCGGCTCTCCACGCCACCGTTAACCACTCCTGGAAAAGACTTTTGATACAGAACGTTTCACCTTACTTAGTCTATAGATTTGTTGCGCAACGATTCCCTAGACAGGTAGGGCATTATTTACTCCTCAATCTCCTACACTTGTTGAACCTCCACTAATTTTGGGGAAGTCTTTAATTCCAAATTATTTTTATTATTGCCGTGTTACCGTTCTTTGTTTTCTGTTTTTTGCTTTTTTTTAGTAAGTAACTTTTTATCGAATCTTGACCTTTTTACCCTTTTTAAAAATCTAAATTATATACGTATTGAGTAGTACTTTTCGGTTTTTATTTTTAACACTACAATAGGTAGGTATATACGAGTATCTTCATAGTTATTATGATATAATAAAGTGGAAATAATACAGTATGCACCAAGCACCAACTCATGAAGCCTTGCTTTTGAATTGGCGACCATTGTCAGTCTGTTAAATGAATGGATGAACATTGGAACCTGTTGTAAATCAATGATTGGAACGCTTATTATGTCACTGCCGCGTGACACGTGCTGCCCGGGACTCGAATCCGAAGCACGTGCTTGTCTTCACGAGTTTCGTAATGCTGCGACCCACAATTTTGTCTTCTACTTCTCTCAAATACTTTAAATATTACAGCTTACAATGGGCTTCTCCTTCCTTCCCATTTAGTGAAACAGAGGTCTAGTCCAAGTTAAACACATAACTTAAAATATAGGTAATATGACTCGTTCATTATTACTAATAAAATTATATAGATAGGTACCTACTACCTACCTATCTATATAATACAGTGAATAAGAGTCGATATCACAGAAAGTTTTGTCTGTTATGGCATTCTGAACTTAAGTGTGGATCTAAGTAAACGGGGTAATATTTATTTATTTTTAAGGCAAACACTGTGTTGTTTTTTTTTCTGAGATTCTAAGAAACATGTCTGGCAATCCTGCGAGTAGAAAAAAAATGTAAGTATGTATGTAAGGACTAGTTTCCAGGCCAAGAAACATTACAAACTTGGAAAAAATATGGGTTTACAACTTAGTCGGCGCGTGGGCCAGACAATATGCCTGGCGCCATATAATAACTCATAATCAAATCAAATCATAAACAAAGTGTTGTCATCGCAGTTTTTAGAACCAACCACCCTAATTATTTTAATTGGTAGAAGGGAAAATGTATCTAAAAAACTAATTACACAATATTTTTCCAAATTAAATTCATTACAAAATGTAAATAAAATAATTTTGTTTGCATTTCCCTTCAGCCAATCTTTGACGCAAAATGAGAATTATATAAGACATGATTATAAATAATACATTTATACATTGACATGTCGTCATACCGAGAAATTTCATTTTATAGACACCAATATTTGTATTGGAAAATATTTTTATTTGACTAAGGATAGGTATTACCTATCTAGGTTTTATACAAAACAGATAGCAGAGTTGCTATCTTATTTTATTTTGAACTCAGGCAATCATTTGACTGTCGAGACGCCGCCGCCTGCTTCTATTGAGCAGAGTAATAATAAAGACATTTACCCCTTGGAATCTGTTCCAAGGTTTTTAAATTAGCCCATAAGACAACAGAGAGTAACTCTGACATTAATATTAATTGTAAAGATTTACTTTTATCTTGCCAACTAAATCATTAGGTGGTAATAAACAATATAAAAGTAAGAATAGTACTTTGAACGTGGTTTATAAAAATATTCAGGGCATATTAAGTAAAGAATTACCGGTTGAATTATTCATGAACTGTAACAATATTGATATTTTATGTTTAACAGAACACTTTTTGAAAAAGTATCAGTTCATGTCTACTTTAAACAACTACCACGTTGCTAGTTCGTTCAACAGAAAAAAAGGGCGCGGTGGCTCCTTAATACTTATTAATAATAGTTTTAAATGCAAGAAACGAGTTGATATAGTAAGTCTGTCTGTTGAGCGTACTATTGAAATAGCCTGTATAGAACTTGAGCAACTTGTTGTAATGAGCGTATACAGACCACCGGCTTCATCTTATGACTTATTTGAAAAGGTAATGGATGAAGCGTTAACCAAGATCAGCGATAAAAACAAAACTTTTTTAATTTGTGGAGATTTTAATGTTGATCTTTTAAAAGATAATAATACTTGTACAATATTTAAATCTTTATTTTTATGTCATAACCTTAACTATTTTTTTTTGGAGCCTACAAGAATTACTGCAACGTCTGCTTCTAGCATTGATAATATTTTTTCTAACATTACACCTACATATAAATCAGTAATAAACAAAATACCTTCTAATCATTCTGGTCTGATAGGTACATTCAATATTAAAATCGAAATGGAGCCAATAAAAGATATTACATGTGTACCCATTAGTGACACTAGGCTCGAGCACTATAGGAATAACATTTTAGAAAAATTACCGGTATTACCGTACTTACATTGAAAACCCAAATCTGTTGTATAATACGGTATTTAACTTAGTCAAAAGTGAATATGATAGGGTATTTAAACCAAAAACTATAAAAGTAAACAATAAGGCATTGTTTAGTGATTGGGTGACAGTGGGCATTCATAGGAGCAGACGGAGGTTATACGAAATTTATGAAGAGAGATTGTATAACACAACTCCTGCCTTTGCGGATTATGTTCGCAAGTATTCAAAAATGTTCAAACGCGTTAGTGTTATAGCTAAATCAAATTTTATTAAGAACAAGATCAAATTAAGTAACAATGTAATGAAAACGACTTGGCAAATTATAAGTAGCGAAACTGGAAAGGCCAAGGCTACAAATAATAACTTCAGGCTTAACGTCCAAATTTTAAATACAGACTTGGAAGTAGCTAAAGCTTTTGTAAACTTTTTTACGGACATTCTAGTTTCGACAACCAAATCTTTAAACTCACCTCCCACTGCTGCTGAATCTATACGAAGTTAACGAATGTAAAACTGATTTTAAATTTAGACACGTAAATAGTGAAGATATTGTAAAAGCGTTTAAATCTTTAGACATGAAAAAGACAGCTGACGTCCATGGCCTATCCGTGAAAATTATAAGTTCTATTATAGATTGTATTGCACCGCAGTTATGTTGTATATTTAACCAATGTATAGATAGTGGAGTGTTTCCTGACTTGATGAAACTAAGTAAAGTCATACCTTTGTTTAAAGCCGGTAGCACATTAGACCCTACTAATTTTAGACCTATATCGATACTATCGACTCTTAGTAAAATATTTGAAAGACTAATACTAAATCAGTTACAGGGCTATTTTTATCTTAATAACTTGATGCATATCGACCAGTTTGGTTTCACAAAGGGTCGTTCGACAGCCGGTGCTGGTGTTGAACTTATAAACAATGTTTTTGATGCCTGGGAAGATGCAATGGATGCTATTGGTGTCTTCTGCGATCTGTCCAAGGCTTTTGATTTTGTCCATCATGACACTCTTGTCAGAAAGCTACGCCACTACGGTGTAAAAGATCAGCCACTTCACCTTATAGAGTCATATCTAACGAATAGAGTTCAGATGTTCGATATTAATGGCAAGAGATCACCTGGATCTTTAATAAGTATGGGCGTCCCGCAGGGTTCAATTCTTGGTCCTTTCTTGTTTTTAGTATATATTAATGATCTGCCTTATCTTGTTAAAGAAAAACATGGATTAGTATTGTTTGCTGATGATACTTCTTTGATATTCAAAGTTAAAAGACAACAGTCAAACTATGACGACGTAAACAATGCTATCTCTAATGTAGTCAACTGGTTTACTGTTAATAATTTATTACTTAATGAAAAGAAAACGAAATGTGTAAAATTTGTATTACCTAATGTTAAACCAATAAATACAGATATATTAGTACAGAGATTGGACCTTGTAGATTCGACAGTCTTTTTAGGCATTACTTTGGACTCTAAACTCCAATGGGGTGCTCATATAACTAAATTGTCGAACAGACTGAGTTCAGCAGCGTTCGCAGTTAAAAAAATTAGAGCTCTTACCGACGTAGACACCGCTAGACTAGTCTACTTTAGTTACTTTCATAGTCTAATGACCTATGGTATTCTATTGTGGGGTCACGCTGTGAATGCTAATAGTATATTTTTTCTGCAGAAATGGGCTGTTCGTGCAATTTATAGATTAGGGCCTAGAGTGTTACTGAGGGAAAAGTTTAAAGAAATCAATATTCTGACATTTGTGTCTCAATATATCTATGACAATCTTGTGTATGTAAAACGAAATATGAGTAATTTTCAGAAGCACAGTGATATACACAATTTTAATACTAGAAATAAAGACAAGTTGGTTGCTTATGTCAGCCGACTACATAAAATTAGTAATTCTTTTAAAGGCAATTGTATACGCTATTACAATAAGGTCCCTACTGATATTAAAAACTTGCCTTTAGACAATTTTAAAATAATTATAAAACAGAAATTGTATAAAAAAGGTTACTATAGGATATCTGATTACTTAGAGGATAGATGTCCATGGGAATAGATTGCTTGAGTGGCAGGCCTTTTCGATATTTAATTAGCATTAATTTTGTAATATTTTAATGTATTATTTAAAAAAGGAAACGCAAAAGATGCGACTACTGTGGAGTTTCTTCGGTGAGCTCTTCTCCACAGATTCCGCCATTGTGTTAGTGAACTCACCCAAAAAAAATGTAATGACGGATCTAAGTGATGTAATAACATCCTATGGAAATAATTTATTTTGACTTTGACTTTGACTTGACAAAAAACAGAAAATCGCCCGGTTTTCACGTCACACTTTCGGTAATGTGATGTTAGCTTACATCACATCACCTCGTTAATAAAAGCGATAAGTGTAATTTAAATGTTAAAATTAATCAACTATAAAATAGAATTGTGTTAGCTGGTGCAGTGCGGCTTACTTAGGCTACACGATAGTAACTTTACAAAACGTCAGTATTTTAGTTTGCGTCACTTCAGTCCTATGACTATTGATGCAAAGATCTCATGGTCTACCTGTAATCTGTGCATCTAAGAAGCAGTTTACATGCATTTGCCATGACTGAATTATTTTTTTAGTTTTAATGCAGTTCTTATGTACGAATTCATATAACGGAACCCATACAATATTACGGATAACAAAAATACGTAAACAACAATAAACTTATAAAAAAATCGGTTCCAAGATGAATTTCGAGAGTATTCTTACTTCCTCTTTCCGTGTATCCAGACCAAAAACGCACTGAACTGACAATACTCGTATAACTCGGAAGTGACTAGTGCAATTTGTTCATTACTCGTACTGTGCACAATTAAGCGTACTATTACAGCGTTCTATTGAAAAAAAAAGAAACTATTCTTTTTTCATTTTCGTTTCCCAGAAATTGCATGACATTATTTTATTTCAATTTTATTACCAGTTATACTACGGAAATATTAATACCTCGGGTTAAGGTTAAACACTAGCTGCACTCACAAATAATTTACTTATTCTCAGTGACTTCGATCGACATTATTAAGGGCTATAAAATATATTTTATAGTCCTAAATATAATCAATAAATAAGTTATGAAAGCCGTAATTGCCAAAAGTGGCCTCTTTTAATTAACACAAATAATTTTAAAGCAATTTAAGAAAGTTGTGCTTTCCTATAGCAATAATTTAAGGAACTTCTATATGGAAGATCTCATACCTTTTATTGGCGAAGCCCTTACTTGAACTTGGCACCCATTCACATGTTTATTTTTGGTGGGATAAGTATCTCTAAAATCTGTTCGCTTGGCCAGTACATCAACAGCTCATATACGTCTCCACCGAGAGGCTCGAACCTACCCTAATTAGGGCGATTGGGACTTAGCCGACCACGCTGGCCCAGTTGATCGACTTCACATACAACCTTTGAATTTCTTCGCAAGAGTAGTGTTTAGATTTCATCACGATGTTTTCCTTCACCATAACAGCGTCAAATAAACGTACATTCACAAGTACATTTTAAAACACATTGGTACGGGGATCGAACCCGCGTCTCCCGGACCACTTCTAGCGGTCCAAACCACTAGACCACCGACGCTCGTAGCCAGCGCTCTTAGTATGCGAATAATTTATTTAAGTATTCTGTCTACACGCAGGGAAAACCTTACTATTTATTTCCCGGTCATCGGCTCACACTGAGCACAATGACCGGCAAATCGCGCTGCGCCCGCGAAGCTGCTGACCTCAATTTAATCCAAGGAAGGAAGATAGGCACATGTACTGTCACATGCGTGCGCATTCACTCCTACCGTAATCAGGTAGAAAAACGTGCGCGGAGAGCGCATCATCACGAGGAGAGGCTAAACTTGCTAAGTTATCAACGGCCCGTTACAATCCACTGCTAGACTATTGACAGTTTAAAAAAAAAAAAAATTTAAAAAATAAGATAGTAAGACTTAATTTTGGAAATTTTCACGATAGGGACGTCTAAGAATTGTATTCTATTATACATGTGACATGACATGTGTGTGTCTAAAAATAATACATACCAATCAGTATATCCTATAGTAAGATATTCATAAAACTAGAAACGAATGACAGCTTGACAAGTTTATGGACCACGTTCGTGGACTTAATTTCCCTTGAACGTGGATGTTATTATTAGTATTGGGAACTATGCTGTCTGTTTGTTATCATTGTCAGAGTCACGTGCTTGGCCACATCCGTCGCCGCGCTCAGTGACTCGTACATCATCGTTGCTTGATACCATGCTTATCAGAAAGACAAAAGACCACATAAACATGACGTGGCACGACGATGATGACGAATATAGTTATCATACAATTACTTAGTTTCTATCTCCATTCCAAATTTTATCCAAATCCGTAGAGGACTGCAAAACATATTTGGATTTCAATGTGGAATGCGTGTGGAAGTGTATGATCAGGTATTCGGTTAAATAAAATGCCTAGTATATTTGCATTACACTCGGGATTTATTTGGCACAGTTTTTAATAATATTCTATTGAGGATTAGCGTAATACAATTAGATATAAATTGCAAAATGAACGAACGACACGACACCATTACAGAGAGGTTGAAAAAAGGAAAGAGACAGCAACAGTGACATTAGTGTTGGTGTTGCCAGCATTGTTTATGTGTCATGGACAATTCAATAAAACAAACATCCAAACATCTAT
The DNA here is from genome assembly GCA_951230895.1 of Carpatolechia fugitivella. Lineage (NCBI taxonomy): Eukaryota > Metazoa > Arthropoda > Insecta > Lepidoptera > Gelechiidae > Carpatolechia > Carpatolechia fugitivella. The sequence goes on from OX579645.1 coordinate 9,396,917, forward strand.
AATATTAGTGTGATGTGATATTGTTCACGTTGAAAGTATTATTTTAAAGGACATTTCAAAATGACTTGCATAAATATTGGCTGGAACGCGTATGACAAGGACAATAATATTTATTTTTGTCTCACCATTTTGAATGGGTTATGTTTATTTTAAAGAAAACATTATTCTGTGATCCAAAAATATTCAAGAGCTCACCAATCGCGCAGTGCTTACTATTCAAATCTAGCTCTAGGTCAGCCAAACAACTCTCTCAGCCATAACATTTGCGCTTTATTGGACACGTGTTGTTCTGAAATCCTAAAAACATACACATTTGAGGAAGTTAATGTTTGTGAAAGGTTGACCTTTTTGGTTAGAAATAACTTTTCCATTCTGTATTACATAGAGTCGATGGTGTGGGTTGCGTTGAGTATACGTTGCGGTGGCCCGTTGCTATTATATAGCTGCTGTATAATGCACGTTACGCACTGCTTTCTCCTCTTCCACATCAAAGAAAGCATGCATGATATTTATATCTTATCATAGAGCGGTTTTGATGAAATACCGTCATGAAGCGACGAGGAAATAGTTCGGCGTCGTTTCTGTAAAACCTTTGTTACATGTTGCCTTACACTACTCGCACACGTGCCATATAAGCACGTTGTGTGACTCAAGCCATCAAACTGACCTTGATGTTTTTAGGCATCTTCCGAAACCTTTATCTGATAGTTATCTTTACACATTATGTCTCTTTTGAGCAAATGCGATTTTATTAAAATAGGTAGTTATCCCATTTATACATACAGATTTAGAACCTATTAGGTGCTTCAGTACTTCGAAGAGTTTAATCAACTTCAATACAGCAAGTATTTTTTTATAATTAAAATTATTATATGATCTTCCACGGTACATTAAAAAATGTTCCCTAATACCTAATTAACATACTATCTAGCATAGCTAAGGCGTTTCTACGCTACTTGTTTCCGTAGTAATCTACGAATGAGGTAGGTACGACAACCTAAGTACCAAATCCCCTCCACATTGTCATTGTTTTGAATGTAGCACATTCACGAATTGAGCGGCTCGATGCGTGTCTCAACACGTGGCCTATGTAAAGGGCATGGTAAAGGGAACGAAGACAATAATATTATTATATTATGTAGGTATACCGTACTTCCTCCGTGGGTATACCTACTTGTGAAATTAACTGTTTGACAAAAGCAATTAATATACTACATACAACTTTACTTACGTTATGCAATATGCAGATTATGGTGTACCTAGTTATACCCACTGACGTCGTAGCATGCTACGTAGGGCGTAGGCGTAGCATATCGTAGTCAAAGAAACCGTTCAAACTGCAGTTTACGCATCACCGTAAGTAAGGTATCTGAGTGAGTACACAATCTCTCCCACATAAAAGGTTAGCATGAATAAAACAAGCAGATCTTGAGTTTCCTGTTTTGCTTGTGTCTTTGGTTTGGAGGCGATACAGCTGCAGAACTTTAGATATAAATTACTCGTAGCAAGGAGCGGAAAGACTTAGTCAAGCAAGCGTGCCCACTGGGCGTTCAGTATTATGTAAAGGGCGGAAGAACCTTGGGAAGATCGACCTCGCCTTGTTGCTGTCCACGTTGCAATCAACGTGATAATAACAACTAAAATATGAATCAACAGTATCACCTTGATTCCAAAAACACAAATACATAATATAATCTATATATTATTGTGTTGAGGATTCTTTGGCTGGAACTGATGCGGCCGGCGGCGGCGCGGCGGCGAATGATTTGTGAATGATGAATGGATGTAGAGAGAGCGAGTGATGCTGCTTACTAACTAGGTATTATCCCCCAACCCCAACAGAAGGACACCCTAAAAATAATTTTAATAAAATGGAAATACTGTCTGTAACTCTTGTAGAGTTAAATAACCATGTTGAACCAGTATTAAATGAATAATAACTATAATAAGAAATATTTTATTGATACAATTTAGAATCATAATCCGTCAGTCAAGTTTTTATTTGTATATACAAATAAAAACTTTAAAATAAAATAGAAAAGAAATAAAATAGTCGCAGTAATACAGACAGGGTAAAATTCATTTTATTTTATGTAGTAATTCAATTATTGTAAATGAAACGATGTAGGTTCTTCGTAGACAAACTGTTTGATTTATGAAATATTATCCACAGTACTGAAATAAAACTGTACAGTTAAAATAAATAATTCATCATTTACACTACTACCATGATTTTTTCACGTTTCCATATACAACGGTTTTGCTGGTAGAGGGGGAGGAAACTTGACTCTAACAAAAATAAGCACTTTAAAACGGAATATTTCTAAAACTTACACTAGCATCGAAAAATGGTTTTAGCAAACCCGCATTGTTTTTAAAAGACCTATCCAACGATACCTCACACCATAAGGTAATCGTGAAAAAAAAAAATAACCCCCTCTTGACGTGTACCAGAGGAACCCTAAAAATTTAAGATTTTATTCTTCAGCTTTGTCGTCAAGATTCATATGTATATCCATGCCAAATTACAGCCTTTTGGTACTAATAGTCTCTGACTAATAGTTCTCTGACTAATAGTCTCTGACAGAGCCGCGGACAGACAGACAGACAGACGGACGGACAGACAGACGGACAGACCGAAACTATAAGGGTTCCTTTTTTACTACGGAACCCTAAAAGTGGTTTAACGCAACTTATTTAAAAGGTAACCTACACCTATTTCGTCATGCGTATTAATTGTATTTCACACTTTATTTCTTGTCGGCGCGGGCGGCGCGGCGAGGTGGTTTTTTTGACACTGGTCTGGGATATGTAGGACGACTCACTCAGGATTGTGTTCGACAGGGGGAGGCGGGGGCCGGCCAGTACGCAAGTCACGTTCAGTCTGCACGTGACTTGCGCATACGCATCGCACAAAGAGCCGCATGCGTACGTACCTCACACATTTTCGTCAAGTAGTGTACTTTCAAGGAAAAGTTAGGTACCTTTTTACATACATATTATGTATAGTATGACTGATCTATACATATATACTTAGGTAATATAATAATTTTGACGAAATGATGACTAAGTTAAATGATTATATCAATATAACCCACCCCACTTGTTTGTCATTATATCAATCTCCTCGTATTTATATTACTGAATTGCATTTCTTATTACCAATGCTAAAAGATAAAACATAAACTTAAAGGTAGTTAGTAAATGGCAGATCTTTATTACCTAGATAAAGTATAGTAAATAAGTATACATAAGTGGAGTACGGATTAACATAGTATCTTTTCAGAAATTACCGGAATTTAATCATTTATAGGTGAAGTCCTAAATATATTTTTTACAACAATCTTATTACCCGCCTAAGACCGATATCATCAAATTTTCTGGTGCTTTTCTTCATGATATTTGGAAAGAACAGGCTCTCGTGATTTCATGAAGCTGCGAGTCTAGAGGTCGCAATCGCAATCCGCCGCAGCAGTTTTTATGGAGGAGTGGAAATCACCAAAAATGCTCGTTAATTATCATTTAAGTCTGGAGAATAATCTTGCTATAAACGTGTTGTCCTCGATGGATTGAGATCGTGAATATTTTAAGACGCAAATAAGATGTGTATATATTGTTGCGCAAAAAAGTATGTATGGTATGTTGCCGAGGAAACTTTTAAGACCGCCTAAACTTCGCCATTTTTCCTGTTTAATTATCATTCAAGTCTAGATTTATTTTATGCCGATAATCTGATTAAATTATTTACTGCTAGTTTTTTTTGTCTATCGACTAATCTGTATGACTGATCATTTAATTTCTTCTCTATTTTCAAAATCACATGTTTTCACCGAGTATTCAGCGATATTATGTTCTGAACTAAAATATCAAGTAAACATAGTATACGAAGAAAATCAAACACAATGCAGGTTTTCTCACATCACAATCAATCCATACACACCGTGTCGTCCACGTGGTCGTCCGAAGCGCGATAACCTCGAACCCTCGGTGCGAACGTAGAAACATAACCTGATTACGAACTGAAACTGAAAATTTGTACTTTGTCATTTTTTTCTATTATGAATTAACCCGATCAATAGTTATTTCGGCGGTTAGAGAGGAATGTAGAGTTTTCCACAGAGAACTGATATTGAATCGAGAGCGACCGAAGAAGATCGACCGAGATCGAGCGACGGGCGAAGCGAGAGACCTGAGCCAAGTTCATGCAGAGATGATAATAAGATTCCTCACGTACCCAACAGGTACTGTGGTGAGCGTCCTCCTTTATGGATGCTGGCTGGCTCCGGTCCGTTTCGTTCGACATAGTTTATAATTATTTGAATATCGAATGGTTTCTTTTTTGTTTGAGAGTCTGACCACACCGTCGTGCCACGGTCTTGACGTTTACGTGTACTTTGTTTCCACATGATATAAAAAAGAGATAATTAAATAACTAATACTATGTTGCACAAGTATTCATATTCTTAGCATAGGCTCTTAGAGCAACGCCCCCACGCTCTTTATTGTACCTATCTAAAATGAAACCTATTACGTAAATACTATTGTAAAATATAATGGCGTTGGCGGCTCTATAACACTGACACCAGGGTTTGTGTGGTCGTTTGTCGACCTTACAACCCACACATTGATGATGATGATGAAAGATAATGTTCGAAATTCTAACGAATTTTCGTTCTTAGAACTGAATATCATTTTTACTTCTATAAATGAAGATGCGCTATCCGGTCCTGTCTTCGAGCATGAAAAACAAAGAGGTGAGAAGGTATTCAGTACACCTACACAATGAGGAATGTTTTGGGTGCATTCATATATCTATATAAACATAGTTTGTAGCTTGTATTACATCCTGCTGATGACGTAATTACCACGACAACAATGGTGAGATACGGCTTCCGATATTCGCATAACGCGTCATAGCGATATCAATGAGAAGTGAGAAGTAGCAACGTCACCGAAGGTGTATCGGTGCATTATCGCATGCTCAACGTTTCGGAGTACATTATATCCACACCTATACTTCGGCGAGCAACAACAAACGATGACTCTTATTTGTTTTCGTCTGGTTATCCCTAACGATGGCATCGTTATCGTATCGTTGACGATCACGACGTATCGATGACGGTTATCGTTTCCAGCCCACAAATACAGTGAGTGAGCCACTAACCACCAAATATCTAAAATGCCCCTAGTTAGTCAATTGTTTTTTCAATACACCTTGCTCGAAAATTGAACTTACGAAGGCAGTAAACTGTGTGGTAAATGCGTTTTACCGCACCAGTGCGTTTTTTTTTTTTAATTCCTACGGTCTTCAAAATTATTATTCAGCCAGGATCATTTTCACAATAAAAAATATTTTCAATACATCTTGCTCGAAAATTGAACTTACGAAGGCAGTAAACTATGCGGTAAAATATGCGTTTTACCGCACTAGTGCGATTTTATTACAATTTTTTTTTTATTCCTACGGTCTTCAGAATTTATTATTCAGCCAGGATCATTTTGACAATAAAAAATATTTAAATCGATTCATACAAAGAGAAAAGTATTGTATATTTTTTTATATCAACAAATTTTATCAAAAATATTATCAGCCAGTAATATTTTAATTATAAAAATAAAATTATCTCGATTTAACAAATAATATTCGTAATAATGTCCGCTAGAGTCTTTTCTCCGTAATTATGCTTATAAAAAAGAAACATACTGGCGCCAAGTTTGTAAAATTTTCATTTAATTGTTATTGAATGTTGTTTTATGAGTGTTTTAGTGTTGATATTTAATGATAAATGTGAATAGTAAGGATACCCAAACTGGGCGCTATATAATAAAGGTTAGTTTTTACAACTTCTACATGATCAATTTTACCTGTAGTATCATAGCTTTTGTAGGGTACTACGTATCTTTCTTAATGATTTCAATTTAATTATTTACTATCAGTTTTTTCACAAGTGTATTGAAAAACGTCTTACAACACACGGATCTTAGGTTTTATAACAAACTCGTGACATTATAAACCCTCGCCTGCGGCTCGGGCTTACAAAAGTCACCTCGTTTGTAAAATGCCACCTACGATCCTTGTATCGTTATGTACTTTAATAGTATATCAGCTAGTCTCCACCCAGGGGCTTGAGTCCACCCTGGCTGGCTCACTGGCTTAGTGCTTGTTGGCCGATATTATGGATGCCCGCTACGAGATCGGAGCTACGTAAATCACGTAACGTAATGAAACGGTTTGACGATAGGGCTGTCAGGTAGTCATAATAAAGTGCTGAATTCTCGTTACAATGGAAAAAAGGTTAGCGATACATAGCAATTTACCTATATATGCAGCAGGCCCGTTTGCTGTCCTTTTGCAGCCACGCACGAAAGTGACCACGAAAGTTTAAATCATATAATATTATAGTTTAAAAGTACGTGCATTTTTTACGTTGTTGGTCTTTTTTAAAATATTGGTGTGTAATATGTTTAAATTCCTTCGAAAGTACACAGTGCATATGCTTATCCTGTAAAGTGTATACACCAACTCAATAAATGATAATCGTGATTTGTTATCTTCAGAATTATGAATTACCTGTCCATGGAAACCGCGCTACTATAAGCCTAAACATCTTCTATCTACGAATTTCTCGTAGTGCTCACGTTCAGTTGATCCCATACCTAGTATTTGCTCCTCGCAATATTTATTTTAAAATATCTACTTGCTACTATAATTTTAAAATTCACTTTTAAATTTTATTATTAGATCAATCTTTTTTTTCTCCTCCACTTCAAAAAGGTCTTTTGTACTGCCATCTAGTATTGAATAAAATAAACAATATGGATAAGTGCCCTCTAGTGATGAATAGAAAAACATTTTTTTTCTTCTGTTTTGCCTACCAACTTATCTGAGAAATTTACGGCAGCGGCGGCGCTAGTAATAATACAAAATTGCATTTCAACCACTCAAAGCAGACTGAAAGTTGTCATTTCCATACTAAATGCCGCCGGCGTGTAATTGCATTTCACAGATACTCTGGTAGGTCTGTCTGTACACGAAAAAAAATTCAAAGGAGACACACTGCATTGCAGATGCACAAAAACTTACGGAAAATTGTGAACTGAGACCAACCGTTGACAATTTAACGTATTATTTTTCGTTAGTTTATAATCTATCGATGTCAAATCGTCAAATTGTAAACAAAGCTGCAGAGTTCATAACCTGTCGGGATTGGTCGGTTTTGGCAGTAGCTCGTTCTGTAGCCATAGAGTTTTATTTTTTTATTCATAGCTGCAGCCAAAACTGACAAATCAAGGCCAGTTTGCAATTTGACGATTTGACATCGATAGACGAAAAATAATACGTTAAATTGTAAATGGTTGGTTTCAGTTCACAATTTTCTATAAGTTTATAATATCGCGAGTTAGATTATAAACTAACGGCATGGCGTACACAATCTTACATATACATACACCATCCTTATTTTTGTAATTCTAATAATTTAAAAAAAAAGTAAAAAAAAGCAAGAGCTTAAAAATGGCAAAAAGTTGCGATTCCACAATACCGAAATAAAATTGCAGTCGAAATATATTTTTTAGTTCAGTTTGGTTAATTAATAAATTTGCAGTGAAAACATTAAAATAGCTGTAAAACCGACTTTTGAGCGCGCATTCTTATTATAACTTGCCGAGCAATGTTAGCAAATATTATTTGCTAACATTGCTAGCAACTATTATTTGCTAACACAACTTGCTGATAAATTAGCTATTTTTGCCGATTTTTTTTCTGCCGAACATAATCTTATTAATCTGCTGAGCTTTGAATTCATACCCATATAATTTAGTTTTCGAGCTGTCCTGGATTCAACGTTACCACCTAGTCAACTAGATGGCACTGGAGTTTTTAAAACGGTTTTTCGTTTTGAATGCACGACGAACCTCGCCAAAACGTTCGTTTCTGTTTGGGTAAACTGGAAAAGTTGTGCCTATTTTTTTGTACACGACTTTACTTTTACTTTGTTGAAAGTGTGTTGTAATGAATTAAACTTCTGCCTTATTCAGGGTAGGCTGAGCCCTTCGGTGGGGTTACGTTACATAAATACTTGGAATGATTTATAAAAACCCATAGTTACATACAAGTAATACCCGTCGATATGTTATCGATATATTGAAGATGCCGAACCGAAACTCCATTTACTAAAACGAATCATTTTCTAAAAAAACGCAGTATAGTAAAACAGTACATGATTATAGAAAAGCAAGTGTAAGGTACACTTATAAACTTTCCCATAAATAGCAAAATCTTTCAAATTAATAGAAAAACCAAGAACAAACTTACCTGTGCCACAGAATTAATCCTGTGCAACGTTATATCGGCACTTTTACAGACATCTAAAAAGGGCTATTATATAATATTTATATGTATATGCCAAGTCCATTCTTTTCTTTAAGTCAATGGTTAGTACAACCTATTTCTTCATTTTCGTCAACATGTCAGCTTTTCACTTAGAGCATTAAGGCTTTTCAGCGCCTGAAATAATGAAAAATATCAAAGAGTATAGGTTTTGTCTGCTACGATTATAAGGTGAAATGTTTCTAATAGAAACAAATATATTTTACTAGTATTATACCTAACAGAAACCCTTAGGCGGAAAAAAATGTATTCAGGTTTAAGACTGAAGTAAGTAGGTAATTCTAGCAGTGAGACTGAAAAATCTAAATATTACTTATGTCGCAGAATGGCGGTGATTTATTTCTGTAGGCGTTATCTCTATTATTGTGGGGTATGGACCCCACTCAGGAATTTAATGAAAGAATTCCACAATCTAAACAGTAGATAAATCAAGACACGAGAGCAGAACAGATGCGTCTGCTCGCGACACGGTTGCTACTCAATACTGTTCCTTTATTCCTTCCTCTAATTCACCCCAGCGCGAGCGCGAGCGGCACCCACATCCAAGCCAGTGTCAGAGGACATGACTTGCGTCCTTGCTCCAATTTTCAGAAATCATTCCCGACACCCGTAGGGCTCGAGCCTATCCTGAATGACTTCACTCATAACTGCATACTGTTTTTTTACTTACTTATCTGCAAATTACAGCTTCCATGATCTAGCTCAAAACATTGTAGCAGCGCTCCAAAACAAAATTATAGTGAGACTCTCCTTCGTACTTTGTGCATGTTAAGCCGTTGCACACTGGGACACCGCGCCATGCGCCATACAAACGAATGCTCATATAAGTCCTCGATCGCAACTGGTTTCGATGGCAGCCGATATCATCGCTCTATGATCGCTAAATCTGACTACGAACGTAGTGACTGTAGCATCGGGCCTCGTTGGTCCGAGTGCTATGTAGTTTGATACTGGCGATAGTATTCTTTTTGCAATATGTTCGTTCTCTTTTTAACTATTCAGTTTAGAAAGAGAACGATAGAAACTTCAGACGGGCTGGGGCCGTGGAAGTTTGACGTTCTCATTCTCCGACCGCCGTCGTGGCAGGTTGTTTTTAGTGGGCCTAGCCCACGGGCGAGCCCTGCCCGGGGCAGTGGGCTTTGTAAAAGCAAATAACTAAGGAGTTTATAAAAATGGTTAAAATGTGCTATAGATCTCCGCTATTTTTCAAATAACGTGAATAGAATAGATATAATGAAGAATAAAACAAATGAAGAGCGTCAAGAAAAATATATTAAAAGAAGCTGTTGTTGCTGCTGTTGCTACTGCTGGCTAGTGAGCCAGAAGCTGCTTTGGAGATTATGCCGTGGTTTCTTCACTGAGCAATGTCTGGAGAAAGAAGAGATGGACAGCAACAGTTCACCCTGCCGAGAGGGTTTTGATGATGATGAGTGTCGTGTGATGGAGCTCGTCGAGAGGGAGGAGTATTCCCAGCGAGTACCCCGCAGAGTATTTTTATTGATTTATTGAGAATAAACGCACGGACGAGGCGGCCGGGAGGCGATTGGTGACTTCGTCAGCAGGGTCGCAGACATAAAGAGGAAAGTTCCAAGTTATTTTGTTTTTATCCCAACTAATATTTTGTTTACAATTTTTCAAATAATTTTCCATTGTCAGTTTCAAAAATGGCTGATATTTTCTTTGTTTAATTCTTGACAGTTCAACTATTTGAATGGTTAGTCTGTTATAAATACTTCTTGGAGTAAAATGGCGATCCGTTTCGTCAAAGATAAAGTGTCATGTCTTGGTCTGTCACTTTTGTAAACAGATGTTTACGTATTTATTTTTATTTATATTTTATTGAATTCCCTTTTATTGTATTGAGGTAGGTAATTTCTTTTGGGGTTATGCTTGGGTGACCTGCATAATATAAAATAAAACATAAATGCATTATTGTCACTAGTTTTTACGAATTGTTTGTATGTTTTTCTAAACGGATTGGTAGTTAGGTAGTTGAGGTTTCGTGTAAGATGGTTAGGTTGAGATTGTTTGCGCTGTTAGTTGGCTGATTAGGCACAGTTGATACACCTGCTTTAAGAGACATAGGAGCTTTGTAGGGTGGTCTGTTTAGGATCACACGTATTCTATCTGTCCTTTTCTAGGTTAGTAAAAGGTTGAGATTTCTATGGGTTATGATGAGATATGGTATTAGGATATGGGGAGAAGTGATAGGTAATTTTTTTCAATTCATTATATATACCAATCCAAATTGTTGTCATTTTCAAATCCACATATTTAATAATTTGAATATGATATTGTATCTTATAAGAAGACATGTAATGTACTTGTATCTTAGACTAAATAATTATTTTTCTTCCTAGTCGCTAGTTATCTGGATATTGTTGTTACTATATTGTTTTTTATATGTATTAATCCTATTATTTGTTTCATGTGCGGGCTGATAAAACTTTTATATTTAAACAACAATTAATATTTTCTTCTACACCTCCTTACTGACGCGAGATGTACTTCAGGACATCAGTGATGCCTGAATGAAAAGAAAATAATTTTTCATATTAAAAAACAACATTTATATCTTAGCTCTTCTGATTGTTTTTTCTATATGTTAACTTCTCTTTCTTTGGAAACATAGCTTCAATTTTAACACCTTAACATCTTTTTCTATTTAGCTTTTAAATTAAATATAATTTAACTCTTGAGATTCTTGAGTATTGTGATTGGTGTTAACATTGTTTTGATTATCTTGATTTAATTTTTTTATCGTTAACTTAAATGTTTTAAATTTCATTTTAAATTTTGCATGCTATGTCTTTGAAGAATTTTATAGATTCAGGTTAGGGTTTGCATTTTGTAATTGAGGTAGCTGTTAGATTTGGTTTAGGATGGTAAGATATGGGTCCTGTTTTAAGTATTTTTGGAGAGGTTTTTTATTTAGAAAAATTATTAGAAAATATTTTTCTGGTAATTAGACTTTAGCTAAGTCCAGGATCTAAGTCTTCCATTGTTTTTTTTATTAGATTTTTATTAAGTGAATTTTTCCCTCTCTTAGGTAGGTAGTTAGTTACTAGTAGATTGTAACTAGCAAAAAAATTATTTGGGTCTTCAACCAAAAAAATTTTTTCAGGGGAGACCGGGGGTAGTTGTAGCATCGGGCCTCGTTGGTCCGAGTGCTATGTAGTTTGATACTGGCGATAGTATTCTTTTTGCAATATGTTCGTTCTCTTTTTAACTATTCAGTTTAGAAAGAGAACGATAGAAACTTCGGACGGGCTGGGGCCGTCGAAGTTTGACGTACTCATCTGGCGTCCGCCGTCGAGTGCGGACCATAGTATTATTTCTACTGCTAAAGTTATAAACAGTGCGTTTAAGTTATAAATAAAGTATCGTGTTATAAAAGTGTCTTTTATATTTAAAGTAGCGAGTTGTAGCCTAAGGAGGCTACAGCCGCTACATGACACTTTATTTATGCCACTGTATTTATTGAGTCTATATAATGTATTAAAAACCCTTTAGATGCCTTATATAACAAAACCGATATCGATATAAAAAGCGTATTTGAAGGGCTTAATTATGTATAAAATAATTGTAATACGAAAGAGTTTGATGAAAACTAAAATATAATTTGGTCCGTTGCACATGAAAATTCAAGATACCTCATAGAGCCTGAAAGAGGCCTTAAAGTAACAATTTATTTCAGGCAACCTTAGGAAAAATAAAAGATGGTTACGGAGCTGCAAGGTGATATAAATTAATTCAATGTGAATAAAATATGTAATTTATCGTTTATATAAAACAAAATATTCCATTAACATTTCTATGCCTATTACAGTTATCCCATTTATGGGTAAATTGTTTAAAATAACGCAACATCTTTTTAAATTCAGACACATTCTTATTAGGACAATTAGTTTCTTTAATGAGAAAACTAAGTAGATGTTCAAATTTACGGTCTATCGCTTAAAACAAAACTTCACACATTTTTTTTCACCTTACAGAAACAAAAACTGATAAATAACAAACAAATGGTTATTTTCATCATTTAATGATTTCAAACGAACTATTATGCAATAAATGAATAAATAAATCAATCAAATTCAGGATAGCCAAAACGCCTGATAAAAAGTTTTTATTTCGTAATTGCGCAACAGGCTTTCACATTTCTCTTCAAGTTATTCATTTTTGAGGGTTTCCATGTCACATCCAATTATTATTGATACATTGAAAAGCCAGTAGCGCGTTTTAAAAAAAAAATTGTTTAAAAAAATATGTCAGCATGGCAAACTCTTGTTTGGCGCGGTGACCAGTGGCACTAAATATTTAGTTTGCTGCTATTCATGCTGGGTTACTTTTTATTATCCGTCATTGGTTTTCCATGTTAATTCTTATTCGTTAATTTCACAATATTATATAAATTAAGTAATTTTTCCTTTCCTATTTGAAGAGGTGGCCACAAGTGCGATAAAAGTGCCCTCATTTTTTCCAAACTCTTTTTTGACTGTTCCATTTACCGCGGTTATATATTAAAAACATCACGAAGAAAAGTATCAATAGTAACTTTACTAAGATGAAACATTTTGATTTATTCTATTAAAACAAAGTATCTACCTATATATATGTCGCCGTAAGATCATATATATTCAGAAAATCTAAAAAAATACGGACACTGATCAGTAAGCAATTTAATTAACTTTGACGTTTTGATACTAGGTAGGTGTAGGGTAGGTGTAGGGTAGGTGTAGGGTAGGTGTAGGGTAGGTGTAGGATAGGTGTAGGGTAGGTGTAGGGTAGGTGTAGGGTAGGTGTAGGATAGGTGTAGGGCAGGTGTGGTGTAGGCTAGGTGTAGGGAAGGTGTAGGGTAGGTGTAGGGTAGGTGTAGGGTAGGTGTAGGGTGTAAGGTAGATGTTGGGTAGGTGTAGGGTAAGTGTAGAGTAGGGTAGAGGTAGGAAAATGGCAGGACAACGTCTGCCGGGTCAGCTAGTTGATAAATAAAATGTTTGGCCTTGACTTGTTAGGTAATGTATTAGAGATGGGCCGAATAAGGTTTGAACCGAATACGAATTTCGGCCAAACATTTGGTTAAAATAAAAAAAATCGAACTTCGGTTTGATTTCGCCGCGCTATATCGAGAACGATACGTCGTTATCTTTAATTGAAAAAAAAAACCATACTCGTTATGTAATAGGCGTATTTTTCTTTTCTTTTTTTTTTAATTTATATTATGTATATTATTTCTATATTATATATTATATTATATAATATAGTGGAAAAGTGGGAACTGAAATAAAAAAAAAAAGAAAAGAAATACGCCCATTACATTACGAGTATGGGTTTTTATACATTATGTGTGTATTATGTGTGTTTCATATGGCGATAGTGCGTTTTATTTTAGTTGTCAAATTGTTTTTTTTTTATAATACAATTCTATGGCTATGGGTACGGAGTATCGCAGCAAGTTTCTTTATTATTCAGGTTTACAGGTCTGGATACATACTATTTAAGTCAGCATGATGGCAGTGTTGCCACGACAAAACTTTTAAAGTCCCGAGTAAACCCTGTTGGTATTCTCCTTGACATAAGCTAACAAAAAAAAATATTAAAAAAAAATATAGTATATATATGTTCTTATTGCATGTACTACTAAACTTTATTAATTACATAAAATGATTAAATACAAATATGTAAAACAGTTTTGATGTGTTTTTTTTACCCTATTTGAGTGGAAGGCTGTTGTTCAGGTTTGACAAAAGTGGAACCCAGCGCCACGTAGCAGACCTTTGTAGAACTAAAAGAAAAACCCCCATTCTTTAGTAATGTTTAGTTTGTAAACTAAAAAAGTTGTTTCAATCAACATTAAAGTTGTAATTGCTGGTGTCCGATCGAAGTGATTTTTAAAAATTAAAATTACGCATTACAAATAAAAAATCTGACTAAGTACGAGTCTGACTCGCGCATTAACGGTTCCGTACCTTACGCAGTTTGTAAAAAAGTAATATATTATTTTAAATAAGCACAAAATACCGACTTTCTAATTTTTTTTTATTTGCCAACCTCTTCTATGCATTACAAATTTCATGATTCTAAGTCAAATAGGTTTTGTAAGTATTGAAATTTGTATGAACTTTAAACGGTTGTAACTTATGCGCTGACTTGGAAGCTTGAGATTTATAAAGCTCTAAGGGGCCATATACTTTAGTATATTAATATTAATTTCCACTTGATATCTTGATAATTTAATTATTATCACATTGCAAGTTAAGGGTTACATGTTCCTAACTAAAGTAGATGACCATAAGTATATAAGGCCTTTATTTTATTTTATGGTTATAACAGATATGATTATTGTTACTTTCAGTCAAAATAGCGCAAGCAGGTATTTAACTTTTTTCTTGCACCATAATTATTATTATCTTCAAGCGCCATTGAACAATTTGGTTTGGCCGAAATTCGGTCAAACCAAATTGTAAAATTAATTTCGGCCCATCCCTAGTAATTTACACATCCACCGACAAGAGCACAGCTCTAAGTTTAATAGAAGATGATAAAAATGATTTTAGGACAAGCGCGTAATCAAATATCCGTCATTTTCAGACTAGTAAATTCAACAAAATATTCACATAAACGACCATCGCATCGCGTCGTCTATGCTCCAAAAAAATATCAACCTTGCTCTTAGTGTTGGGGCAAGGCAGCAATAGTAGTGGGTCGTAGAGCTGAGGTATGAGGAAGCTCGATGTCATCGCCGTAGATCAGTCCCTCCCAGGCCGGCCGGCGAACCGCGCGACCCGGGCCACTCTGCCTGCGATACCTATTCGCCAAGTTCTATAATCAACCCCCACACATCTAATAGTGACAGCCTTGTCGCTGGTACGCTGGTAAATGAACATTGAACCATGAAGTGGTAGAACATAAACTGTTTTGATACTTAACGTAATAAGTTTATTATTAGGTACATAAAAAGTGACTAGCAAACTAAGTTTTACTAGAAAAAGGATCCTTTCTTCGTAGCACTTGAAAAAGTTATAGTTAGGTGTAGTTAATACTAGTAAAATGATTATCAAAAGTTACGCTACTGTAAGTCAAAATATTTTTTTTACTACTAATACTTAGTGCGCTATCTGGTCACTTTTTTGTGTAAGCAGTAACAAAACATTTTTCAGTGTTTAGCTAAAATTTATTGTTTGCATGGTAGCTAGGACACCTACGCAATGATAAGGCCTACTTGATAAGCGTTTCTAAAGAAAGCTTCCTCCTCCCTTTTCAGGTTTTTTATTAATAATTACTTATTTTAGGAACCCATAAAAAATATATAGCGGGGATATATTTCCTAAACTGTTTCTTCGTTTGCAGACGTATATATAAACTCTGCATCTAAACTAGACGTTGTTGATGGAAAAATTAAAGACTAAGAATGTAGTAACCAGTTTCGTAACAAAAAATGTGAAGGCCCCAACTACGTACGGTAATCATTCGATATTTATTTGTGACTAGAGCGGTCCGCTCGCGACTTCGCTTGCGTTGTGTAGATTTTCCCGTGGAAATAAGTTTTTTTCCTGGAAAATTTCCTATTCTATGTGTCAATCCAGGTCACAAACTATCTCCATTCCAAATTTCATCCAAATCCGTTGAGTACTTCAAACGTGAAGGCGGAACAAACATCCAAGCATCTAAACATCCAAATATATTTTCACATTTATAACTAGCTGTCCGCCCGCGGCTACCCTCGCATTATGTAAGATTTTCCCGTGGGAATAAAATTTTTCCCCGTAAAAGGTATCCTCCTATGTGACAAACTATCTCCATACCAAATTTCATCCAAATCCGTAAGGTAGTTAAGGCGTGAAAGCGGAACAAACATCCTAACATCCAAATATATTTTCTCATTTATAATATTAGTGTGATGTGATTCACGGATGTGATTAGAGTTGATGATAAAGTTACGTATTTTTTTACACTAGTTAGCTTATTTGACTTTTATTATCCTACATCAATCAGAAACGACTAGATCGTATAATACAAGTAAATTAAAAGCCTTAGTTCGGAACCAATTCCGAAACTCCGGTTCCTTCCATAGACGGCCGAAGGGGATCAAAGTCCATCAATTACTTACATGTTATAAAGTTATAAAAATACAACCATGTGAAACGCACGTTGGAGAGTGGTCAAGCTTTAACTTTCCCTCCGCTTGGGGTTATACCTATATCTACCAACATATATGTGTATATATATAACAACAAGCCCACAAGACCTCGATTGTTTTCATAAACACTAATTAGGTTAATTAAGCCAGTCAAGAACTAACAACTATTACGGGGAAAGAGCTACTAAATTTCTGGTACCAAAGATATTTAATAGTTTAAATCTGTTAAGACAAGTACCTAAAGTAAGTATTAGACAATTAAAGAATAAACTGAGAGCGTCACTGCTCGGCGACAGCGACATCAAAGTGGATCTCGGTGTCATCGGGGAGTGAGGGTTATATATAGGTATAGGTATAGTGGTATAGATATATTATACATTATTAGTAGACAAATGTGTTATTGTTTCATTGTATAGGTAGGTATAAAATTGTAAATAAAAGAACGTTGTCCCGCCATCAAACGCTATAGTTTGGCGAGTAGAAAATAAGCTTTTTAACAGTAAAAAGCTTATTTTCTACTCGCCAAACTATAGCGTTTGATGGCGGGACATACAGATGTACTTACTTGAATAAAAAAAAAGCCAAAGGTTAGTCTTACCGACCCAAAAAAATATAACAGTGTGAGTATTATGCATTCTGAGCTAAATTTATAAAAAATTGTAATTAAATAAATTAAAAGAGATATTCGTAACAAACCTTACTTTTGAAAGCAATAACAACAGCGGTGGCGTAGGTTAAATGTGCTAGGTTCTCGTCATAAACTAATTATGACCATGCTTTGCTCTATACACTGGTGTACCATTTTAAAATAAGTTTAGTCTTAAGTACCAATTGTCTTTCGCCTATGTATATAGAGAAATCCGAAATAAATTATTTGAATTTAATTTAATTTAACCGTGCAACAGTATTCACTGAAAAGTTGTGAAACAAAAAATCTACTTTGAATAGAGTGACTTAGCTTTTTGAATTAAAAAATCTAACCACATCATATCTTTCTATAATAACTGTACTAATCAAAAATAGTTTCACTAAAGATTCATAAATTTATTGAAACACATGTTTCATGAATAAGCGAGTGCGAAATTCGGACACTTCATAAAATTCAAAGGGCGAACGACGACGTTACCTACTAAAAGAATCGGGGGCATTGGATTTGGTTGTATTTTTATTTTATGGTAATTACCTATATATATTGTATCTAATAACAGTTTGATAAAAATTTATACTAAATTCCTGATAACTTTGCGACAGAAACACAAAATTTACCGGTTTTGTCAGTTAAGAAAAATAATAATAATCACCACACCACCGGTTTAGTTACGAGTATGGACTATGGAACTGTTCTTTGAATAAAATAAATAATGTTTTACATTATTTTTAAGATTTCAAATAATTTTCCTCTGATATGTTCCAAAATGAGATGATACAATTTTGATGAAAACTCGAGCTGCTACGAGCAAGAGTATTCACACGGATCATAATTTATGTTCTCTCAGTAGTACCTATATACCTGGGCTGATTGATAACTGGCCGAAACGACGAACTTAAAAAAATGATACGCAAAAAAAAAATATTACATTGTATTTTGGCATCTTTAAGAAAATAGAACGCCAAATTTGAATTTAATCGAACTGGTGGAATTTGTTTGATAGGACGTAGAACTTTCTCTGTCGTAAATTTTCTCAACAATGGAAAGAAACGAAATTCGTGCGGTGATAAAGTTTTACGTTTTAAAACAGAAAACAGCAACCCAGATTAAAACCAAGCTAGACAGTGTTTTAGGTAATTCTGCTCCTGCATTGAGTACAATTCACACGTGGGTAACTGATTTTAAACGTGGAAGACAGAGCTGCGAAGACGCCCACAGGTCTGGCCGTCCAAATGAAGTCACGAATCCGGACATGATCAAAAAAATTCACAAAATTGTATTGAATGATCGGCGCTTGAAGTTGCGAGAGATAGCAGAGATGGTGAGCATTTCATCTGAATGCGTTTTTAATATTTTGCACCAACATTTGGGAATGAAAAAGCTTTGCGCGCGATGGGTGCCGCGTTTGCTCACTGTTGACCAAAAGCAACGTCGAGTGGACGATTCATCGGAGTGTTTGGCGCTGTTTAACCGAGATCCTAACGAGTTTTCGCGGCGTTATGTAACAGTCGATGAAACCTGGATACATCATTATACTCCCGAGACAAAAGAACAATCTAAGCACTGGACTGAGAGCGGAAGACCTGCGCCGAAGAAAGCAAAAACGGTTTTGTCGGCCGGCAAAGTGATGGCGACTGTTTTTTGGGATGTTCGAGGGATTATTTTAGTGGATTATCTGCAAAAAGGAAAAACAATAAAAGGAGAGTACTACGCAAGCTTGCTGCAAAAATTAAGTGAAGAAATCCAGAAAAAACGACCACATTTGGCCAAGAAAAAAGTTTTGTTCCACCATGACAACGCACCTGCACACACGTCAATGGTTGCAGTCGCCAAACTCCATGAATTGCGGTTCGAATTGCTACCGCATCCACCCTATTCCCCGGATCTGGCCCCGTGTGACTCCACTTATTCCCAAACCTGAAGAAATGGTTAGGTGGCCAGATATTTTCATCAAATGAAGAAGTCATTGTTGCCGTGGACGAGTATTTTGAGGGGTTGGAGAAAACATTTTATCAAACTGGTGTAACGGCATTGGAGAAGCGCTGGACTAAATGCATTGAGGTAGAAGGAAACTACGTTGAGAAATAAATTTATTTTAAATAGATTTTTAAAGTTTTTCTTTGTCGTTTCGGAAACTTATCAATCAGTATGAGTAGGTATATTAGTTCTGTGGTTCTGCGTGTATCTTACTATCATCTCAGCAATGTTTACTTATCTATTAGTATTTTAAAAGCAGCTGCTACTAAAATAACAGGTTTAAGTTTCTGATATGAAATAAAATTGTCTATTTTCGACAGCATCATTCAAATAGGAAAGATGTTCAGGTATTTAGCCACTTTTACGCCATAGCAATGTTTAAATAAGAGGCTTTTAATGTTTAAATAAGGGAATTTTATGTTTCATTTTGTATAATATGAGTAATGAATTTTTACGTTTATTCGACGCTCTTATAGTGAAGGAAAACATCGTGATGAAACCTGCACACTCCTGCGAAGAAATTCAAAGGTTGTGTGTGAAGTCGACCAACCCGCACTGGGCCAGCGTGGTCGACTATGGCGCGCCTATCGCCTAATTCAGGGTAGGCTCGAGCTCGTATATTATGAGCTGTTGATGATGTTGATAAATGAATTTTAAACTTAACTCCAAATATTCTACCGTTGGTGGCTGAGCTGCTTTTGTTTATAGCTTCTTCCCCAGTTTGACTGCGTCACACCAATAGGTACTGCAGGGTAGCTAAGGACAACCTCTATCGATGGCATAATAATAAATCTACGATATCTAAAATATGTCCTAAACGCCAAATGCAAGATTCAGCTGAAGGCGAATATTGTTTCGGCTGTAGCTCCTCCCCCAGCTCGACTGCGTCAATACTATAGGATAACTAAGGACAACCCCATCGATGATATAAATTGTCGCATTGAGACCTGTCCGACAGCTTGACGGTTGTTCTATTGTTGCCACCTGAAGTCTAGAACTGAAAATTGTTTTCATAATTTGTTATTTCACACAGACACGAGACGAATGTTAATATATGTTCAGCGTCACATAATTATAGCACAGAGCAACACATTACACACAGCAACACATTTGATACAGATTTGTTTGGATGCGCACGAGTTAAACAAAATATGCGTATATTTACATAAATTGACTAGATTTATTCAACATTTTGGCGCATCGAAAACAAACAACAAACACAAACAAACAAACACCATGGAAATTTTGCTTTTAAAATCAGAAATTTTCGTCGTGAATATTCGAATTTGAGAAATTCACTCCTATAAAAACTCGGGGCCTTTGTAGTAACTAGATGAGTTTTTCGGAGTTCACGACAATCTGTTTTATAAGATCTGCTCATACCTTCTAAGAGCTACTGACTAATGTAAAATCAAGGCAAGTTACAACGTGGAAGTAATAATTTTCTTATATTTTTATGTGAGGTTTGTAATCACACTATATTATTAAAAATGTTAAAATATATTTTGGATGTTTAGATGTTTGGATGTTTGTTCCGCCTTCACGCAGTACTCAACGGATTTGTATGAATCTCCATCCCAAATGGAGATAGTTTGTACCCTGGATTAACATATAAGATACGGGGATAAGTCTTGTTCCCACGGTAAAAATCTTTCACAACGCGAGCGTAGCCGCGGGCGAAAAGCTAGTAAAAAATAAATCTGACACTCATCATCTTGCTCTTGCTCTGATCCCATTATTTGAGGTCAGCGCAAAACGCCTTTTTTTCTTCCATAGATCCCTATCATCTGACATTTCAGTACTCACATCCTTCCTAAACAGAGTATCATCCTTCACACAATTAATCTACTCATAAAAAATAAATCTTTAACTGTGAAAAATTAATAATTTACTTCGGTAACTTTATTTCCATCACCATCAACCTGCCCCTTGTTAGGGTTCTGCAGCCAAAACGACAAGATACCTATCCTAATTTCACCCTATCAGTGTGTCACAAAAGGTGTAAAACAATAAGGTAGGATTTTGAAAAACTCTTCAGAGGAAAATAAAATTTGAGATATCTGATACCTATCTATTTATAGGTGTGTTAATTTTTGACTCGGTAAACTCATTATTAAACCTGTCGTCTTTCAAACAGTATTTGGGCAGATTTTTATTTTAGAAACACATTGTGCACACTTATTGTACTTAATTACCTACCTAAAGTTTAGTTAGAGCGATACCGTAAGAACCAGGGGGCGAATCTCTAAAACATTGTCTTCCTCTTCTATTCATTCGTCGTCTAGATCGAAACATCTTTATTAACTATTTAAGTAGGTACTTCATTTACACATGATAAATTAACAAAATGCAAACACTTCTTTTCAAAACAATTGTTATTGTCTTTACGGCTTTCTATATGCTTTAACTCTGTTAATCTGATGACAAACAGAGCAAAAGAAAGAACACGAATATTATGATTCAATAACTTAAAAAATAACAAAATACAGATATTATTAAAAGATATGCGTAGTACCTAACTAAAAGAGCGGTATACCCGTTAGTAGAGATATTATTACAGTTATAGGAATGACATTCGTTATCGATCACATTAAAAAAATACATTTAGTTTTAACCAACTAATTAAAACAACTATTAGTGTCTAAAAATGTAGCAATGCAAATTAAGGTGTTTTGTTTATGGAAATCGTTCATTGATACCAATAAAAAAGTACGTACCATCAAATAAACAGGTAGTGGTCATAGTTTTCCGCCTTTAATAAAACCGTCGATGACATTACATTACATATTAATAAACACCGTGGATTCGATACCATAAGCCGCCGTAAGCCGGTGAGTTTGGAAGTGAAATCTGGGCAGACTCAAACTATGGTTGACCCTGGTCAAAAGGACAACCCTGGGATGGAAGTTCTAGGAAGTGATCCTACATTGAGCAATAATTACTTTTATGAAGAATTCTAGAGTAGGTCCATTAGTCGCTGGTCCCTAGTAGAACTATAATTGTGTGGGGTTTTTTTTACGGTCTCTGCCTAGATTTGCTCTTACGATTACTGCAACCAATCCGTACAAGCTAATCGCGTTACAATAAATCCATTTTTAGAAGAATGACATGTGTATAATATGTCGAAAAAACACGCACTTATAATTACACCAACATTTAGTCAAGATTGTCACCTTAACAATAATATTGCGAAGTGTCCTAGATACCATAATTCCTGAGTAAACAATAATGTTACTGCAATTTATAGACTAAACAAATATTTTATTTACTCCTAAGTCTAAGTACGTCTTCATAGATACACGTGCGTCATTGTATTTCACACGTGAAATATAGTGATCACCCGTAGGCACTTTCGCAAAAGACTGATATTTTTTAGTTTTGTATACGTTAAAGCTGTGATAAAGTAAAGATGACCATAGAAAAATCTGCTGAGAGTCCTCCTGTGAGCAGATCGAGAGTTATACTCTCACAGGTGAGTGTGCTATTACTTACGATTTTATAAAGTTAATTAAAAAGAGTGTCGGTGGCGTAACGGCGGTGGCTGCTGTCTCCCGACCGGGAGATGCAGGTTTGTAGCCCACCACGTACCAGTGTATTTTATAAATTCCAAAATCATAATAGATGATTGTACGGTCAACACATTTACGGTAAAAGAAAACATCGTGAGGAAACCTGCATACTCCTGCGAAGAATTCAAAGGTTATTTTTTTTTGTAAAGTCAACCAACCCGCACTGGGCGACTCGGGACCGCCCCAGTTCAAGGTAGGCGAGCCTCTTGGAGGTGACGTACACGGTCTGTTGATGAATAAACTTAGTTACCAGGGTAACTATTCTTTCAACAATTCTCAGACAAAACAATGAGCTCCCTTACACCAGCTCGCTTGTGCTAGTGTAGAACTCGTCAGCGTTACTGCGTATGTCATTCATAAAGACTTATAGAGCAGCGCGTTGTCAAAATCGCGTACTAAGCTATGCTCGATGAGAAACTCCACATAGATTAGTTGTAGCCGTAGGTTGTAGCATATTTGATAATGTCTTCCATAAAATCTTATTCTTGATTTTAATTTATGAGTTGTATTTTTAATATCACTATTTAGGACCATAAAGTGCCCATTGATTTACGAGCCATTAAAATGACTCTATTTCTATTTATCAACGGACATTGAAAAAATCCATAGATTTTTGGTTGACTTTTTTTTATTGCTTATTTACACAAACTGATACAAAGTCACGTAATCAAAGTCGTAGAATGTTTTTTTTTATGAAACCCTCAGCTTTGGGGCTCGAAATTAAACACGCAGTTCAGCTTTATAAATTGGTACTTTATCTTATTTGTAAGAAACGCGAAAAATACGCCAAATACAAAAAAATCTAACTGCAGGAGAGAAGGTTCCCTTTTATAAACCGGCTGACTTCCAACCTATTTTAAAACATTCGATGATTGATTGCCACTTATTGGGACGCTTTATATGGGACAAGGCCTATTTAAAGTTGGATATAATATACGTAAACGTCAGAACCACGCATCAAATACCAGAATATGTGGAAAGAGATAAGAAGAGATAGCAAAACTAGGATTTGCAATAATTGTTCTGTAAAATGTTTATTACAATTAATAGGCGCATAAGATCTTCGGTTTAGTAGTGGGTAGGACCGCCTCATCCTGGAGACGCAGGTTCGATTCCCATCACATACCAATATGTTTTCGAATCTCTAATTATATCTACGTTTATTCGAAGCTCTTACGGTGAAGGAAAACATCGTGAGGAAAGCTGTACACTCCTGCGAAGAAATTCAAAGATAGGGTCGACACACGCGCTAAGTCAACGTGGCTGACGAAGGCCTGATCGTTCCAATTAAATTAGGCTCGAGCACCTCATTGGGGACGTACTGGGAGTGATGAGGTGCATAAAGTTCCCGGAATCTCAGGTGTCTGCATTCTTGTTCTTGCCATTGTAGGTCCTGGCGTGTTTAGCCTTGGACTTCCTGCTGGTGGGACTCGGCATGTCGATCAGCTTCGTGACGATGGTGCTGCCTGAGGTGATGAACGCAAAGGAGGGCCTTTCCATCACCAAGAAACAGGCGTCGTGGTTCGGTGAGTTGTGTTGTGTCCATATCGTCACAGTTCCATTGAACTACTATACTAACCTCAAATATTTCTCTCGCCCCTTTGGCTTCATCTGGATGACTTAAAGTACAATTTTGTTTTACGTTATTATAATATTTTGTTCAATAAGTCAGATTAGAATAATATTGTTACAAAAAATCTGCAATACAACTATTTTGTTCATTCGTAAATTTTGCCATGACGATGACGATGCGACGCACGTGTCAAAAAAATGCAGCTACGCCTTATAAGTGACTCTTTCATCAGCGTTCTATCCTTTCCAGATCCAAAATTACAAACGTGGATCACTTGCTAAATTTAATTTAATGCAAATTAATATATCCAAATCAAGGTTAGAAAACATGCTTCACAATATTTTATTCTGCAGTAAGTAATTAGATACAAGTGTCGGTTTACTTCCGGTAACTGAACCCATGTGGCGGCGGCGGCGGCGGCGGCGGCTCCTCGACCTGTCACGGTCGATATGTAGACCACACCAACGCGGCATCCACTATTTAAAGTAACTCAATAAGCGTACCAACTAATCCTAACTAAACCCTTGGCAATAGGGAGTGATAGGTCATTTGTAACAGAACATCTTATATTTATATAGTAGGTATATTCCATTCTGCTTGTTAATATTTAAAATAATCGACTCGGCATGGCACAAGAAGAAACATTCGTAGTATGTGATACTAGCTAGGACAAGCAAAAGGGTTTTTTTTTTGCTATTTTGAGAGACTGTTGAAAAATCTTCTGTTGACTGTTGCGCCACACCGCTAGTTGAAGGTTTTGCATTGAAAACTGATACGTAGGCAGGTAAGTATGTTTCCACTATGATTATTATCAAAACTGTTGTGTAACCTAATCTAGTTTGTGTAGGAATTTATTTCAACGGATATAAGTGTTTATGAAATGTTTTTTTTTTATAATATGTCTATCAAATAAAAAAAATACTGATATAAAATGTTCCAATAGGAAAGTTTTCAACAAAAAGCAGCATCGGCCTCACTCTGTCTGGACAGATAGATACATTTTCCGAACAAACACTTATCCTGTTTGAAGTTTTGTTATTGTTAATATTTACTTATATGGAAGAGTTACAATTAGAATACTAACATTCAACAGAATTAAGGCAGTTTTTAAGAAACTAGAAGATAAGGCAGGACTGTATTGTATGTAAACATAACATAATGTTCATAATGGTTAGCTACAATCAAAACGGCTACAATATTTTACTTTTTATAAACCTAAGTCTTCCGCATTTTTTTTTTCACCATTATCGACTTGCACGCGACGATGCTTCAAGGTGTATTATTTATCTCATAATTATTTTACGAAGGTTGCATTTATTATTTTGTAGAAAAGTCGTACACCATAAGATGCATAATTCCATGTATAACTACTCTCTTGCGTTATGTCAGATAGAATGGAAGCATGCTGGAAGACTATTTCTAAATGCAGGTATTGTCTTAATATTTTTTCAATACAGCTTGCTCCAAAATTGAACTTACGACGGCAGTAAACGGTAATTCCATTTACTGAACAAGTGTGATTTTATTACAAATTATTTTTTTTCGAATGTCAAAAAATAAATTGAATCGATTCTTACAAATTCAAAAAATTCAAATTCAAACTCGTTTATTTTTACTCGTTTATTTTTGCATTTATATTTTTTATTCCAACAAATTATATATAAAAAATATTATCAAACAGTATCATTTTCAATAATTAAAAAAAATAGCTTGATTTAACGAAGAATCGATTAATGATAATCGAATGTCATAGAGGCTGAATGTTCGCGAGTGCCTTTCCTCAATAATTATGCTTTTAGAAAGGAAACCAATTTTTAATACGACGTTGGCGTAAATTTTGTAGAATTTGCATTGTCTTTCATGTTGCGTTACCAGTTTTCTCGCAAGTGTATTGAAAAACGTCGTACAATA
Organism: Carpatolechia fugitivella; assembly: GCA_951230895.1. NCBI lineage: Eukaryota > Metazoa > Arthropoda > Insecta > Lepidoptera > Gelechiidae > Carpatolechia > Carpatolechia fugitivella. The sequence continues at coordinate 9,423,122 of OX579645.1, forward strand.
CACGATCTTAGGTTTTATAACAACAGAACCACCGGCTTACAAAAGTCACCTCGTTTGTAATATGCCACATACGATACGAGGATCGTAAGTTCTGTAGTCAGTGGTGTAATGGCTAGAGCCTAATTTAGTGGCTTTATCGAAAATAGGATCTGCTCTGAAGGCTAAACCGAGTAGATTCATCTCGATGATATTTATGTCGATATAACTATAAAGACAAAAGAAGGCTAAATCTTATAACAACATCATGTAAAATTATTATTATTATTTATTACTCGATAACAAATTTTAATACAATTTGTGTCCGAAGTACTTAATTCTAAAACAACAATAATTTTCTAACTAAACCATGCAGAATAAATAAGTATATAAATTGCAAGTAAACTAGATGTCAATCATATCTAGCATTACATTAGATTGGTTATGCTGAATTTTAACACAAAAATATTGCCAAATGTGGTTTTAGTATGCGCTCCTTGGAAGCCCACTAAAGTTCTGCTCACCCTTTCGAGGATATCCCTCATATGAGCGTGATGTTGTGTGACTGTAATAATATAGATCTACTAGCTTTCCGCCCGCGGTTTCACCCGCGTTAAATGAGTTTTCCCGTAGAAATGAAGTATTTTACCGCGGTAAAAAGTAGCTTATGTCCTATTCCAAGACTTATGTGTGCCAAATTTCATCCCGATCTGTCCAGTGGTTGAAGCATGATTGAGTAATAAACATCCAAACATCCAAACTTTCGCATTTATAATATTAGTAGGATTTAACCAGCGAAAAAATAGGCCTCGCTGTTTTCTAGCATTGAAAATTGCAAATCTTAATTCGAATAAAATATTTTTGATTTGATTTGAAATTCAATGAGTATTATTTCAAGTTTCAACGCTAAAATAGGTACTAAGCGTCGTCGTGTATCAGCTTTCACTGGGTATCGTAATCGACCGCGACGCTAACTCGCATGTCTTATTAAAATAAGTTAATTTTGATAGGGAGAGAAATCGGTTTGATTACCACTACTCAACGGCACCTTGACTATAATAATAATAATTGTTGTCAATATCTTTTATCCTTCCTTACTATACTAACCCTAGAATAAACGTTAGAACGAATACTTAGGTCCATCAGCTGATCAAATTGACGTCAAATTATTTCGTGGACCGAGCGATGCAAAAAACAAGATTACGAACGAGTACTTGCATTATATAGGTATTTAACTGTTCTGATTGGTTGGTTGCAGGTAGCACTGCGTTCTTATGCCAGCCCCTCGGCAGCCTGTGCTCGGGCCCACTGCTGGACTACTTCGGGCGGAAGAAGGCGTTATTCATCGTGAACATACCGCACCTGGTAGCTTGGCTGCTGATGTACTACGCCTGGGACGTGCCTTCGCTCTTCATCGCCAATGCACTCCTCGGCATCGGGACCGGCATCATGGAGGCTCCTTCCGTCACCTACGTTGGAGAAATCAGGTAGGTTCGACCTGCATACATGATACTTACGCATTTCTTGCTACTTCTCGGATCATGTTATTATGTAATCTAAGTCTATGATAATAATAGCCGCCTTGGAATAGTAGATATAATAATATAAAAGTTACGAAGTTAAATCCAAAATAATGACCTGGTCGTAGGATGCCACATAATATGATGAAACGGAACAACTTTTAACGTGACCCTCTCACACATATTGTTCACATTACACTCTGTTTCTTCCTTAATTGTTTTTCCCAAATTTCACTTGCATACACCTACATGCAGACACACACCAGCATAACCCACTAACACACACACATTTATACTTTTTACTACTTTTAACCGACTTCATTATCCTGAATGTTTTGTTCTTACTCGTTTATATTTATTTTCTTCACAGGAGAAATCTGATATCCAAAGTAGGTACATAGACCTGTCTCTAGGGTATAAGAGATTACACCCTAGAGACAGGTCTATGTACCTAATCTAGAGACAGGTCTCTGACAGGAATCTAGAGACAGGTCTATGTACCTACTTTGGATGTCAGAGTTCTATTTCATTGTACTGTACGTAACATATTTTGTACCTAACTTATAATTTGTGTCTGCGGTACTATGTAACGAAACAATAAAAAGTTTCTTATTATATTATTAATCTTCGACCGCAAGAAGTGGATAAAAAACTGGCATACTTTATTTTATCAGCTCATATACGTCCCCAGCGACCTCGCACCTCTCCAGCCTACCCTGAATGTGAAAAGTGATTAGGCCTAGTCGGGCAGGCTGGCCCAATGCCGATTGGTCGACTTTACACACAACCTCTGAATTTCTACACAAACGTAGTGTGTGAGGTTTTCTCACGCTGTTATTATTCCATATAAAATCAAAATTTGAAAACAACGAGCTCCAGCCTCCCAGCACACTATAGGCAAACAATGGCATGCCTACTGAGAAAATATTTCCATCTCTCTAGTACGAGTATTGAAATAGATATCGAACTCTAATTGATGAGCATGTGTTCAGCAATAGGCCTCAATTGAAACATTGTAACCAATAGCAATTTGTAGTCAGCTTTGATGCTTGAACATTTGCTTGAACTTTGATCATCATCAACAGCTCATATACGTCCCCACCGAGGGGCTCGAGCCTACCCTGAATTAGGGCGATTAAGCCTTAGTCGACCACGCTGGCCCAGTGCGGGTTGGTCGATTTCTCACACCACCTTTGAATTTCTTCGCAGGAGTGTGCAGGTTTCATCACGGTTTTTTTTCACCGTAGGAGCGTTAAATAAACGTACTTACTTCGAAAACACATTGGTATGTGGTGGGGATCAAACCCGCGTCTCTCGGACGGGAGGCAGCGGCCCTAGCCACTAGACCACAGACGCTCTCGCAAGAACACCGCAAAAACAAAATTTTTGTACAAAGCTAAAAGTTTTATTTAGGGCCTATTGTTCATGGAAAATTTAAAAACCAGTTTGTAAGAACTTCAGAAAGTTGAACAAAGAGTATCATTTATATGGCTTAGACTGCCAATGATATTTTTATTGAATTTAAAACCAAAGTTTTAATTTCACGTTTCTTAAAACCTATACTATTCCTACCTGCAACGTGATGTTACTCTTATAATATTTATCAGGTTTTTACATTGAAAAAGAATCGATTGTGTACTATTCATTAAATTATTTAGATCGGTGTAAAACTTAAATAAAATAACCATCCTGGTTTTTTTATAAATTTGATGTACCCAGTGTCACTCTCACCAGTAAGACGAATCTAACGATACCTCTTTAGCTAAAATCCATCAAGCCGTTTAGGCTGTAGAGCGTGCCAAAGAAATATACATACATACATACATACACTCGAAAAACATAACCCTCCTTCTAAAGCAGTCGGGTAAAAAAACGTATTATACCGTTGACGAATTCTTTTATGACAAAAATGTTTAACGTTAATTTGTAGGAATTGTGCTATTTATTTTATTTAATGGCCTGGTCCCACTTTGTTGTTTAATTCTTTTGACATTGTTGATGAATGTATTGTTTATTTATTTTGCATGCGAATATGATCTTTTTCATTACTCATAAACTGATAACTATTAAAACCTACCAATATATTTTTCTAATAGCTTGTTGTCATTTCTTATTCAATTCAAATTCCATACGGAAAATGAAACTTCTGCCACAAGAAATATTTAATCCCCCATATTTTCTTTTTACTTTGCTTGAGAGTTAAAATTTAAAACTTTGGGTCGACTTTAACAATAACAATACAATTTTAATTAGTTACTAGCAGTATTAACACTCCAGTCCTTCCTATTTAGATACGGGATAGAGCTGGAATCTTTTCTTGATAATTTGAAATCTAAATAGAACTAGACTATATTGACTGCGACTGCGAGGGATGAAATGTAACGTAATTTTACCGCTTTAAAATTAGTAGCAATGGCCTGCGTTTGCAACGGAATATTAATATTGTATATTACTTCAAGTTGAAAAAAGTTTATTTTTTGATCATGTCATCCTTCACATATTTCGTTCGTGATGTGCATGAACCAACCAAATGTGTCTCGATGACTCAAACAAGATAGAAATCTTGTGGTATACTTATACTTAAGGAATTTGAAGTTACCTACTTAGAGGGACACGATTTGGGATTCAGGTTTGACTAGAAACATTTCGTTGAAACTTGGCACATTCAGACTTGCACGTACAGTGGCGAGTTAACTTAGTCCATGGGCTCTCGGCAAGCTGTCAAAATAGACCTGGGGGCCGTTTCACCAAGCTACAAGTTACAAATTACAAGTACATTTCGACGTACATTGCGTAGACGATTAGATAAAACGATAACGGCTTATAGTTTAGGTGAATTGGCTACGCAATGAATATCAAATAGTAACTTGTTACTAGTAACTTGATTCTTCGTAAAACGGGGCCCTGCCTGTTTTGTTCCTATTTGCTACTCGGCAAGTGGTAACTTACTACACCGAAGTGTAAATTATCCTTTAGAAGTAGAGTCGCCAGTATTAGATTAATAAAATATAATCTGAGGCATTTGTTTAATTTTACCATTTATTGTGAATCAAGGTTATAAAAATGAACGCTTAGTTGTAATCCGGTTATAAACTGATTAATAAAATCAGAAAAACAAATACATTAGTTAGTAACACGATCGTTTCATCACTTTAGTGTCAACTCAAACGATTCAAAAGATATTCATCATCTTAACTTCATTTTTAATTTATTATTAATTGTATGATAGACAAATTTACATTGTTTTATATAATAGGCTATTAATCTTTTAGAATATTAAAAATATGATTATATTCGGCGATAATTAATTGATATTTAACTCAAATAAGGAATCAATAATGGTATATTTTTTTATTATTCACTAGCCGTCCACCCGCGGCTACGCTCGCGTCTTGTAAGATTTTTCCGTGGGATAAGACTTTTTCCCGTAAAAATGTGTTAATCCAGGTTACAAACTATCTTCATTCTTATTAAATACTAACTTAACATGAATGATTGATTCCAGTGACCCGTCCCTCCGCGGCATCCTGACCACCATGACCAACAGCTTCACCTCCACCGGGATATTCTTCGCGTACCTGCTGGGCACCGTGCTGCCGTGGAGGCTGGCCGCCCTCGTCTCGCTATCTGTCCCGCTCGCGACCATGGTGCTGGTGCTGTTCGTATGTATCTCCTTCACTGACCACCACCACGAAAAGTTCCACCGGAAGATATTGCTCATAACTAAAATACAACCCAATTATCTACTATTAACAGTTATTTTCGCTTTAAAATTATTTTGATCATAATGTATCATAAAAATTGAATAAATATTACGGTGGTGTTCGTCCACTCTAGAATCTTGCATAATAATGTCTTTTTCTGTGCAATGTAGGCACCTTCATCAACATTACAATAAGATAATTATAATCTAAGAAAAACATTATAATATGTATGGTGCATTACTCAAACAAAGCGCTGTACACATTATGGAGCTAAACATGTTATTAGAGCAAAGACACGGCTTATTCATAAGTAGAGTAGTAGATTAGAAAACAGAATGTTATATCCCTAATGTTATATCACACTAAAGGAATTACCTACTTTGCATTGTGTCTTATCTCATAACATGGGTAGGTAGGTATTTATATTCATATTATGATATTAGTACATCACTTGTTAGTGAACTCACCCAAAAAAATGTAATGACGGATCTAAGTGATGACGTAATAACATCTTATGGAAATAAATAATTTTTGACTTTTGACTTTGACTTTGACTGGCATGTTTTTAAAAGGATATTCATTGATATAAACATTTTTGGTGAAAGGCCTTCTGTTGAATTACTTGAAATCATCAAAAATCGTTACAAAGATAAGAATTACTGGCTTAGTATAAGATAAAGTAATAAAACTCTGATAGCGAGACCATTCATAGTTTATCAATTAATAGCACTGTTACGACATCTGCAGTTACTCTTGTTGTCATTCTCATTAAGTCCGCTTACGACATATTCATTATTGTGAAATAATGTATTTATTGCAAATGTTTAGGTTCCAGAAACACCAATATGGCTGTTGTCAAAAGGAAGACAGAAAGAAGCCCTTCACTCTCTGTGTCGGCTGCGAGGCTGGGCCGAGCCCGAGGATGTCAAGAAGGAATTTGACCAGCTCGTGCAATATAGTGACGTCATCAACCAATGTGTTATTTGCGCCAAAGAAGGGAAGACCAGCATTCTCCCATGCGAACACAGTCATGCCAATATTTTTAACAGAATCGCCATGAAAATCAAGCATGTGCTGCTGGTTAAAGAGACAATGAGGCCATTTGTCGTGGTCATGGCTTATTTCTTGTTTCATACAATGAGTGGTTTGATTCCCGTAAGACCAAACATGGTCAATGTTTGCAAGGCTTTAGGAATGAAGTACGAATCAAAAAGTATTGTGGTAAGCAGTATTTCTTTATATAATAATTTGTATATGTAATAATTTAATTTAAGCGACAGCGATATATTATTTCTATTGCGAAAGTATAATACATACTTTGTTTGCGCACGAGGAGCGTTGCTCATAAAAATAATTGGTGTCCGCACTTTGTTTGGCGAAAACATTAGCTTAGCGAATTTAATATTTAACGTAGCTCTGCTGTTTTTCGTTTTCAATTAATTATCATAAAACGTCATTACTTTCAGGTAGCCATTGGCGTCATCTTTATTGTTATGAACCTCCTTTCTTCTGTTTTGGTCAAGTTATTTGGCAAAAGGAAACTAATCGTCGGGTCTATGTTAGCAACTGCCTTCTGCAGTCTATCTATCAGCTTGTACGCGCATGCGAACTTGTCTTCTGAAGTGTTCTCCTACGAAACTGACACTTTCCCGGAGAAGAAGGAGTTGCTGCCGGTCGTTTTGTTTACAGTGTTGGTTTGCTTTACCAGCCTGGGTATCCCGTGGATTCTCTTATCGGAGATGTTTCCATTCAGGTAACTAAATAACATACTTATTACTAATATAGGTAACTCTCTTCTTCTTCTGGAGGCACTACATGGACGGAAAGCTGCCGTCACTTCCTGAATTTCTCCTACGAAATAACATAGAAAAGAAGTGTCGAACCGTACAGTCCATATTTGTATGTAGGTACCTAAACAATAATGTAACACATTATTTTCAAGACTGCAGCTAAATTCTACATCATAAATTGATGTGCACCAAATTCAATTTATGTGTAAAGTTACTTTTTCTATCCAAACGTGCAATAATACGACTCTCATTTATCAGAAAAGGTAACTGCAACAGAAAGTGTGTTAAAAATCAAATAGATTAATGAGATTTGTTGTTTACAGGAGTCGAGGCATCGCCACGGGACTCGCGGCTGCTTCAAGTTACGTTATCATCTTTTTTGCAACCAAAACTAATTACAACATCGAAGCCAGTTTCCACCTTGACGGGGCATTTGCGATGTATTCTGCTTTCGGATTTGTAGGCGCCCTTTACCTTTATTTCTGCTTGCCGGAGACAGAAAGCAAGACTCTAGTTGAAATCGAAGCTTACTATAAAGGCAACCAAAAAATATTTGCTGATGATTTCCTTATAAATTCCTTTCGGAAGAAAAAAAGCACAAACAATGAAGTGAATAAACCCATGCTAGTCAGTTAATAGAACGCATATTTTAGATTTGTCTAGAAGTACAGGTAAATAAGTATTATGTGTGATTTAGTGGAATTATAATGTAATAGTAATACGACTCCACCATCAAACATTACAAACTCCATTACATATTAAGCATTATAAATTTATAAGTACGGACATGTCTGAACAAAATATGCCAATTAATAAAGATTTTCATGAATGTTTCTTGTGTTCACCCAAATTCTGCAAGTTTTTTTTTTTTTATTACAAAAATAAATATAGTGTCACGACACGACATTTATTTTAATGGAAATGGTTTACTGTATACAACTATTATGAAAATAAATAGATTGTCCTAATTTATTTTTACCTGCTGATTAAGTTCTTTTGCTGATTTTCAATCAATTGATTCAACCTCTCGAACCATCTGGATTTTGTGACGAGCTACGAGTGTCATTCAAGTTAAAATATTGCTAGTAAGGTTGGTTATTTATAAGTATCTATTTTCATGTTTTAAAACATGTCATTATCACTAACGTGCTTAATAACTGTTAAGAATTCGAATAAAGTCCCTTGTTTCTCCATTTTTTGTAGTAACTACAAAATAATTAAAGCGGCATTGCGGACAATTCGAATTTAGAGTAGTCGTCGTGGACGGCGGCAGCGTCGGAGATACGACTTTGGACGTTAAGCGCAGCTTGTTGTATGTAAAGTCTTCGCTTTCTTCTTTGTCCTCAACACTCGTACTCGCATCGAAGCAACTTATTTCTTCATATTCTGTAAAAGGTGATCCGAACGTCAACTTAAGAGTGTCCGTAAACCTCTATTGCATAAAAAAAAAAAAACATTTTTTTAAAGTATTCTACGTATTCATTCATTTGTTTTTATTTTATTGAAAAGACGTACACAACAGACAACAATCACATTATGCTTATACATATAACTAACCGGAAATGTTATGTAATTATCCATCGCACATTGTCAAAAATACCTATAATATTGTACAGAAACTGATATATTTCCAGTAGATTGGTAGGTATGAATAAAGATTCCAAGCCAAGTCTTCTGAAAAAGAACTTAATACAAATTCCTAATGAAGAAACGTATTTTAAAGCCATTTTCGTAGTTATACCATATAGAATTATCTATTAAAGAGCCCTGAAAGAATGGTGATAAATCGCCGTGATCTACTGATGATAACCTTAGATTATACCGATGATGACGCAACAAATGATTTAGTGTCGCTGTAAAAGCTATGAATATCTTGCGAACTGATGACTCCACTGCAACTCGTCTTCTCTCCGCTCCAAGTTTAGGGCTAAAAAACTGCTAGCTTCACAAATGCATACCAAAATAATATTAAATACGAATGTCACCCACCATTCGACATAAAATAATAAAACTACTATTTATTGTCCAAGTTGTGTAGTATCCAGTTCACTGTTAATAATTTCTGAAGACTTCTTTCATGTAATAAGTCTCAGATTTTTCGAATCCTAAAGTTAGTAATAGATTTTGTGGTCTTTGTGGTCTTACAGGTTAAAGATTTTTCAAAGTTTGAGTAAGTACACTGTATCTCTCCTTAGATGTCTTATTTGGTAAACAAACATGGCGATAAGGTGACCATAGACACAAAATAGTGCTTCCAAATAATAGAATTCATTGATTTAATTGAACGTAATTGAATTGGTGATTAATTGTAATTGGTAATTACAAGCATTTCGGAATATCCTACGTCGTATATATCTCTTACTCTAATTTGTCATCATTGACGTATTTATTTTAGTGATGGGTTAACTCGCTTTGTCTAGAGTAGGTCGAGTTGAAATGGTAGCCAACTCGAGTCGCAACTCGAGGCGGGCGGCGGCGGCGGCGCGGCGCGTGAGTGCGACTTGGGGCGCATTCCGAATCAGACTTTCAGCACTGTCAGCGATCAGAAAAGCAAAAAAGTATGAGTTATGACAGCTGACAGTAATTCGGAACGCGATTACGGGTGCTTAAATCGATTTCAGTGCGTCTCGGAACGCAGGGTTGCTAGAAGTGCGCGCGCACGTTATTCGATTTCGATCGAATCAAGACAAAATATCTTCGCCGAGTCGACTCGACGAAATAATGAGCCAATCACACTGCGCATATTCGCAACGTAATTCCATCATCAGATCAGCTTTAAACGAGATACCAAATTATGATTGTTGTTATGTTGCTTACATACTTGTCTTGTAATTACAAGAACATAGTTTGCACAATAAAATTTCTTCTGGCAGCCCTGATATAAGGGGTCACGCAAATAAAGGAATCGATGTGCCTTGCGTTCTGAGACGCGCTGAAATCGATTTTAGCGCACTCAAAGCGCGTACCGAATTACTGTCAGCAGGCGAAACCCATACAATCTGATCGCTGACGGCGCTGACAGTTTGATTCGAAAGTCACTTAAGCGTGTATCGGAACGCGCCCGTGATTCATTCATTATAACATTTAACATACATTTTTTAATTGCAATGGATAGAGACGTCACGTCTGACCACTTATTTGTCGAAACTATTTTTCTCTGTCTACTTATATTTTTAAAGATTCAACCAGTCTATTCCGATTAAATAATTGAATTGTGTATGAGTGCGTGATATACCTCATCTCTAAAATCCAAAGATAATGTAGAGATACCCGATCGAAATATGGTTTGAGGTTAGAACGATTTATTGATAATTTTGCGAAAAACTTAAGTTTTCGATGATTAATTCTAACAGAATTTGTGAGTGAATGCTTGATAAGTGTTTGTTTCAGGTGTATTAATATTTTGGGCTAGTTCTATAGTGTGATCAGCCCGTAAACTTGAGATTTTGTCGAGGTAAGTGGTTTGTTTACCAAATAAGACATCTAAGGGGAGATACAGTTTATATAGAAGTTTAGGTTCGCTACTCGTATGCTTCGTATGGTATAAAGAGATGGATGTTATCTTCTCTACCGGATCACTCTTTTTGTTTTGATATTCTTTTATTATTTTGGGTTTTGGATTATTATGGTTGTCAATATTTTTTTTGTTATTAATTAATTTTTTTATTAATTTTCTTGTTGATTCCCCTTTACTTTCATCATGAAAAGAAACACTAAAAATAAAGTAGGCGCGAATCAAAACGCAGTAATTTATTTCTGTGTAATTGTTTTATTAAAATGAGCTTTATTCGGTAGTTGTAAGAAAAGCAAGTTATGAACCTCGAGATAATGATTTTCGAATTGCACTCGTGTACATTTTGAACGTCACTTTCTGCTCGATGCAACAATGTACTATTATATTTTATTAGAACGACTTCTAATGAAACCATTATTAAATATATTTTAGTAATGTAATTGTTTAAAAATATCTTTCAAGCTTTTGTGCGCCATTTTCAACGCTTTTTCAGTCTTTGTAGTTTCCCAAGTAGAAGGTCTATGACAGTTTCGATAAGCACAACTTATTATTTTTCTATGAGTTGGATACCGCCCTCCCTTAGATACTACAGCTTTAACTTTTTTATTAGTAGAATACCGTTTACTTTCAGGGCTACTTTCAGGTGCTAGTTGCATTGGTATCTTGGTAGATTGCCAACTATTTGTAGATATTGTTTGCATTTGTTCATTGCTTGCAAACAAAGCATTTTTAGACATTGTTTGCGTTTTTTTATCATTTTTGTCGGTATGGTAATCAATTGCTTTAGAATTTTTCGAAGGAATGTGTTGTTTTCCTGTTAATTTCTCTCGATATTCAAAGCTTTCTTGTATTTTAGTTTCTAGAGACTGAGATCCTGACTCTTGCGCTAGAACGATTTCAGGATGACTTATTTCAGAACTATCATATATTGTTTGCCTTGTGGAGTATTGTTTTTTTGTGCCTGAAGAATATTTGTTCTCTGTTTCATCAGTATGAATTTGCAAAGTAGAAACAAAATATACCTTATTATCTGTATGTTCTGTTGTAGTCTGCCCAAAATCTGTTTTACATACACTTGTGATTTCTTCGTATGAATTTCTCTCTATTATTGCTGTGCGAAACTTATCTGCCACTGTAGTATGGCTTTCTTCTGGGCTATCAAACATGAGATGTTTACTTGAAGAGTATTTGGTAAGTGTTTCAGAAAGCGAAGAAGTCGTATCCCATATTTTTGGTTTATCACAACAGTTTGTTAATTTTGTTTCACTTAAGGTCCCTGGTGAAGTTTGACGATTTAAGCTGTACTTAAATAAAATCGTTTTCATTGTATTCTGGAAAATAATATAAATTATTTAAACAAAAAAAACTTCGTTTACTAATAACAGAAGCGAAGACTTGTAAATTATTTTTCGATTTTCCATACTTTTTATTATATGTAAAGCACTGGCTTAATGTTGACTTAATAGTACCTGGGCGACTGAGCTTTGCTCTTGCCATCTGTTGGAAAACTTTCGGACCACGAAATATTTATAAGTTTTTTAAATTTCTTTAATTTTTGTATTTAAATAACTAAATGAAAGAATAAAAAAGAAAATAATAAATGAAAAATAAAAATATAATAATATCTGTCGATATTCGAACAGAAGACCCAAAAACCGAAATAGACTGCAGACTCTCGGTTTCCCGGCTGAGCTACTGTTGAGTTACAATGGCGGCAAAATTAGCTTTTTATAATGATATTATATCGTATCAATTCTTTTAAGCCTTAAAAACACGAAAAAAATCCCGTTTTACTAAAAACGAAACCTAGCTAGATCGATTTATCGCCCCCGAAACTTCATCGAAAGGCTTTATAGGGGTATAATATGCTAAATTTCATCGAAATTGTTGCTGCCGTTTCCGAGATTCTTATTATAAGGTATATAATATATTTTAGTTTTCCCACCACAAGTATCTTTTGTTTACTTACTGGGAAGACTCAACACCACTATTGTAAGAATCAATTTTGAAATAAATAACATTTTTTTTTTTTAATTTAAATTTTAATTGGTATATTTATTCAAAAAGTTTTCATTTAATAAAACTGATTTAATGAATCTTTATTTAATTAGCGTATACATAGGTATAGGCTACTATCTATAGAGATAGGACTTTCTATACCTAATATCATTTTTAAGATTATTATTCAGATACATACTAATTTTGTCGTAGTACTCGTAGTAGTATCCCAGAATTTAGGTCTATCACAACAATTTTCTTCAGCATGAGCCTGAACGGCTTTTGTTACACTTAGGTTCTTTGCCACAGTCTTAGTAACGTAGCAGTACAGAAAAGGAACTTCTCGATAATCTGCAAATTTATTTTATTTTAATGATAAATCAATATGACAGTATTCTCAAAAGCGTTAACTAACATTATAGGTAACATAATAATCTAATTTTGAGGATTTCGAAGAACTCAACTTTGAAACAGCAGACAATCTACTTACTCTCGGAATATTAATTCAAATAAAAAACAAAATTTGCATATCTCTTAAACTAATATTTTGGTATTTTATTGTAATTTCTTCTATTATATTTTCTTTTATTTGTAGTATACCAACGAAGAGAATTTTCGCAGTGGCTATTGGGACAAAACCTTGGATAACACCATGTTGTGCTAGTATTTAAACTAATTTGGTTTTGTCTATGTGATTTCGTGTTAGTTCGGAATGAAGTTATTCTTGTTGGTGTAGAGGTTACTTTAGATTGATTTAGCTTATCGAAAAATCTGGTCCAGTATCCAGTTTGGGTGATGCGTTTAGTTTTTACGTTAGGTTATTAGATAGGATTAGGGTCGGGCCACACTTATCGACGGCCTTTCGCATTTTGCCTATACAAAACGCGCACAAAGTATGGAAATCCTTTCGCATCGACGCCGCGTACGCGCCCCGACGACGACGAAACGCGGTCGACCGTCCGCAGGTATCGACGGCGATTCACGGCGGTCGACGGCGGACGACGGCGAACGACGGTGGACGACGGCGAACGATGGCGATCGACGGCGGACGACGGCGATAAGTTGTGCCACAGTGTACAAAATATTTTGTATCCATTAAAATCTTGCCAATCATTAGTTATTTTCGAGTTGTGATTTTACTAACGTTGAAATATAAGCCTGAACTAAGGAGAGACTACATTATTTTGGAGGTCCATCCACCATGTGCGATCCTGCTGGCAACGGTTCTCCGTCAAATATAAATAGATTACTTTGTCATTATTTACTGAAATAATCTTATATATACTCGTATTATTTAAATGAGTGATTGTGTGCTTGTTTTTGGGAAGAGGCCATTACTCTGTGTCAAACTTCTCACGTTTTTGTATTGTATTTTGTATCCATTAAAATCTTGCCAATCATTTGTTATTTTCGAGTTGTGATTTGACTAACGTTGAAATACAAGTCTGAACTAAGGAGAGACTATATTATTTCGGGGATCCATCCACCATGTGCGATCCTGCTGGCAACGGTTCTCCGTCAAATATAAAGAGATTACTTTGTCATTATTTACTAAAATAATCTTAGATATAATCGGGATTAATTAAATGTGTGATTGTGTGCTTGTTTTTGGGAAGAGGCCATTACTCTGTGTCAAACTTCTCACGTTTTCGTATTGTATTTTGTATCCATTAAAATCTTGCCAATCATTTGTTATTTTCGAGTTGTGATTTTACTAACGTTGAAATACAAGTCTGAACTAAGGAGAGACTATATTATTTCAGGGATCCATCCACCTTGTGCGATCCTGCTGGCAACGGTTCTCCGTCAAATATACAGAGATTACTTTGTCATTATTTACAAAAATAATCTTAGATATAATATTAATTAAATATGTGATTGTGTGCTTGTTTTTGCGAAGGGGCCATTACTCTGTGTCAAAACTTCTCACGTTTTCGTACGTATGTTGTCGCTTTCTAAAATGGTGGAGCAAGTAGTTATGACGTCACAATGATGGCGGCCGGGCCTATTCTATTTACGCTATGTTTAAATAACTACTGGGCTGATTTACTCAAACAGGGTCTCAAATAAAAGATAATTAAATGAACTTTATTTTATTTTTTGTAAAATCAAACATTTTTCTATCATGTGAGAAACTTGGAAACCGTTAGGATTATGGAAATTCAACATATTATCAAAAATATAGTTATATTTATCAGCTTTCTAATAAACCTTAAATCATTGAAATCGAGCTATAAACAACGGAACTGCAGTCGACTAAGTGAGCGTGGGTAGCGCCAAACTGACTACGTATTAGATTTTAGTACGAATAATCTTCAAAATAACGTAACAAAACGGGTAAAATCACAGCAAAATAAAAAATATGAACAGGCAACATATCTTTTATTCATATCATGGCACTAGTTTTAACTCTTAGTTTTAACTAAGCACCAGTCAAAAAAAATTTCTTCAAAAAAAAAACTTTGAACTTACTTCAAAAATTCTCGTAACAAATAACGCTTCGTATCGTATCGAAATAAAACTCTTCGTACTTGCACGTACTTGCGTTATTTTTCAAAATAAAAGACTCAATGGTACTGGTCTGTACATCAGTACAGACCAGTACCATCAATCATGAAATGAGGACGCACTCGAGGCAGAGGCAGGTCTCTCACGTGCGAGAACAGCCGCCATTATATTTTTTACATCGCCTACATTCAGACCGATTCATTCCGGGGAAATCCTGCACCGAGAACTTTGGCGTTTGTCACTTAATTCATTTGAAAGCATGTTCCCTGCGTTCCGAAACGCGCTGAAATCGATTAAAGTACCTGTAATCGCGTTCCGAATCACTGTCAGACATACATTTTTTGCTTTTCTGATCGCTGACAGCGCTGAAAGTCTGATTCGGAATGCGCCCTTGGTTACAAGAGGTTACAAGTATTGATACGGATAAAAACTATTAGCGCTTATTTTGTGATCAAAATGGATATAGCACCTGTATGTAGTGTAAGTGTGCCCCAAAGACCATCACACAATTGGAAATTGTGTGTAAAAACTCGGAAGGCAAAATCGTCACATCAGTTCCAGAAATCCTCGCCGAGTTCGAAGACTTTTATGGTCGTTTATATGCCTCGCATGCCGCAAAGCCTCCGCCTGACGCGAACGATCCAAGAGCCACACTGACACGCCACTTCACTGAAGATCTCCCAGACGTAGATGAAGACGAAACTGAGGGGGCTCTCAAACAACTTAAAAATGGGAAGGCTCCTGGCGAAGACGGAATCACTTCCGAGCTTCTCAAAACAGGAGGTACTCCAGTACTAAGAAAACTAAAGGAGCTATTTAATTCCGTCATAGCCAATGGAACTACCCCGAAGGCGTGGATTGAGAGCAGGGTGGGCTGCTTTTTTTTTTCAAGAAAGGAGACAATTCTCTCCTTAAAACTTTAGACCAATCACGCTCTTAAGCCACGTCTATAAGCTGTTTTCGAGAGTCCTCACAAACCGTCTCGCCGCAAGATTTGACGCCTTCCAGCCTCCGGAACAGGCTGGGTTTCGAAAAGGGTTCAGTACCGTGGACCACTTCCATACAGTGAGACTGGTTATACAGAAGTCGCAAGAGTATAATCAGCCGCTGTGTCTAGCATTTGTGGACTACGAGAAAGCTTTCGACTCCATTGAAACCTGGACTGTTCTGGAATCCTTGTAGCGATTCCAAGTCGATTGTACTGTGGAGGTACTGAAAAGCCTGTACAGTATGGCGTCGATGTCCGTCCAAGTACAGAGTCATAAGACAAAACCCATCCAGTTGCTCAGGGGAGTGAGACAGGGGGATGACATCTCTCCGAAACTATTTTCCAACGCACTGGAGGACGTCTTTAAAACCATAGACTGGAACGGATTGGGCATCAATATTAATGGCGAATATCTCAGTTACCTCCGCTTTGCCGACAACATAGTGATAATGGCTGAATCGTTGCAGGATCTGCAAAAAATGCTGCACAGTCTTGACGCTGCCTCATTGTCAATCGGTCTCCGGATGAACTTGGACAAGACTAAGGTCATGTTCAATGAACTAATCATTCCGGAACTGATCCCGATCAATAGCGAAGTGCTCGAAGCTGTCCAAGAATATGTGTACTTCGGGTAGACGTTGCAGTTGGGCAGAGACAACTTCGAGCGTGAAATCGCAAGAAGAGTACAGTTGGGCTGCGCAGCATTTGGGAAACTGCGTCATGTCTTCTCGTCGCCACTACCGCAATGACTGAGGAGCAGGGTGTATAATATTTCATTTGGTTTTAGGTTTACATTATTGAGTCTTTAAAATAAAACAAAGTTCATTTAATTATCTTTTATTTGAGACCCTGTTTGAGTAAATCGGCCTAGTAGTTATCTAAACATAGCGTAAAAGGCCCGGCCGCCATCTTTGTGACGTCATAACTACTTGTTCCACCATTTTAGAAAGCGACAACATGCGTTTTGGTAATCAGTAAATTACGCTGATTCCAACGATACTACTTGTCGGTATAAACCTTTCCAGTCCAACGAAAATCGAAAATAAGCTAGTTTCTACGAATTGGCCTCTCTACTATAAAGAGATATACAGCGACTCGCGAGGTCTACAGCTCACAGAGCCACTAGCATAGAAGACTTGGCCTTGAGCCGTTTAAAAGAAAATAATAAAGAAAATTGGCAACTTCAGATGTATGGTTTACTTACATTGTCTTATAGAGAATTGGGTTATAGAGAAACTTCATCATATTTTATTATGCTAATAATAATGAAGCACAATCAATATAATTTCAAAATTTACTTAGTGGAGTAACTAACGGAAAATAACAGTTTCTATTCAAGATAATTTAAGTATTTTTATAGGATATAAAGTATTATGACATTATGCCTTAATATAAGTCGTAGACATTGGCTGACTATTGCTTGCATAATATCATCCATTATTATTTTATGTCAAGTATTTAGAATACTGAAAATAAATGTATTTACTTGTGATTTGTTACCCATCATAATTATGATGCACATCAAAGAATATATCACCCATCAGTTTATGTTCAACAATTCGATAATTTTTACATCAAATAAATTACTTTACTGCAAATAATCAAATTGTTTAACAAAACTAGTACTAGAAATAATTCGAAAATAAACAGGAAACAATACTATATTGTTGTGACGGAGCTATACGGCACCTTACGGCTGCGTACGCATGCGAACGCGTCCGTACGGCTGCGTACGGATGCGAACGCCTCCGTAAGCGGCGGATCGGCATAATGCGTACAAGTGTGCTCCTTTTCAATCGACAAAATGCGAGGCCGTCGATAAGTGTGGCCCGACCCTTAATCTTTCATGTATTGCAGTTGTAATTTGAGAAGTTTTTGGTGCGTCTTGTTTGGTGGTTCTTTCTGATACATCACTTGTAGCTGATGAAGTCAGTGTTGTAGATGCAAGAAGTTCTGAAGGTATAGTTTCTGGTAATTCACTTGTAACCAATGTAGTCACTGTTGTATATGCAGTATGTTCTGAAGGTATTTGATTTTTCTCTTTTGTAGTAGGAGTCACCGTTTCGATAGTGGTTTGAATAGTTGTAATTTCTTCTGAAGTAGTAGGCATAACAAGACTTTCAGTGATCTCTTTAATTTCCGGGCTCTCCGTCGTGTCCCATACTTTAGGCCTATCACAACATAGGTACTGTGCTGGGTTCATGAGTCATATAGTGAGGCTTTGTTATCGTAGTTTGAGAAGGGACTTTTGTAGAAGGAGTCACTGTTTCGATAGTAGTTTTAGAATTCCGAATAATCTGTGATATAATAGTTGTAGTTTTTTTGAAGTTATGATATTATTTTATTTCAGTTTCAATATTTAATGGTTTAGAAAAGGTAGTTTCCATAGGTTTAATTATATGGTAGTCGAAGCAGTTTCAGGAGTAGTAGGCGTAGCAAGACTTTCAGTAATCTCAAGAATTTCCGAGTCTCCGTCGTATCGTATGAGTACTTTAGGCCTATCACAACGATTTGTTGATTCTGATTTTTCCTTATTTTGACGATTTAAGCAGTAATTAAAATTATTTATTATTATGGGGAAACTTTTTCAGTTTTTTAGTATTATTATTTTATTATTACTATGGAAAATAATACAAAACAATACAATTTATTATAACAGAAAAAAGCGTTACCTAATAACAGAAGCAAAACTTTTAAGTAATTTTCGATTTTCCCTACTTTGTATCCTAGGTAATGCGCTGGCTTATTGTTTATTTAATTATAATAGTACATTACGATACAAGGATCGTAGGTGGCAAATTACAAACGAGCTGACTTTTGTAAGCCCGAGCCGCGGGCGAGGGTTTAAAATGTCATGAGTTTGTTATAAAACCTAAGATCCGTGTGTTGTACGACGTTTTTCAATACACTTTTGAGAAAACTGATAGTAAATAATTAAATTGAAATGGTTAAGAAAAGTACTACATCTACACCCTACAAAAGCTATCATACTACAGGTAAAATTTATCATGTAAAAGTTGTAAAAACTAACCTATATTACATCGCGCGCAGTTTGAGTATCCTTACTATTCACATTTATCATTAAATATCAACACTCAATGACTCATAAAACAACATTCAATGTAAAACAATTAAATGAAAATTTTACAAACTTGGCGCCAACTTCAAAACGATAATATTATGTTTCTTTTTTATAAGCATAATTTACTGAGAAAAGGCTGAAGCGAACATTCAGCCTCTACGAACTGATTCTTTGTTAAATCGAGATAATGTTATATTTATAATTAAAATATTACTGTCTGATAATATTTTTGGTACAATTTGTTGAATAAAAAAAATATAAAATACTTTTCTCTTTTGTATGAATCGAATTAAATATTTTGGATTGTCAAAATGATGCTGGCTGAATGAAAATTTTGAAGACAGTAAGAATAAAAAAATGTAATAAAATCACACTAGTGCGGTAAAACGCATTCACCACACAGTTTTCTGCCTTCGTAAGTTCAATCTTCGAGCAAGGTGTATTGAAATAGTACATTACGATACAAGGATCGTAGGTGGCATATTACAAACGAGGTGACTTTTGTAAGCCCGAGCCGCAGGCGAGGGTTTATAATGTCACGAGTTTGTTATAAAACCTAAGATCCGTGTGTTGTACGACGTTTTTCAATACACTTGTGAGAAAACTGATAGTGAATAATTGAATTGAAATGGTTAAGAAAGGTACATACATAGTACCCTACAAAAGCTATGATGCTACAGGTAAAATGGACCATGTAGAAGTTGTAAAAACTAACCTTTATTATATCGCGCCCAGTTTGAGTATCCTTATTATTCACATTTATCATTAAATATCAACACTAAAACACTCATAAAACAACATTCAATGTAAAACAATTAAATGAAAATTTTACAAACTTGGCGCTTACTATAAAACGATAGTAGGTTTCTTTTTTATAAGCATAATTACGGAGAAAAGGCTCTGGTGGACATTCAGCCTCTACGAATATTATTTGTTAAATTGAGATAATTTTATGTTTATAATTAAAAAAATTACTGGCTGATAATATTTTTGATACAATTTGTTGAAATAAAAACATATAAAATACTTTTCTCTTTGTATGAATCGATTTAAATATTTTTTACTGTCAAAATGACCCTGGCTGAATAATAAATTCTTAAGACCGTAGGAATTAAAAAAAAAATGTAATAAAATCGCACTAGTGCGGTAAAACGCATTTACCGCACAGTTTACTGCCTTCGTAAGTTCAATTTTCGAGCAAGGTTTATTGAAAAATATATTACAAATAAAATTAACACATAAGTTTTTATTCAATAAAACCGATTTATTGAAATGTCTTTAATTAATTAGACTATACCTATAAATAGGACTTTCTATAGCTGATGCCACCTGATTCCATTTAGGATACCACAGCGTTGTGAAAGTTGCACGTGTGGGTGGTTTTTTCTGTCGTTTAGTTATTGTCTGTTTGTCGTTTCCTTTCGTTTTAATGCTACTTTGTTGTGTAGATATTTCTCGTGTTGCAATTTCTTGTTCCGATCGCACTGTTTCATGGTATCCATATTGATAAGTTTCGTCGGATACAAATATATTATTAGAACCTTTTATTTCATCAATTAACGTCATATTATATGTATTCTCAGGAACTATTGGCTCATCATTTTGTACTTGATATGAGGTTTGTGTTTTTTCTAGCATTTTAGCGTCAATTGACGTCTTATGATTTGTATTTTCAGATATTATTGGCCGATCATTTTGAACAACGTCTTGATATGAGGTAGATGATTTTTCTGGAATTTCAGCGTCAATCAACGTCTTGTGATTTGTATTCTCAGAAATTATCGAACCATCTTTATGAGATGTAAGAGAAACATATTGATATGAGGTGGATATTTTTTCTAGTGTACCTTGAGGTGTGTGTATACCTTTAGCTGATAACGTACTTTCTTTTGAAGATATGAGATGTATGTCGGTTGGCAGAAGCCATCGTGAAGTAGTAGTGTCACTCTCATCTAAAGTTGAAGTCGTTTCCCATATTTGTGGCCTATCACAACACACCGTGCTCAGTTTATAAGGTTGAGTAGTCGTAGACAGCACTCTAGTAGTTGTTAATTTTGTCGTAGTACTCGTAGTAGTATCCCAGAATTTAGGTCTATCACAACAAATTTCTTCAGTATTATGAGCCTGAACAGCTTTTGTTACACATAGGTTCTTTGTCACAGTCTTAGTAACGTAGCAGTACAGAAAAGGAACTTCTTGATAATCTGCAAATTTATTTTATTTTAATGATAAATCAATATGACAGTATTCTCAAAGGCATTAACTAAAGCATTAAATGTAACTTATATTTGATTTTGAGCATTTAGAAGAAATTCAACTTGGAAGCAGTAAACAATATACAAACTACATACCTATACTCTAGAATTATTAATTTAAATAAAAAACATTTTTTTCAGATCTCTAAAACTAATATTTTGGTATTTTATTATATTTTCTTCTATTATATCTTCTTCTTCTTCTACTTGTAGTATACCACCGAAGAGGATATTCACAGTGACCATTGGGACAAAACGTGGGGTACCACCATGTTGTGCCATTAGTAAAACGAGTGTTGTTTTGTCTATGTGATTTCGTGTTAGTTTGGAGTGTAGTTTTTCTTGTAGGTGTAGAGGTTACTTTAGATTGATTAAGCTTATCGAAATTTCTGGTCCAGTATCCAGTTTCGGTGATGAGTTTTGTTTTTATATTAGTTAACCTTTCATGTATTGCAACATGTTTGGTGGTTCTTTCTGATACATCACTTGTAGCTGATGAAGTCAGTGTTGTAGATGCAATATGTTCTGAAGGTATAGTTTGTGGTAATTCACTTGTAACCAGTGTAGTCACTGTTGTATATGCAGTATGTTCTGAAGGTATAGTTTCTGGTAATTCACTTGTAACCAGTGTAGTCACTGTTGTATATGCATTATGTTCTGAAGGTATTTGATTTTCCTCTTTTGTAGTAGGAGTCACCGTGTCGATACTAGTATGAATAGTAGTAATTTCTTCTGAAATTATGGTATTATATTCAGTTTCAGAAAAGGTAGTTTCCATGGGTTTAATTATAGATATAGTAGTAGGAGTAGTTACAGGAGTAGTAGTAGGCGTAATAAGACTTTCAGTAATCTCATGAATTTCCGGGCTCTCCGTCGTATCCCATACTTTAGGCCTATCACAGCATACTGTGCTGGGTTCATGAGTCGAATAGTGAGACTTTGTTATCGTGGTTTGAATAGGAACTTTCGTAGAAGTAGTCGTTGTTTCGATAGTAGTTTTAATAGTTGTAGTTTCTTCTGAAGTTATGATATTATTTTCAGTTTCATTATTTGATGGTTTTGAAAAGGTAGTTTCCATAGGTTCAATTATAGATATGGTAGTAGGTTTAGTTACAGAAGTAGTAGTAGGCGTAATAAGACTTTCAGTAATCTCATGAATTTCCGAGGTCTCCGTCGTATCCCATACTTTAGGCCTATCACAACAAACTGTACTGGGTTCATTAGTCGTATAGTGAGATTTAGTTGTCGCGGTTTGAATAGACGTGAGTTTGATCATGGTGGATGTTTTTGTTGTTGTTGTCGCTGTGGTGGTTGGTATCGCAAATGTAGACGTCGTAGTTGATTTCGTGAATGTAGATGTCGTAGTTGGTTTCGTAGATGAAGAAGTCGTAGTTGGTGTAATCGGCGGTAGCACAAACATTGATACAGGTTCAGCCATAGGAGTGGTTTCCCATATTTTTGGTCTATCACAGCATATTTTTGTGGTCTGTTCTTCAGTTGTATATTGCGTTGTTGTTGTTGTTGCTGTTGTACGCTTTTGGGGAACGGTTTTTATTTCTATTGAGGAAGTCATACTCTTAGGCGTAGAAGGCGTATGTGAGGACATGACTTTCGAGGTCATGGGCTTTGTGGTCGTAGTCATGGCCATTGATGTTTTAGTTTTACGAGTTTCTGATTTTGTGGTGAAATTTTTCTTTGCAGTTCTCAATAATGTGTACGGAATTTCTTCAGCAACTGTTGTATCCCATGAAACTGGCCTTTCACAACACGCTATTGCTTTTTCTAAAATAGTTGTTTTTGTTGGAATAGTTGTCAATGCTGACGTAGTTGTTTTCACTGGAGTAGTTGTTTTTGTTGAAGTAATCGTTTTTGGCGAAGTTGTTGTCCTAAGCGTTGAAGATTTGGGTACCGTAGTTTTGAAAGTTGTTGTTGTCGCAATACTAGGCACTGTAATTATTTTTTTAAATACAGTATAAGGAATTTCCGCTGTACTCGTTGTATCCCATGTAGCAGGTCTGTCACAACAAGGGGTGTTTATAGTTGCTGTAGTAGTTATTTCACAAGGACATGTAGATTTTCCCTTGGTTGAGGTTTTAGTCGACGCATATTTTTTTGGAGTGGACAATGAAGGCTTGGCCGGCGGAATTAATGCACCACTGCAGAGAAGACTATATGTTTGCTGGTAACCTGAAACAGTAAAAAAATTAACCAGTCGGTTTTCAAAAATTTATAGTATCAATACGCAGACTAAGAATATTATTAAATATAACTTATCTTAAGAGTTTCGTCACTATAAATCAACGAGAGCACCACATAATGATTGAAGGGTGTAATATTGGAGTAAAACTACTTATAGTTAGTACCATTAAAATTTATTGTACCTAACAACAGACAAGTTTCTTGGTGTTTTCAACCGCATGAATGACAACTTGGTTGTATTGGAATACTGGTTGCGCCGCACACGGCGTACTCTGAAAGACAATAGATAAAAAATTAATTTGTTGGGATGAGCAACCTTAAAATGGTTTTAAATTATAATAGTTTTACTCCAATTTTACTGTCTAAATATCGAAAAATTTTAATTGATCCGTACCAAAAAATAAAACCAGATAAATAATGCGTATAAATGCGTATTCGCGAAAATTTTAAAATATTTATTTTTATTATTACCTCATTGATTATTACCTACCAACTATTATGGTCTTAATTCGCGCAGTGACGCTCTAAATCTGTATTTAATGTCCATTTATCCTTTTTGTTTCAATGTAAGAAAAAAACACTTTATACTTTAAGAAGACAAATGTAATGCAGTTTGGGACATATAGATCGAATGAAATAATTCTTGACATTAATTGTAATAATAATAAAATTGACGCTGTACAGGTTACTAAGTTTTTAGGTTTTTATGTTGACAAAAATTGTGATTGGAAGGCCCATTATAGAATCATAATTAGCGTATAGAGCCCGAACCTGTGTACTTTGTTTAAATAAAAAATAAAAAAATCTGCCTACCTACAGTTGAAGAATTCATACTGCCGTTGAGTAGCTAAAATGTGGAAATCATTACAGAGTCTTGTGTAGCTTCGTGGAGAGATGCTGGAAAAATGCGCAATGCAAATATTGTCACCATATAAAAGGAACCGTGTCACCGTGTGGTAACGGCAGAGTAGAATACATTTGTCACCAACCCCTACTCTTCCCGTGGGTCGTAAGAGGCGACTTAGGGACTACACATTGAACAGGGAACGGGCAGCAGCGCTCTCTGATACAGTAACCTTTTAATCTGCGATCTCCAACCCGCCTGCCAAGCGTGGAGGTTATGGCAAAATCCTCCACCTAAGTGGAGGAGGCTCATAGTCCAGCAGTGGACTATAACGGGCCGTTGATTTTGATTTGATAAAAGGAAGATCCCCTTTACCATGGCGATACCCCTTCTAAGCATTGTGGACAAGCTTTTTTCGAGGGTTATTCTAGCCAAACTGCAAAAGCTTGTTATACGAATTAAAGTAATGTCAAATCTGTTATGGACTTTGAAAATAGGATTATTGATTTTATGCTATTTAAAGGAGTCCCCTACATTTTCACTATAAAATTCGATACCATCGTGTAAGTAAAGGCAATTTAAAAAAATATTATTTTAAAATTAAACACAAGACTAAACAGCAGGCAATCATTTAGAAGATAGTCGTATTATGTTTTTACTTGTATGAATTTATTATTAATTTATTTTATTGTATTTATGATTTTTATTACTGTGAAAAAAAGATACGTGGAAAGTTAAATTGTAAGGGAGGAGTAGTAATCCAAAAATCACAAAAACTTTGCTTATATAATTTTCAGTGCTTAATGCATCAAACATTTTTAATTCACAACGCACACCAACTATTTCATTTGAGCGATGATAAATAAATAGGGCAACAAAAATTTCCAACCATAAATTACTTTACCCTTTTAAGTTTTTAGACGATTTTTATAGTGTTTTAAAATATTTTCGTATTATCCTTCTACACAAAGTTCATAGATGCAAACTGACATCTTGCATTTAAAATTTATGTCCTTCACACCACTAACTGACCCAAATAAAGAAGGAGATTGTGTGATCTTTTTCGTTGATCCCCTTGGCGATTCTACCTCTTCTGCATCTCGTAAGTATAAATATACTAGAGCACTTCGCGCTCGCGCACAACCACAGCACAACATTGTTTCTTTTTACCCGATTGCGCGTGACGCAAAGGCGGGTAATGTGTTTATCACTCTATGTATGTATGTTCCTTTGTGGGACTCGAGAACAAATGCGTGGGCTGATCTTGAAGATTCTTACGTCAATCGTTTTGTCCTAATTATCTGATTGTCACTAAAGGCAAGTCTTGACAGTAGTCAGTAATTAAAAATAAATCAAAGATCCCGACTGCGTACAACAAGAGAAAAAAATAAAATCTACCTATTATACGTATATCGAGTGGGGTATCGTTGAATCAATCAATCAGCCTATTGCAGTGCACTGCTAGACGTATGCCTCGCCAAGGGCACGCCAAAGCACACGATCACCCGCTTTCCTCGTCCAGCCACCACCAGTCCACCTGGCAGGGGGGCGTCCCACACTACGTTTCCCGAGACGCGGTCTCCATTCGAGAACCCGTCTGCTCCAACGCTCATCGGTTCTGCGGCAGACGTGGCCAGCCCACTGCCACTTCAGCTTACTACCCTTCTAATAATTGAATAAGGATTTGAAAATCGTCTAAGGTTTCTTTTATTTTTTTTAATTTGAGTAACCTTTTAGGATCTATAACGATTTAAAGTTGGTTAGCAACCATTATCACTTAAATTTTCATCATCATCAACAGCTCATAAACGTCCCCACCGAGGGGCTTGAGCCTACCCTAAATTAAAGTGATTAGGCCTTAGTCAACCATGCTGGCCGAGTGCGGGTTGGTCGACTTCACACACAACCCTTGAATTTCTTCGCAGGAGTGTGCAGGTTTCATCACGATGTTGTCCTTCACCGTAAGAGCGTCGAATAAACGTACATATGAATTCGAAATTCGAAAACAGATTGGTACGTGGTGGGGTGGGAATCGAACCCGCGTCTCCCGGACGGAAGGCAGCGGCCCTAGCCACTAGACCACCCATAATTTTAGACATCAGCACCCAATGCAATGTAGCATACACAGCTATTTTTATTTAAGTTGCATTTAGATTTAATTACGTTACCAATAAATTTAAAAATATAAAAAGTCGGCTATTCCATAACAACCAACAAACTCTAAAATCTGATATTTATATTAAATTATATTAACCTATACTGAATAAAAAAATATTATGTATTTCAATTCAATTAATTATGTAGGTGCTACTCACAGCTGTCAGGTTTGTAGTAATATTTTTTTGTTACAAGATGGGACCATAATCACTTAGCATTTTTAAAAGTATATTTCTAGCAAAGCCTAAGCGATTTGAGTCAAACTATGGACTGAAATAGCTAGCCACTAGGCTAGGCTAGGCTTTGCAAGATTTTTGATAATAAAAACCTATCGCAGCATGGTTCGAGACTGAACTGAAATGGTTAGCCTATATGTAAAGTCACGTCCCGACTGTTTCTAGAGTTCTGGACTTGTTTATTTCTTTTGTAATTATTAATCGCGCCGCTCTGCGGGAACGCTTTATCAACACTTCAAAGAGGCTAATTTGGGTTTTGCTCAATTCTCAATTTAAGATCGACCATCCTTTTCGCCTTTTAAATATTGAAAAGGGACAGGAGATGAACTTTTTTTTAACATCCTTGCAAGAAACCAAACAGAACTTATACAAGTATTTTGGAAAAGAAAAATGATTTGAACTTTGTGGACGCGTTTATACACAATTTTAGATCAGACTTTAAAAATCTTAATTAGACAGCTACGCTAATATTTTAGATCATCATTTCATTAATTCGCTCATCTCCTCCTCCCTTTCATTACCCGGAGAAACGATAAGGATCATCATCATCAACGGCCCGAAAAGGATACACACTTTAAATTAAGGATTACATGACGTTCTGAATCGGATCCAATGGTACCGATTCACACGGTCATGCTATAATTAAAATTTTAAAATTCAGCTATCCTTTACGTTTTTGACGATGAAAAATGTAAGAGAGGTGATTAATTTAGATGAATGAATGATTTTATATTTCTCCGACATGTTCGAAAATGTGGTTATTACTGTCAAAAAACTCTCCGCGAAATGAGTAATTTTTGAACGAAACATTGCCCCATACAAAACAGCGGCCAATCGTTCAGAAATTGTGCAGTTCGTTTTTAATCTTTAAAAGGTGAAAAGGACGGAAGAATTTAAATTAAGGTTTAGAGCGTGACTGTGTGAATCCCTACCAATGTGTCTTGCGCTCGCTTTCTCTTGCCCGAGAGTGAAGTACGCGTCAGGATAAAACTTACGTGCGCCGAAATCGCAGTTGTACTCGTACATGTCGCATTGGTCGAGGAAGACGCGGTGCTCGCAGCATGTCGGGGCCGTCGCGCACACTTGCACTCCGTCGTGGACGCACGCACTCGACAGACGGCAAAAGTCCACAGGCTAAGGGAAAAGAACACGACTTGCAAAAAAAGAACTTAATAGTCAAGAAGATCCGACACCTTCGAAATACCTACCGACATTAGACTTTTCGCGTGCAGGGATTTTTCTAGAGTGGGAAGTATGACGGGAAAATGCTGATGCTACAAGTAAGACTGATAGTAAAATTACCCGTGATAGTAAGGTAGGGGAAAAGCACTATACATTCACTTGATGACATTTTTTATAATAAACGTTAGATAAAGCTAAAGAAAAGAATAATAAACTACGCAAATAAAATCTAAAAATCTAAACACATATGCTGCAATAGCTAACATTAATTAGATCTACAAATCAGGATTTCAATACACCTTGCTCGAAAATTTAACTTACGACGACGACGGCAGTAAACCGTACGGTAATGCCATTTACCGAACAAGTGTGATTTTAATTTTTTTTTTTTTAATTTCCGCATTTTTTCTAACAAAAGTATTTTCAGCCAGGAACATTCGAATATCAAAAAATAAATTGAATCGATTCATTCAAAGAAAAATCATATTCACCTCTCCACCTCGGAAAGTTGGCCGAAATTCGCTCATTCATTCCTAGACATGCAAACCATTATCATGTCTAGAGGAAAATTTGTTTTAATTTGGAACATTATCTTACATAGGAAAAAAGTTTTCGTATATCCGCCCGTAAAATAATTGACGCGTTGTGCCATTATACAATTTTAGAACGCACCCTAAAAAAACATAACCTAAAAGTTTGTTTATTGTCTTGGATGTTTATTTTTATCCTATTAACTAAAAATTAAAAAGCATTATGATAAAATACAGTAATTAAGTCTTACCTTACAAAATTATATCGAAAATAAGAGAACTCTTATACGTTATTAGTAATATTTACGTAGGTAAGTAAATATTATTGATGATTGATGATTTCCTTGCCGGAACAGATGAAAAATAATGTGTTGGGTTTGAGAGGAATCTTATTCTCACCTCGAACCCTCGCGAGCTTCAGGAGTCTATTTTTAGAAACACCCCAAGTAATTAAAGCTTCTATAGCCAAGACGTTTTATCACCTAGGCCTATAATGGTAACCGTTGTGACTGCTTGTACGGTCGCGGACAGAAAATGTTTACCACCTCAAGTATCACAATTGCCTGCACACATTTGAGTCACAAGGTCGAAATGTCTATTTCATATTAATTTGATTGACCATAGATTAATTATTTTTCTAATAACATCAAACATGAGAATCGGTCGCTCTAGGAGGTGAAATGACTACTATCAAGGTTTGATAGCTGTTTTTGAAAAAAAAAACTATATATTATATTCAAAGATTATAGTTTCGTACTGACATCTGTGCTACCAATATAGAAGCTCGCAGTGGAACACTAAGGAAGGCAACTGACCAATCACGATGCGCGGCCTAAGAATATGAAGAAATAATAAAATAGAAACTCAAAAAATCTTTATTTAATATCTAGTATAACCTCCCCCAACGAACCCGCACTAGGCCAGCGTGGTCGACTAAGGCCTAATCGCCCTAATTCAGGGTGTGCTCGAGCCCCTCGTCCCCTCCGTGGGGACGTATTTAAGCTGTTGATGATAACCTCCCCCAGCAGCTATGACGGCATGTAGTCTATCTCCACTATCTCGCATAGATGCGACAAGGCGCGCGCATAGATCATTCCCTCTGATATCATCTCATATCCGAGCACAGTCTGATCTAAGAGCATGATTGTTTCTTTCCATTTCATGAGGGTTTCTTTCATTTTGACAGTCCCAGCGTTGAACCGTTAACCCATTAAATTTTCAATTGGGTTTAAATCAGCCGACCGAGCGGGCCATTGAATGAGTCGAATGTCACGGTGCAGGTTGAACCACACCATAGTAGCACGGGCCGTGTGTATCCGTGCATTATCTTGAACGTAGGCAATATGTGGGAATTCTGTTGCAGCGCGCACGCAGCATCACTTCGTCCAAAAGCGATACATAATTAATCGCAGTAGCCCTATTGTCCATCTTCGAAGAGAAATATTATTTCAGCCCTTTGCTCCAGGGTTAAGCTTGCCATTTAATTTCGTTATAAAAATATGTATCTTTCTTAAAATTTTACTCTTGTCCAAACGACATTCAAACAATCATAATTTTTGATGTCATTTCAAAAATTAAGTAATGAGTTTTATCATCAAAAAGTGATCAATAAATCTCTTTGTTATAATCGGTGCGTCATACTGCATAATAACTTTTAAAAGGTAATAAGTAACTTGATATGGCATTTTAGACTAGTGAAAACAGTGTGGTACAGAATCTAATTTGAAAACATTTTCTGACCGCAACAGTACTATAACGGTCTTCAACAGAGCGGTTTGCTTCTATAAGATAAAAGAGCATTTAAGTCCTATAAATTAGCTCTTAAAAGGATTACAGGACCATACAAAAGAATATTTTAAGTGTTGCTCTATAATGGGTATAAAATATGGGATTATAGTACTATTTAATACTGTAAACAACCTTATTGACACTTTAATATAGCTAGTTGGCACGAATAATGCGTCAAAATTACTTTCATAGTAGGTACTATTACTGCAGCAGTATTGAAAACTCTATTACTCTATAAAAGTACCTTGCATAACCAATTCGTAACGTTTTAGCGTTTTAAAAGCTCCCTAAACATGGCTAGTTCTGTAAAAGCCATGAAAATTCTTCTATAGTACTAAATAGCACCAAAGTAACTCCTGGTGAATTTTCTAAATAGCTCTATAGGTGAGTTTGTGTTACTGCTACCAGCATAATATAAAAAAAAAAATGGCTGCTGTTTTTTGTCACATTAACAGTACGGCTGGAGCCAATATGTACTATAGCAGCCGTATTCAGGAGAAGTTCTTATTTTATTAATTAAAAACTAATTAAAACATGAAAGTTATGAGGGCGCATTGTAAAATTTTAAATCAGTATAATGACTCGACACAATTATTTTCGCAAGTGCAAGTTACCGCAGATTTATGGTCCATGAATGTATGTAGTATGTCCTTTTGATTACATGTTACTTTTATCAACAATGGCTATAGTGACGTGAAACATAAACTTACCGATATTTGTTTTCTTACACCTAACACGCACGAACAAAATGGCAAACAAGTGTGATAAAAAAGATCATTGGAATCGTTTACGGTGCAAAATAACAGTATAAACATGTTTTGGTTACTTTTATAGAGCAAATTTATGTCAAAACGATGCAGATAACGCTATTTTATTAGTACTACAAAGTGTTATTTATCACTTTTTATCAGCTGATTTATCACCGTGACAGTCTTTATGTAATTTTTATAGAATAAATCAGTGATAAAACTAGGGCCTATTCGGGGTTCTGTAAACATTTACAACACTACTATAGTGCTAGTCATGAACAAAAAAAAAAACAAAAGTTATTTATTTCTTTTAACAAATTAATCCTATAATTAGGGGTGATACCTCCTTTTAGGCTAAGAAAAGCCTGTGTCAGGAGGTATCGCTCTTCCGAGGAAACTTAGCACATGGTCATGTCATGCACCTATATACCAAAGCTATTTCTAATTTATTTGAACACTAATTAGCAAGTTCTAAAACGTTCTCAGGTCTTTTATAGTACCAGATTTTGTTACTTGGGACTCGCTTCGCTCGTGCTTCTATTATAGGCTCCTTCGCATGCTCTGGATTCAATATGAATCCTCTGAGGAAAAATCAACATTCCTCTCTTACCCAACAAATAACTATTATATTTTTTATTTCAACAAATTACGAGTATGTATGAAAAATATTGTTAGCCAGTATCATTTTGATAATCAAAATAAAATTATATAGTTTTAACGAAGAATCGATTAATGATAATCGAATGTCGTAGAGGCTGAATGTTCGCGAGTGCCTTCTCAATAATTATGTTTTTAGAAAAGAAACCAATTTTTAATACGACGTTGGCGCAAGT
Source organism: Carpatolechia fugitivella (assembly GCA_951230895.1). Classification (NCBI taxonomy): domain Eukaryota; kingdom Metazoa; phylum Arthropoda; class Insecta; order Lepidoptera; family Gelechiidae; genus Carpatolechia; species Carpatolechia fugitivella. The sequence continues at coordinate 9,454,975 of OX579645.1, forward strand.
TTTGTAGAATTTGCATTTTGCATTACCTGTTTTCTCGCAAGTGTATTGAAAAACGTCGTACAACACATGGGTTCTTAGGTTTTATAACAAACTCGTGACATTATAAACCGTCGCCTGCGGCTCGGGCTCACAAAAGTCAGCTCGTTTGCCACCTACGATCCTTGTATCGTAATGTACCATTTTCAGACCTTTTTGTATGAAACAGAAATAAAATTTGTTCTTTCTGCGGACCCCTCGATCCCTGCACTCCCCTGGTATACAAATATAGTCACGCAAGCAAACAAACAAGCAAGCAAGCATGTATGCATGCAAACAAGCAGGGGTGCACATCTATCCGTGTCGTCAGCGTGCCCTGAACTCCCGAGTTTACTGCGCTCCCACCCGCCCTTATTTCCGATATGTACCCTAAACTCTGAAAAGATACGAAGTGGAACCTAACCAACAGTAATTGGGGTGCTCCAAGTCACGAAATTAATGTGTGACTAAAAACTTAATACTTAACTTAATTAAACGTTTTATGTGATATTAATACATTGAATTAAACGATATTATAGAAAATAAAATTATATGAAATGAATACTTTAGGTAACAAAATTATACAAAGTTATTGTATGTTTATAATTATTTTCAACTAGCGCTCCGCCTGCGGCTATGCTCGCGTTATGTAAGATTTTCCCGTGGGAATACGACTTTTCCCGGTGGAAAGTATCCTATATGACCTAACGCTAATGGATGAGCTAGCCGGCCACCACATTAAAATCTGTTATTCTAAAATTTCAAAAACCTTAAAATTAAAAAAAAATTAAGGTAGTGACCTTAATTACCTTAATGTTATAGTACATATATTAGAAAATACTAGATCGGGCCGTATTTGGACTGTTGATGATGATATAAGAAAATTACCTGCTAATGCTGTTACAAACATAATGAGGAATTCAGTCAATTCAGTTACTTAGTGCAATATATCTTCTTTTTCTTCTTCTTCTTCGCATAATCAATAATTGTAATCCAATCAAAGGAGAAGCTAGGCTGCTAACTATGTAGTTTCTGGCACCAGTGATGGCTTCTGTTAGATTCAAAAGGTATAAAAGGGAATGTTACGATATGCATACTTACGAATAACAAATGTTGTTGCGTCAAAGGAAGACTTAGACCTGCAAATAATTGTTTACATTTGAATCATGCACGTTTAGTGGTAAATAAATCCGCGGATTACATTTATACAACATATTTAAATCTAACTGTGTACATTTTGCATGAATCGTATTACACATAATTAATTATCCGTAAAATACGCTTCTCTTAAAAGCAATTAACCTATAAAAATGCATTGTTATTACAGTGTACTTTTTTTATCACCTACCCCATAAAATTAGTGCAATTAACATTTTATCACTCGACTCTGTTCATGATAATTTTCATAAATTTTACTTCGTTCATGAAAAATTAAACTATATTGAACCAGTAGCGCTCATAATCTTATCGACTATTGTGCAACGTCACAACACTTGCGGTGCGGTGCGCACACGATTTTCATATCGAAAGTTTTCTACTTCTTTATGTGTTTTTTACACCTCACAAAATAACGATCCAATTGCAGGTGCAATTTATGGAATGTATTTTGTGAGATTTTTAATAACACTTGACTAGTACAGTGCGCAATATTCTTCTGATACGGTCGGTACCTTCACCTTTTTTTTTTGTTCTCTAATTTGTATTACGTTTTACTTCGTTTTTATTCTGTAGCGATATTCAAAGAGCGATTTTCTTTCACTAGCTCAGGACTAGCTAAAATGCTAAGGTAGACTTCTGTCCCTCGCGTCTGACGACCTACACCTACAGCCTTCGATCACAGAAGGGACCTACCTACAGCCGACGCGATGGCTAACGACATCCGAAAATAAAAATATAAAAAACTCACATACATACAAATAACCTTTAAGTATGGACGTCATTTTTTCTTAACACTACTGTGGACGTGGAGTCTCACGGGCTCCTATATGCTCACGCATTTTTTTTGGTGAATTTGTTATAAGATCGCTTTAATAAATCTACCAAAGCGTAGGTGGAGACGGTATTTAGATAGATGTTACACGAAAGACGTATTTATTTTCATTTGCTAAGATCTTTTCACACGCGCAGTCTAACTTAGAATCAGCTCTTTTTTCTCATGTCAAAACTTATCTTCCTAATTCAAATAAATCTAAATGTTTACGGCCAGCAACAGCCAAAGAGGCAAAGAGGTACACATACCTAACATCCCTCCCCCTCCGGAAAAGAGCGAATTCTAATTTACATTAGTACAGGAAACGATCTAACCTACCCGGCGCCTCCACCATAAAGCGTAGGTGGAGACGGTATTTTAACTAAAAGATAGATGTTACACGAAAGACGTATTTATTTTCATTTGCTAAGATCTTTTCACACGCGCAGTCTAACCTAGAATCAGCTCTTTTTTCTCATGTCAAAACTTATCTTCCTAATTCAAATAAATCTAAATGTTTACGGCCAGCAACAGCCAAAGAGGCAAAGAGGTATAGGTATGCACACATACCTAACAAACTGATTGAATATTAAAGTTATGGGATTTAGCAATAAAATAACGTGCTTATATAATCAACTTTTATTTCAAAAATTGTAGAAATTTTAAAAATCTGAAATTATGGCACTTTTCAGTCTAAATCTACTTAGGTTACATTTTTAGGTATTAAAAACAGCCAAACTTATTCCTATAACGAAATGAGTCTTTTTTTCTCAAAATATAATATATAAGAAACCAAAAACACAAAACACCTACTTCAGGTAACAAATATAAAAAAAATTACAACACAGTCAGTGCAGTTCTAGAACATTGGAGACACCCAACACAAACATGGGTAGTCATCCTATGTTATTTCGCGGGACAGGTTCTACATACTCTTCTGGTTCCTTGACTGGTTTCTTGATCCTGGACATCTTCTGTAAACAAATCATATATCAGTCAAAGTCAAAGTCAAATTTTTTTATTCGAATTAAGATTTTTACAAATCATTTTTCGACGTCAAAGCTATCATGGATGGCACGTTCACTACCAGTGTACGCCCTCTGTGGAGAAGAACGGCCAGAAGAAACTCCACAGGAATTGTATCTTTTGTACTTTTCTTTTAAATATATAAAGAATCATACATGAGTCATAATTACAATCTACTCCGTTGATTTGGAACAACAGTTGACCAGACGTTTTTATCATCTAAGTAATCATTTATCGTATAATAGGCCTTAGAACATAAAAAAGTTTTAATTTTAGCTTTAAATTGGCTATCGGACAGATTTGCAATATCATCTGGTATTTTATTATATAAGCGAATACAGTTCCCCATGAATGAATTATTAACTGTGCACAGTCTAAACTTTGGGTGCGCTATTTTATTTTTATTTCTAGTATTTATATTATGTATATCAGAATTCTTAGGAAATAGCATTGTGTTCTTCCGGACATACAAGATGTTTTCAAATATGTACTGTGAGGATACTGTGAGGATATCAATTTCTTTAAACAATTCCCTTAGGGAATCGCGACCACGCAATTCATATATGGAACGTATCGCCCTCTTCTGTAACACAAAGATGTTATTTATGTTAGCAGCTTGACCCCACAATAAAATTCCGTAGGACATAATGCTGTGAAAATAGCTGAAATATACAAGTCTGGCAGTAGCAACGTCAGTCAGTAGTAGTATCATTACTCTTCATTGTCAGACCGATCCGTAGCTAACAACAATTCACTCACTTCTTGTTCGAAAGATGGATCTCCCGCTCGCAGTTTTTCTCGCAGGGCCCTGAACAGAACTCGCAGATGGTAGTTTTGATTTAGAACTACCGGTTTTATTGTTTTTTGACATTTTGTACTACAAAAACTGAAACAAACATAATCGCCCTTATAAAATATACCATAGGGCAACAATGGACGTGTAGCCTGACAGGCTCCGATCAATATTTTGATGGTCTTTACTTACGTGATATTCATCGGAAGACGCAACCTCCTTCCTCGTTGGTAATTTTACAACTAAAACAAAAGCTTTTGAGCCACTCAATCGCGAGGAGTGGGGGGAATTAGGTGAAAATAAGAAAACGAACACATCTACTCGATGTGAGACTCCACGTCCATACTTAAAGGATCCCGAACACATTACACGCTTTTTTGGGCAATCTCGTGTAAAAAGAACTTTCGCGCCACCGACTGTCGTCGATTATTTTCGGTCTGTCGTACTCCGTGCCCTGTCTATCGTCGGGTGTCGTCGGTAATCCTAGGTCTGCATTGAAGCCGTCAAACGTAGTCGGCCATCTGCCGCGACTTTGGTCTCGAACCACGGAAGTCCACCGTCTATGTGTTGCGTGACGTGACGTGCACGTGACTGCACAATTTTATTAAGTAACTGACATTGTAGAGCACGCTTCACCAAGACGGTGGGCAGCCTAGGTAAACATTAAATTACTGCAACAATTTAGTAAGGGAGGATGTTGTGAAAACACTACGTTCTGGACTACATTTCCACCTATTCGAAGACATTCTCATACTATTTGATATGGAATCTTTCCCTTCTTTACGTAGACTACAGCAGGATATTAATAAAAATAAGTTTAATTAAAAATCCTTTTTAAACAAGCTTTTAAAGCCGTGGAGTGGAGTATCCTTGTTAAGACAAATCCAACGCGCCCAAACATGACTAGGTTGAGGTGTGTATTTAAGGAGTTCCTATGGACACCTTCCGGCTCCATCATGAGACCCTGGACATCACGTATGACTAAAGATATTGTTAAGACAAATCCAACGAGCCCAAACACGACTAGGTTGTGATGTGTATTTAAGGAGTTCCTATGGCCACCTTTCGGCTCCATCATGAGACCCTGGACATCACGTAGGACTAAATATCTTGTTAAGACAAATCCAACGAGCCCAAACACGACTAGGTTGTGTTGTGTATTAGAGGAGTTCCTATGGCCACCTTCCGGCTCCATCATGAGACCCTGGACATCACGTATGACTAAAGATATTGTTAAGACAAATCCAACGAGCCCAAACACGACTAGGTTGTGGTGTGTATTTAAGGAGTTCCTATGGCCACCTTTCGGCTCCATCATGAGACCCTGGACATCACGAATGACTAAAGATCTTGTTAAGACAAATCCAACGAGCCCAAACACGACTAGGTTGTGTTATGTATTAGAGGAGTTCCTATGGCCACCTTCCGGCTCCATCATGAGACCCTGGACATCACGTATGACTAAAGATCATATTAATACAAATCCAACGAGCCCAAACACGACTAGGTTGTGTTGTGTATTAATGGAGTTCCTATGGCCACCTTCCGTCTCCATCATCAGACCAGCTCCATGGTACCATAATATTGCATTGTCATCGCGGTTACATAAGTGTACCAAATTTCATCAAATTCCAATGGCAGCAAGTGCTTCAAATTTGAGTTGCAAGATTTCGCCCGAACATACAAACCCACACACCCACCCACATACAGTGCAAGCTAATAAAAAGCTTGTAAAAAAAATGAGTTCAATTACTAATTTTGTTTCCGAATAGACTGCCTCCCCTCAGAGTTTTAATGAGTATTTTAGCTACATTTTCATTTCTACCACTTTGGTAGAAATTGCGATCAGTTAGGAAATGAAAAAAAAAAAAAAACGATAATTTTCGAAAGTCCTATATCAAAACCAAAAATTTATTTGCTGAGTTTATTATATATTGAAATTTAAATCCACTCCTTTTTGCACATGCCACATCGGATTGTTTTTAACCTGTCACGAATGTATGTAAACAAAACAAAATATAGGGCAAGTACGCTGAGTACTATGTAGCATTATTATGACAAACACGTGTGTGAGACTGAGTACCTACTATATGATATGATAACAACTAAATTGTTGGGTAATGAAATCCAACATCCATAGCCTTGACTTGACTCGAGACGAGAGAGCTCTCCAATTTTTAAAAACACTGTATTGTTCTTTATGAGTACTGAGTAGTGCACGTATAATACTTTAGCCGGTCGATCGCTCATAAACATTACGGCTCACTCACTTACCTTACCTTGGCTGTTTCGAGCAGCCGTTTGAGACTGCGTCTACTTTTTCTTTAATACAATTTATTCATCTCATTCAATGTTAAAATTAACATAATACTTAGTGCCCATATAGTAATATCAAAAGTTGATATTACATTTGTTCGTGAATATGGTGCTTAAATTAAAAATTGAAGAGGAATCTCCAGCTGTAAGTCGACTGAGAAGCATAACTGCACAGGTAAGCGTAGAATTCATTCATACGAGTATTAGAAAAAAAAATATAAGTAGGTAAAATATTAATTAACCTTATCCATTCGTAACGTATCACATAAAAAATAATGTGGTTTTATTTACTCGGCCTTTTCAGGGAGGGAGCGCGATTTTATTTTTTTATTTATTTGCATTATGTACAGAATTAAAGACTTTTAAAATAATTAATTAACAAAATAATGTTGCTAGAAATGCAATCGCGACGTCGTGTTATTTTGAATACTATTATAATTTGAAAGAGGTTTCAATTCTTTTGTTAAAATTATGTTTTATTTAGTATTGATGATGGGTGATTGTTGGAATTGCACAATAATATGTACCGTGTATGTAAGGCCGACCAATAAATTGGTTTATCACCCTAAGGTTGAATGTCAGTTGCAATTTATAGAACAACAAATTTAAAATTATTATTTTCGTTTGCAGAACGATCTGTCAGATACCGAGTATAAACCTTATTGAAATTTTCGATAGCTAGGAAATTGAATGAAAAATGGTAAACCATTTTCTACCTTATTTCCTAAATAGGCTCAAGTCATAATCTTGTAATTGGATTGCAATGATTATTTTTTGTTGATTTTAGTATCTTCCAATACTTTTCTCTCCTTCCGAGTTAGGGATTAGTGCAAGTTTGATCAAAATCGGTTTAGTAGTTCTTAATATATGAACTGTTTGAAGGTGGTGTATGAATTAATTAATACCTATACTTTATTGCACACTCAAGACAGAATACAAATAATTTTTAAATTGTAAGTGCACAGTGAGGTTGAGGTTTTTTTTACCTACATCTAAATTATGGTATATTATGAAATATATGAAATCTTGCGCAGAGAAATAGGTTTTCATCTGTGATAGATAAATAGGCTTCTCCGAATTCTTTTTCACCAAAGAATTCTGACGAGTGTCGTCTCGACTCGATCTACCTTGTCATTTCTGTGAGGTTTCCATATACCCTACTTATTATATTTTTTTATGATTATTATAATTAATAAAGTATCACAAACCGAATTATATTATGTTTTTAAATGTTATTAATTTTGTCCCACAACGTCAACGTGTGCGGCAGATTGGAACCTCGCCCCCGCCGCCGCGCCGCCTCTTTACTTACTTTGCGGTGGCGGCAGCGTATAGTAGAAAAGCGATAACTAAATCACAATCATATTATCTTATTTGTTTCTTATAGTTTATTCTGACAGATCACATCTCAGAGTAACATAAGCGACGCGCGTCAGAAATCTTTGTACATACACACACACACTTACTCACTTATAAAAATAGATTACAGAACAAAAAAAACCTGTTATGAATTTAATTATATTTTGTATAACAAAGATAGTCCAGCTTCATTATCATAACAGCTGTCGGTCAAAGACGTCAGCGATCATCCTCACAAACCCGGTGTCACATTTTGAGCTGCCGAAGCCCTGTGACATGACTCATGTATCGTCTAGTTCCTACTACCGGCTTTGTGTGCCTCCCGAAGCACGGAATCATCATGTTACTTTCCTAACTGCTCTGGATCTATGGCTCTAAGACGAAAGCCAACTGCATCACCCATTTGTTTTGTAATAAAAAGTCATTGAATGCAGGCAGTAGCATGCATGTCGCCGAACCTCCTGCTGCTGGACCTTGGCATGGCAATCAGCTTCACCACCATTGCTATGCCAGACCTCCTCCACGCCAACGAAGGCATTTCACTTGACGACACCCAGGCTTCTTGGTTTGGTAAGAAATTATTCGTGTTCAGCATCCATCACAACTATTCGACTGCACCGGTCCTATTCAAATGAGTGCATAACATTACTGCGGCAAACAATAGTGCGATAAACGTCAATGCGACAACACTATACTGCGAAATTCGGAAATGCGAATGCACATCAGTGCGACAAACACAAGTTTGACAGCACACGAGTGCGACGAACATGAATGCGACAAAAGTGCGACAGAAGTGCGCCACACATGTAGGGTAGGTGTAGGGTAGGTGTAGGGTAGGTGTAGGATAGGTGTAGGGTAGATGTAGGGTAGGTGTAGAGTAGGTGTAGGGTAACTAGGTAGGTAGGGTACAAAAATCCAAGATGGCGGCGTACTTTTTTGTTTATGGATCGATTTGGATAAAACTCGGTTTGGGGTACTATTTTGATAAGAAAACAACATTGCAATGTCAAAAATTACAAAAATCTAAGATGAAAGCGTTCTTTTTTGTTTATGGACCGATTTGGATGAAACTTGGTTTGGGACAACCTATCAACCAGTATAATTTTATTGGCCTTGCTATACTAGTAATATTGATAGTGACGAGTTGACGAGTATCATTTCGGTCGGAAACCCTCTAGCCAAACAATATAGGCCTTGCCGTACTAGTAATATACAGTTTATACCAGACAGAAACCCTCTAGTAAACCAATATAAAAGTCCTAGAAAGTAACACATTGTTATTATATTATTATATCGAGAAATGTCAGACTCGTGTGCTGTCGAACTTATGTTTGTCGCACCGATGTGCATTCACATTTCCGAGTTTCGCAGTATGGTGTTGTCGCATTGACGTTTATCGCACTATTGTTTGTCGCAGTAATGTTATGCACTCCTTTTTTTGCTCAGTTTATAGCCTTCAACGTATATTCTGTGAAAAAGCCTGTAGGTAAACTCTTTTTTTTGTATAAAGAAGAGATTACCCAAAAGAAAATATAACAAAATTTAAACACTAAAATAAATTACTTTCTTAGATAGTTATAAGTAATTTGAACGAGTCTTTAAAGAATTTCTATGATTCGTTTAATTTATTATAATAACTTGTGTATTCCAAACAAGAGGATACGCGTAAATAATAGTCCCAAACATTTTAATTGGGTAACTAAAGGTAAGCATCGTGATTTCTTAGGTAACAATACTGGTAACACCTCCACTTTAATGTCTTGTCACTTACATTTTGTGGGTAAACTATTGCTTTTGTTTCAGGTAGCATAATGTATATGGCACAACCATTAGGCGCTATTCTATCCGGCCCGTTGGTTGACTACTTTGGGAGGAAGAAAGCTAATTTTCTAGTTAACATACCACTTTTAGTGGCATGGATTCTTATGTATTTAACTTGGAATATTACTTCGCTCTTCATCGCGATTGGTTTACTGGGACTCGGCAACGGACTAATGGAGGCACCTATTAACTCTTATGTTGGCGAGATAAGGTGGGAATACCAATAATTTTACTTATTTATTGGGGTGTATAACGGGCGCCGCGCCCGCGCCTGTGTGTGAGGTCGGTTGTGAATCTTACAATTTACAATTCGCATGACGGAGCAGAAGAACTGCGCAGATTATGAAATAGAAATACTTACATGTATTAGTAAATACTTCTGATGCCCAAAAACGTTTGGTTATAACCTATATCATTAGTTAAGAAGATCTAATAGCCACCTTCTGAATTAATCCTCGGACTCCTTTAAAGTTTCAAGTTCCTAGCTCGTTGCGAAGTTATAATATTATAAACGCGAAAGTTTGTATGTAAAAACTATAACAAGTCAACATATTTTAATTATTATTATAATAAAAGCGCTGTTCGCCCCTGGTGCTGACAGAATAACAGTGTTGCAAGTACGAGTACTCACTTGCAACGATATGCTGGTCAGCTCCATTTCTCTGTTCATTACAGGTCTGCATCAATTAGTATTTAAGTTTACTAATTCCATTGCGGATCTTGTGTTTTGTATTTTAGTACACTGGTTTTTTTTTATTCTATTCTATTCTTTCACTTTGGCACATTTTGTGAACGCATCATAATGATTACTTAACTTTACATGTAACCTATCTAAATGTATTTCTTTCTTGCACATATACGTAATGGAAAGTATGACTGATAAACGAATGTTCGTCAAGTTCAAGTGCGACACTAACACCTAATAAAAAACTTAAATTCTGGTTGTATAAAATAAAAAATAAACGTGCTACAGGTACTGTATTTTTTTCACAAAATATTTTCTGTGAAATACTATATTCAGCTGAAAAAGTGTTGGCACCCTTGTTGTAAGATCCGAGAGAGCTCACAAAACGGGTATAAATATGTCGCCAAAGGCCTCTGTTATATACCTAGTTCACGTAACAACTTTTTCGTAGATAATATCCTGGATCAACAGCTAAACAAGCACGCCTTTGTTTCATGCGTGCTGTACAATACATGCCTGAATACGACGACGACGTATCGAACTCATACACAGAAAAATAATAAACATGGTTCCACTGACTTTCTTGTGACATTCCACTGAACCTACTGTTATTTCTTCACATCACATGTTTTGTTGAAATCGTGAAATCTCATGATATGTTGTCTTCGAATAAACAACCATAGCTATACGGTTATAATATAATATTTATGTTAAGAAGTATCTTGACATTGGCTGCATCGAACTATCCTGTCTATATTTACAGTAATTCCGACAAGTGAAGATAATAATATGCATTGCTTACTTGCATTATGTTGTTTTATAGAGTTTTAACTAACCACCACATTAATTTCAGCGAAGCTTCAATGCGAGGCGCTCTTTGCACTTTGGCCCAGGTATTTTCAGCCATCGGGGTGTTTATCATGTACTTCCTGGGCACAGTGGTCACCTGGCGAGTGGCAGCCCTCATATGTCTCGTTGCACCCATCTGCTCTATGATGTTAATCCTTCTGGTAAGTATAAGAACCGTCCTAAGCTAATACTATGCCAGAGTACGAGTATCTACATGAGGCTGGACGTCTATCCTGGATGCATAAGATAGGCAATGAAAGAAATCTTTGTAATTTTTTTTATTACATTTTTATTTAACGTTTTTCCGGTAAAGGTAAACATCGTAAGTAAACATTTACGCACCTGCGAAGAAATTCAAGTGTTGTGTGACAATCGACCACCCTCACTGGGCCAGCGTGGTAAACTAGAGCCTCGGTAGGCTCGAGCCCCTTAGTGGAAACTCTCCCATATGAAATTATCTGATAACATAGTATGTACATAACTGACAGCAAGGTTTGTGAGGCAGGTCATCTGTAGTCCTCACTTAACAACCCACACGATAAGACGAAGAAGGTAGCACGTAAAGTATATGAATTCCGGTGTTCATTATTCTCTGGACGCCAAGTTAAAGATAACCTCAATAAATGAGCGTTATCAACAGACAACATAAGTACCAATAAAATAAAATAATCGTACGTATACGAAAATTTTTGATAGGTTATGAACAGGGTATTGTTTCTAATTTCAAGTTAACATTGCTTTATTACAAGCGTATTTAAGTATGGATACATAAATATATTTACACCAGTCTTTTTGACCTAATTGCCATGTTTACAGAAAAGGAAATACAGCAGACGCGGACTTTCGGAGGAGTAGAAGGCTCAGACCCCTTACAAAATTGTGACAACATACCTAGGAACCTAGGAAGGGACGCCCTCAGACAGTAACGAACTTCAGACCAAGACTCTGCCATTGGGTTTACACCAGACTTAAATACCCAAGTTAGATACTTGGTTTTAGTAAACTTCTTTACTAATAATTAGGTTCCAGATACACCTGTATGGCTGATGTCCCAAGGCCGAGAAAAGGAAGCCTTGGAAGCTCTCTGCTACCTTCGAGGATGGACGAACAAAGAACAAGTGAAGGACGAGTTTGATGCACTAAGCCAGTATGCCAAAAACTTGCACCGCTGCGTGATCTGCTGGAACGAGGGTCCGGAGACAAAGGACTGTCCACATATGAACATGAATCCTTTTATGAGGTGTTTATTGACTCTGATCCATAATAACCTTATACCAATGTGTTTTCGAAAATACTCGTTTATTGGACGCTCTTTTGGTGAAGGAAAACACCGTGAAGAAACGTGTACTTCTGCGAAGAAAAAAGATTGCGTGTGAAGTCGACCAACCCGCACTGGGCCAGCGTGGTTGACTGTAGGCTCAAGTCCCTGACGTATGAGATGTTGGTGATGAATGAATGAATGATCATTCCAACCATTTTTGGCCATGGGGACCTCTTCGATTCCTAGTCAGTTGGGTTGCACAAGAAGATGGCTTATGTAGCCGATCTTTGTAGCAAACTTTCGTGCGCGGTTGGACGGGCTTTCCGCTGCTCCTCGAACTCGCGTACTCGCCTCTTCACAATCCCGCGCCATTCCGGGCGCAATGCTGCCAAACCTTCCCTTTGTGAGGGCACTATGTTGCATCTTTTCATAATAATATGTCGCCTCTGAAAATGGTGGAGTTTTCCGCCATTCTTCCGCTTACCCTCCTCTAGTTCAGAATAAAAGATGCCCTCCGTCATACGTGATACGTGACCGCACCACCAAAGTTGATGATATACGTACTCTAAGCACACTATTATAGACATCATCTTTTATAAGAGACCTGGTATCAATAGCTTAATATAATATAACTTGTAACTCTATTCAGATGGATTTTAAAAATACGCTATGTCATGCTGTGTAAGGAAACACTTCGTCCTTGGACCATGCTGATGATGTACTTCCTGTTTTACGTTATGTGCAGTACCGCGCCTGTTAGGCCCGTCCTGGTCAACTTGTGCGGGGCCTTTGGCATGGCTGAAGAAGGAAAGACCATCGTGGTAAGCACTAACAAACTAAAAACACGAGTACCCTAACCAATGTTTCCCACCTATTTTCTTTTTGTAAAGCGCAAAACCATTCATTAGATAAGTTGCTACTCTGAATCTATTGCTGCCGGTAATGAAGTTTTTCTTTTTCAGTTAATGGTTGGAGTGATTACTCTTGTTACAAGCATAGTTGTGGTGGGAGTCGTTAAAGTATTAGGGAAACGAAAACTTGCCATTAACGCGATGCTCGGGACGGCTTGTTGTTTCTTGGTTCTCAGCATTTATGCCAAGAACAACCTGGATAAAGGCGTGTTCACGTACGACGCCACCACATTCCCGAAAGAAAAGAGTTACGTGCCATTAATTGCCTTATATTTGTTAGCACTTTTCACTGGATTTGGAATCCCTTGGGTCCTTCTAGGAGAAGTATTTCCATTCAGGTACTTTAACATATTTTTTTCTTAATATACTTATACATAATTAATAAACATGCATAAATTATTTGTACAGGGTAGATATTGTCTATCCCGCGACTGCTAGTTTTAATTGCAAGAAAGTGCTATTTGTTTACAGAAGTCGAGCATCAGCGCAAGGTCTCGCTGCAGCGGGAAACTACATCATCATGTTTGTTGGTTCTAAAACATTCATAAATTTAGAACTAGGGACGCAGTTATGGGGTGCTTGTTTAGTATATGCCATATTTGGCTTCGTCGGGACTGTCTACTTATATTTCTTTCTGCCAGAGACTGAAGGCAAGACTTTACAAGAAATTGAATGTTATTACAGCGGTGAATTCAGAACATTCGCCGATGATCCAGTAGTAAATTATTTTAAAAAAATTAAGAAAACGACGTGATTTAATTTCAAGTTATTTATTTAATTATTTAATAAAAATGATTCCTTACAGTTTAATAACATTGGCTTAAGAAAAATGCATATATGTATCTACTCGAGCTAGGAGCTTGTCTAGTTTAGGCATCAGGCTTCCCACAATACTTAATATTTTTATGCATTAGATGTAAGTTCAATGTACTCAATTGTATTGTATTGTGGTGAGCAAATAAACTTTATTGTTATTATTATTAGTTTTTAAAATAAGACCAGTCTTTTAAACCTCCATATTTACTCAAAAATCGCAAGAGCATTATTATGAACAATGAGTATAAAAGTACTTACATTAGAAAAGAAAATGCTTAAAAGTCTAGAAAGCGGCAATGCTATTAAGAACTCGGGTCTTGAATTCTTGCCATAAATAACGGCAGAACAGATTCTCGATCCCAAAGAATAGCCAAGAAAGGCCTGTTGGCTTTTATAACAACTGACGGGTCATCATAGGACAGTGCTACGACTGCAAAGGACGTAGCAGCGGCAGCTGATCCACCTTCTTCATCAATAGATATCGCAGCACTGTGAAGAGCCGAAGATAATTGAGGCGAGTATGTGCGATAGGTTCCTATTCCTGAGAGCTCAGATTTTTGTCCAAACACGTTTGTTATACCGATCTGCGAAAAAAATACCAACTTATTACAGTAAAGAAAAGTTAGAAATAATACATTGAGGCTAATTCTCACTGTCACGCTCTAATCCTTAATTTAAGTTCTTCCATTCATTCGTTTATTTGAATTCATCACCTCTCTTTCATTGATCATAAAAACGAAAAGGATAGCTGGATTTAAAAATTTGAATTAGAGCATGACTTCCCGAATCGGGGCAATTGTGTCCAATAAGATAATTTTACCAAAGAACATATACAAACAATACGAAAAAACTGTCACTGTTAACGTACAAAGTTCTCAGATAAGTTCGGTCAGAGCTCGATCAATAAAATTAACACTTACCTTTTTAAAAACTTGATTGAGATCCGTGTCAGCTTTAGCTGTAAACTTTGGTAATTCCAAATCAACCTCTTTGGGCGACATGGTGAAGTAGGAAGCCAACTGAGCAGGCGTAAGAGTAGAGACCAGAGCGTCCAAAGTTGAGACGGGTGATGGCACTATTACCATCAGAGAATACTGATCACTCTGAAAAAAAAAATCGTCACATAACAGCAAGTTACGAAAAGTATTTTATGTAAATTAGTAAGCAGTAGACGTCTTTTGCTGATGGTACTTCAAACAACGTAATTAACAATTAGGTATCACATACTTCACGTAGGGGAAGGTGAAAGCGTACCAATGGAGGTAGTATTTCACTCACCTCAAAAGGCAAAATGATGATCTGGGCTTTGTTGCTGGGGTCGGTGCCAGCACGGAAGATCTTTCGTATTCGCATAAAGGGTATGGTCTTCTTGGATACATCGTTAACGTAAAAGTCTCTAGGCAAAGTAGATTCCGGTTTGAACTTGATCGCCCAAAGGCCTTTGAAGTAGACAGCGTTAACCATCAGCACTTGAGTGTTCTCACTTACAGCGTCTAAAATATAAATATAAAACATATTATATATATTGTTTATGTTGCGTAAAAACAATTTGATCAAGTATTCAATGGGGAAACATACTGATATACCTGTGTCAATAAAGTGCGTTTAATCAATAGTCTTAATTTGCTTCAAATCGGTCCAGCAAAAATGTAGGTACTATAAGTTACTTCACTTCTAAAGGCAAAAAATAGAAATACTATAATCAATAGGGTACGTATAGGTACTGTAGGGTATTGTTCTATATATTTTTTTACGTTACCTTCATATAATAAATCAGTAATTTTATTGTTAGTTTTCTGAGAGATCCAGTTGTTAATTTTTTGAACCGCTTCGTGAGTCTTCGAGAACTTCATTGGAGTAACTTCGCTGCCAAAAGACCTTATAGCTACACTTTTGAAGGCAGGGCTCAGCTCGAAAGCATCCGCCACGTATAAATTATTGGCAACCCTCAAAATATTCCTCGAACTGCGTTTCTGAAAAAATACAAGGCCCTGATGAAAAAAATAAAAATATAAGTAGTACAAATTAGCAATAATATCGCTCAGATGCACCGACACTGTGATATTTGCTAGATTTATTATAATACGTAGAATAATTTCTTTCTTGTTATACCAACGAACTTGAAGACCCTGTTTGTTCCTGTGTTCCACTATTCTAGAGTAGCACTTATTCATAAACTATACCTATATCTTAATAATTAATATTTGCATTCCAGAACACAAAAAATATTTTTCGCATTTGCCTTCGCGTAACTTTAAGATTTCGCAATTGCTTGTTGGTAGGTTTACCTACACTACATTGTTTGCTTAATGTGAGTTTATGTGAGCCAAAGCAAACCAGGGGAAAGTTGACGCAAGCGAAGAGATTTGAAGGTTAACTAGTCAAACTGTTGTTTGAGCTCACCTGGAAATTTTCATTAACTATTTTGAATGATTCTAAGGAGGTCTGAGGCGCCATCTGTAAAGCTTCAGATATCTGTTGCTGGGTCTCTCCCAGCGATCCCTGCTGCAAAAGCGCCAACAGCTCAGCTATTGAGAATGGGGATAATACCAGGTTACCTTGACGATGATTTATATTCTGTAATCAAAAAATATTATGTTCACCATGTTTTAATGATAATTAAAACCTATAATAATAATAATCATTAAGTCACACGAGTGGACTGCTGGGCAAAGGTCCTCGCATACCCTCTTTTTAGGGTTCCGTAGTCTAAAAGGAACCCTTATAGTTTCGCCATGTCCGTCTGTCTGTCTGTCTGTTTGTCCGTCCGCGGCTTCGCTCATCTCTTAGTACGGATATACATATGAATTAGGCAGACGAAGCTGAAGAATAAAATATGTTCAAAAATATATTTTTTAGATTCCTCTGGAACACGTGAAGTGGAAGAGAATATTGTTTATTATCGTCAACTTTCTTTATTTACCTTCATCAAATTTAGACCGAAGTTGGAAACAGCAAAGGATACGTTGTTAAATTTTTTCACTTCATGTGATAACGGTACTTCCCCGATAAATTCATTGTAAGCAGTATAATAATTCTGATCATTTTTCTTTGGAGGCTGAATGCTTAGACTTGGTTGTGGAACTCCACTTTCATGGTTTGAATTGCGATTCGTATTTTCTGTATGATGTGGTCCATAGTTCTGAACTGCTAAAGCAGCTTGTGAATAACTGTCCTGCTGGAGATTTTGGGGTTCCACACTTTTCTGAACATCAACAGTGGTCTTTGCAGGAAGTACGGAAGGCCTATTGTCAGCAAAATATATTTGTTCTAGATTTGTTTTCGGGGATTGCTGATTTATGCCTCTTTGGACTTGTGACTCTATGCATATTATGCTTCCACATATCACCAATGTTACTGAAACAGAAAGCAAAATATAATTTACTCTTTCAATCTTAAACTCGTTTTATTACGTTACGTACAATCATTACGTATTTATAATACTAGTTATAAAGTCAATTAACTGAGTAGATAATTAGAATTTAATGATATTTTATTCGTACAGTCCAATACAGATAAATATAACCCTGATAAACCACGTAGTATGCCAGATGGGACATTATTTCTCTGCATTTGACTGTACGTTATTTTTCTTATAAAAATTCCTTCCTACTTTATGATGATTAATATAACCAAAACAACAAGATATGACATAAAGTGCTATGCCACCGTAAGATTTTTTTATAAACATACCGCCCGTAAAGCGGTTTAATTTTCGACCTACTTTAACTTAATTTAGTAAAAATCCAAGATCTACATCAATCTTAAAAGCCAAATAAATTTTAATGTCATTATTTGAAAACAGGAAAGATTCCACGACAAAGATACAAACAGAATTTCAAGGTAGGTACTTACAATGCAATAATTTCATGTTGAACGTCAAGGTAGTGTCAAGGTAGAACCTTTAAAATATTCTCTAAAATTAGATGATCACCAGCACGTTGAAGTAGACAACTGCAGTCACAGATTCATACTACACGATGAAGCCAGTTCGCTATGCTCACGCGCACACGGAACGAGTGCCACTACTGTACTTCGGATGCCATGCCAGTAAACACTTAACTTCTTTAGAAGAAAATGTAATAATAGCAAACACAACCATTCAAATCTAGTCCCTGTATCGTTATGTGTTAAATACTTAGTGCCTTGACCAGTGTCTTCACACTATGCTTACGGATTGCGGTCCATGTAATCAGGTTTTATATTAATATACCTATTTGGTTTTTCCACAGAAGCAGGTATCCGTGGGATTATCTCTTTAGGGTTTAATTTCATTACCATTATTTTGGATGCTCGTATTTAACCAAAGCAGAAAAAACAAAGTGCATTCAACTGAAGAAAAGCAACTGTATCTACACCCACATTAAAATCACCGTTATATGAATTACACCCACATAATCCCGGACAAGTGCAGTATTCGTTGTTACTTGATCATAAATATAATATTATTATTTTTTACGAGACCTATTAGATGACGAACGGTATGTTAAAATAATTATCTACCTACCCTTAATTATAAAATCAATGTTTGGTTCATCTTTGTGCAAGGAGAACAACTAACATGCGAGCAAGTATAGCACCATAGTATTTTGTCAAATTGGAGGCAATGGCGTCTACTGCTGCCGTGTCCGAATATCAGGCGTTGATTGTTGCATCACGGTCACGCATGACTGTACCTCAATCTACTCATTGACGACTCGTATGGTCTGTATAGTAGCTTATCAGAAGAAAATTCAAGGTGACCGTGTCGTGTTTTACCAGTTTAACCTGTCCAATATCGTGATTATTTTCAAAGACATGTCCTATTACAAATAGTATCATCACCCAGTGCCATCTGGTTGTTGGGTATCTAATATCAACACAAACAATACAACCTTATGATACCGCTATATTCTGAGAGATGTCGTGAGAATACACGATTTTCACAAGATTCTTTGTCGTGTTGGTTGTAAAGTCAACAACCGACCTCACAAACCTTGGTATCTGTGTTACGACTAGCTGAGCTGAGCTTACACAGGATGCATTGACGGGACAAATAATCCCGGGGCGCAGCGTGGTGCCATGAGTACGAATATATCTACCACGCACGTCCTGAAGTATTTTTATTATCAAAACTATTTTCCTCAGTGACAATGATACCAACCAATCTAGATAAACTGAAACTATTTTCAGATATCCTAAAATTACTTGCATTGTTAAACATTGACGATTATGAGAAATAAAACAGTGTCATTATTGAAGATAAAATTATTTTATTTAAAACATATCACAACATCCGTAAAATAAATAAATATTTAATTATACTTAGAAACTATCTTAAAACTACGCAATGTACTTTTTCATTATCAAATGCTTCTGGTTTGTATTTATTTATTTATGCTTTTAAAACTTTCCACAAAAAGTTGAGAGAAGTAATTATTAAACTGTTATATAGGTATGTAAATAAACAGTTTGAAGCATCTATCAGACACTAGTTTTAAGTGAATTCTTTTGAAAAAAAAAACAGCATCTCATAAGAGATATTTATTTTTTTTGTGGCAAATTTCAAAACCATCATCATAAGTTTAAGTTTAAGTTACAACAAATTAAATAAATTAGACCTACCTAGTAAGTACAGGCTAATAAAGAGATTACGCATCTAAATTTCGACCAACTAAAATCATAATTTGCGTTTGTTCATTACTAGCTGTTAGGTAACGACTTAAATAGAAGGCACTTTAAAAGGTCAGAAAAGAAGGTTATTGAGATTTAAATTTCGAATGGAGTCGGTTGTTGCGGATCGACAACTTTTCCAGCGACGACGACGAGGTTGTCCAGACGATCCACGATGAAGAACAGGAAGGGATGCTCTATTGTGAACTTGCGAGGAGCCTTCAGGGTTGCCAACGGCAGATTCTTAAGAGCTTCTGACGGGTTACCAGCTGCCAATAAAACAAATTGATTGAAATTTGAGGCATTAAAACTACTAGTTTTTAACTCATTCATCATTCAAGAAATATCCTCTTGCTCCACGGTAGGGAATTGATAAGATATTTATAGGGTTCTTTAAATAGCCATACCTCGCTAGGCCAGCATGTTTTAAAATAACATTGTAAACTAGGCTGCTAATATTTCCTGAGCATAATTAGTTACATAAAGTCACGCTTTCGTCCCCAAAGAACTGACAGAGCTGTAAGCTGAGCCACGGTTAGCATTGTAATGATAAGAATCGTGTACAGAAGTACGCACTTAAACGAAGGTGCGCCGATTTTTGCGTATCTTTGAGCATCTACTGACACGTGTTGACAGCCTGTCACCCATGTAGCACAAAACTCAAATCCATTAGTCGGAAACTAGGTCGGAAATACTTGGGTGCTACAGATTTCTGAAGCGCGATGAAACCTCGTTACTTTTCCTCGTCATTAATTTGTAACAACTCTAATCTAAACATTGTACTAGTGTAGATACTCTTGATTGCTTCCCAAATCGCAGGTAAAAGTTTAAAATAAGAAATATGGGACATATCCTATTGGCCAGTGGCTGACCTGTAAGCTCGGAAACGGAAGCGTCGGCGTTGTCAACACGCACGGCCACATGCTGCACCAACTCCTGCACGAAGAGACCCTCGGCGGAGGAGACCCTCGACAGCTCTGCATCTCGGCTAAATATACTGCTCACACCAAACTATAAATGAAAAAAAAAGATGACTTGACCACCAAATCTGCTCTTACATAAAACTGTAACCTGTACGGAAAGTCTATGAAGGATCTAAAATTAGGATTGATACTATTAGATATCGACATTTATTTGACCAGCAATCATAATACCAGCACCGTATGATCAATAACTTATTTGACCAATGATTCAAAATACTAACAGATCAAAAAGTCAACAGTTTTTATATGTATAGGTAAATAAGTTCATTTCAACTTTTTGTTTAATTTGTAATAATGAATTTAATCAAAAAGCAGCTGAGGCACAGACTAAATAGCTATTTACGAATATATCACGATGGTGTATTTCCCATTTATAAATTCGATATATTTTTTTCGCATGGATGGACATGATCACGCATTGCCTTTCTTAATCGAAAAATCAGCTTATAATGAGAAAAGTCCTTATGATTCCTTTTTTTACGAAATACAATATTAACATAAAAATTGAACTGACCTTCGCCAAGGCAGCCAGAGGTTTCGTTGTCGTCTCCACATAGAATGTAGGGAGGCTGACGTACAATTCCTCTTCGGTCAAACTGTTTTGAATATCTGATAGCGGAGCGGCAGGCAGATCAGCTGTGAGGCGAGTGAGGCCGTCCCTGGACTCGGGCACGACGAGCAGCAAAGCATAACGATCACCCTGGAACAAATGACACACAGCTTGTGGTTATATACCTATACCTGCAATGTCCAAATCTCAGAATTGAAAGAGCAATTTATTTAACTTACGTCGTAAGGTAATTCAATAGCAGTGCTATCAAGTCCAGGTAGGGAGCCAGTCTTGAACTTGCCCTTGGTCTTCATCATCGGGACCTGCTTCTTCTCCGTGTTAGATTTGTAGAAAGTCCCTGGCTCTACCACATCAAACGGCTGTTTCCAAGAGCCACGGAAATACATACCGTTGAAGATTATCATTAAAGAGTTTGAAGGCGAAGCTGTAAAAGACAAGTAGTACCCATAAGTTAATGTTCCTATATAATAATTTACCTTAGAGAAACAAACTTATTCATATTTTATTACCCTTGTTAGATTTTTTTCCAACGCTGTTAACAGAGATGCTAGATGTAATGTCATTTTTATCTTGTAAAACTTTAAGGCTTCTGGCGTGGTTTCTGGCTTCAACAGCTACCATAGTTTCTTCTTCTTCTTCAGAGTCCAACTCACCATCCTTTTTAACTAACTTAATTTTTTCCTTAATGTTTTTCGCTGGCTTATAATCCAGATCCACCTTTTCAGGCTTATCTTCAACAGCGAAAGAAATAAGTTTCTCTTCAGAGTCTTTAGGTGGGAGGAGACCTGTGGTTTCCTTAACCTTTTCATCTAGTTTCTCTTCTGGTACGTTCGTATTTGGTGCAGGTTGCACGTCGTCATCATCGTTATCAGATTTCAAAGTATGTTCCGAATTGTACTTCTCAACAGATCTTACTTCAGTCAAGTAATAATCTTCTAAAATTTTCTTGTAGTCATCATTGATTGTGTAGTTTTTGTAAATATAGAAATAGTTTTTCAATTCAGGTTGATTGTATTTGTACTCATGTGTGTTTTTCAGCCTTTCCATGATGTAACGGTAGGTCTTTCTTGTAAGGTTTGGGTCTTCGGGTAGGTGCAAGGCTGTGACAAGTTGCTGCCTCGTTTCCCCCTGAGCTCCCTCTGCGAGTATTGCCAGGATAGCTGAGTAGCCAAGTGGAGAGAAAGCGATGTTCCTGTCATCGTCTATGTAGCCCTGAAAACCAGGAATACTTTAATAACACACATCAACCGGGTTAACAACCGCGAAAACCTAAAAGTGTTCAGAAATACTTTGTCCAAAATAACGATATAATAAAATGAATAATTATAAGAAGGTTAAATTAGTATCAGCTATTACCTAAAAAAACGTTTGTCAACTCAATAATACAGAGATTTGTGAGTTCGGTCTTGGATCTTACAGTCTACTCTATTAATATGACGATGACAAAAACCGATGCGTACCTGAAAGATGGCAGTGGAGAGTTCGTTGGTGGCCTCTCCGACGAAGCTCGTAGCCCTGGGTGGGCCCGACCGCGCGCGCCGCACCCATCGCGCGCTTGCGAGACCCGCCGACAACAAGAACACTGCAACATTAACAATAAATGCATTCTTGATCAATTTCGAATAAGGTCAATTTGATAAACTTTTAAATATACGAACAGATTTTGATCGGTTCATCCGTTTATAGGATACATATTTGGAACATTCAGCTTCAGTTGGTAGTATGCCTGCAGCCGAACCCAGGCAGCAACGTAATCCCGCCCAGGACAAAAACTTGCCATTTTGATAACTTATAATTATGAGAAAATGCCGTTAGTAGACTACGTCGCCATTTTAAGAATTTATCACTATGCGCCTAAACCAATATCTGTGTGATAAGCACTTCTGAATATTATGTATGTCTGAATATTATGTATGAGGATCTGTTTATTTTTGGATCAGATGTCCGTGTGTAAAATATACGAGTAGGTAAAAAAATAAATTATGGACGTTCTTCTACAATTTTAAAAGCCTAAAAGCCTTTGTCCCATTTCCCTCATTCCATTAAAACAAACTCTCGGTTTAATCCTTTCGATAATCTGAGAGTAACTGTCAGGACTGGTTCTGCCTTGATAACTCGATAGCTCGTAGTAGGTCGCCAGTGGGAATAGCGGTACCGGTAAGTGCATTCTGCAGCAGTGGAACAGCGCTTCCTATGTCGACAACTTGACGTAAAATTTCCCTTGGACTGTCCAAGGTGACCGTTATACAGAGTGCCATGTTTATAAAGAAAGTATCCTAAATATAGATTAATATATTTAACTAGCTGTCCGCCCGAGGCTTTCCCGTGGTAATAAAACTTTCTCATAAAAAGCCTTTGTGTTAATCCAGGGTATAAACTGTCTTCATTCCAAATTTCATCCAAATCTGTTTAGTAGTTAAGGCATGAAAGCGGAACAAACAAACAAACATCTTCACATTTATAATATTAGTGTGATAATGTGATAGGTATTCGTTTTACATAGTTTTGATCGACTTTACAAAAATAAGTATTTTGCACTCCATTCTAAAAATGTATATGAGGGTATTTTTCTTTCAATCAACGGCATTTTATTTGACTAAGTATATCTTTAAAATATTTAGCCAACACGTGCTATGATGCAGCATTTGAACTACATCATCACTGCTGCATCACAACTCTGTCTTATGGTGCAGCTAGAGAGCAGTCAGAGAGGCACTCCTTCGGCATGTAGCTGCGCATTTAAAATGTAGTTTCGGTATTACTTGTATCTTGATACATACATACATTTTCTACCAAAAATATCGTATCTTACTTAAGCCTCAGGCGCATTTTATTCAATGATACGTCTTACATTACTGTGTTTCTGGCAGACCAATCAAGGTAAATTAACTGCAAGAAGTCATTGGAGCGCAATAACGTAAGCTAAGTGATTCGTATTACATCCTAGAGTAGATATAAGAAGAATATAAATAAGAAGATACGGCTTCAAATGGGATCAAAAATATATCTTGGTCTCTGTTCCAATAGAATTCATTCAATTGAATACATAAATTATGTGATATTCTTATTACGAGTGGGATTCCAGAAATCACTTGATAGCTGTCTAAATTGGCTACTTTTGCTAATAACTGTGCTAATACTTGTAGGTGTAATCTGTCTTTCATATTATAATAAAATTACGGTTTGCAAAAGTCATAGGTATTTGGTTGAAAATTTATTTTTTTCATAAAGACTGTATTAACAAGTTGACAGTTGTAGTGTTTTTAGCTCTATGTGGCAAATAGCGTGGTTACTGCGCGCACGCAGCGCAAGGCGAAGGCGGCGGCGGCGGCGCCAGCGCATCTTGCAACGGTACGGTCGCACTCGCATGCACGCATGCGCATAATATGTTACATTTCCACGTTGTTGTTGTCATGTGATGTGATGCTATTGATTTCAGTGATGCACATTACCAACCATATTATCTACTTCACAACTTGACTAATATATCATATAATATGGATAAGTAGCATCAGTGTCAATCATGTTATGTATAGATAAATAAAGGAGCTAAAAATACATAAACATTATTAACTACGGGAAGGTATACAAATAAATACCATTGATTACTTAACATTAATTATTATCCTGAGCACGTTGAGCAACGGCCCAAATACGTTTAACGATTTTAGCTGCAATGCTTCTTCAATCGATTAATTTATACATATTCTTCCTTGTTTATTGTAATTTTGACTACCGGCTGGCCTGGGTTCTGAGCGAGAAGAGTCAATGAATCTTAATTTAATACACGTTTTTACTGCGTTTTCTACAATTTGTCGCCAGCCCAAGAAAGTAAAGCACAGCGCGCGGTGAATGCACTTTGCTGACCCTACGCTATTGTGCTCCCACGGGCTGTATGGTTGGCAAAACCAATGATATTATATACATACAACAAGCGCCGACACTCTCTCCAAATAAACCTATATTTTACGCAATGTGGGACTAAAAGTAACTAAATGCCATCAAACTAATAAAAAACACTACTCCGAACATTTTTTTGATAGTCGAACACGACTAATTTAATCCATACAAAAACATGTAAGCTTCCTTTACGGTCATAAACTTTGCAATTGTAGACAAACACTATGGAGTTAACAGTTCTAGATTCTAGATATTTTGGAATCTGTCTCATCTCAAGGAATACATAGATTTTAGTTATCTGACAGTCAGTCTGTACTGCTCAGCTCTCTAGCAGGCATACCACCCGGGAAAGTGGCAGAGTTGCACTTACTTACAGACCACGACAAAATAATAATAACTTGCAGTGCAGTGCAATACAATGCAGTTGCGTGTGATTCGGATAAACACGCGCTCTTTGATATCCCATACGCTTCTTTTGTTCATCTAAAATGCTTCTCTATTATTATGAAAACTCTTTAGTTCATAACCACGTATCGTTCATGAATTTTGACGACCTGCAGTTATTACGATAAACAATGCCGGATTTTTTTTTGGACAAAATATTTTGTAGTAACATGCCCAGTTTAATCAATTTAATAAAACTTTTTGTCAATATCAGCTCAAATATAGCAATAATGTGCTATCATTATAATCGATCCAAGGTGAATATTTTAACGCTGACATATTACTTGGGTATTATGTTTTGCAGACGTGTCGTTGCATCGTCGGTATCGTATACTTTATGTAAAATGTAGGTAAAATATACTATTTCATTCACGTAGTCGCACATCCTATAGGAGTGTCAGCGTGGGTCGGTCTCGCAGCCGTGAACGGATGTAAACAACTTGGCAATTCAATGAGATACCGCGAACGAATCCAGTATTTATCAAATAATAAAATCTACGTACTTGGTGATTGATGCCATTATAAGTTTATCTAGTTTTCAAAATCTGTTGTACGGTACGTATAGGTAATAAGGTTTTATGTTCATAAAAAAAATGTTATTTCCTGTTCATTATCCAAAAATGACGCCATAAGCATGATAAATTTAGTAGATATTTTCCTTATCGTCTATCCTTATGTCGGTTTAAATCTGAACTAATATCTTTATAGTAGAGGAATTAAATCTATAAACGAAACTAAAATCTTAAGAGCTCTCTAATCCAAAACTTTAAATTGCACTTTTGATTTTTGAGGTGATTTGAAATCAAAATTTTACTGCAATGACTGCAATTAGATAGATTTTCGCCTTGAGAGGAATTGATTAGATTCACCAATCAGGTTAATGATAATGATGATTTAATGACAAGGGCGCAAAGGAATATTTTTACGGTGAGGGCGGTATTTTGAATCCAGAGCGGAGTAAAGGATTCTAGAGTAGAATACGCGTGTAGGGTAGGTGTAGGGTAGGTGTTGGATAGGTGTAGGGTAGGTGTTGGGTAGGTGTTGGGTAGGTGTTGGGTAGGTGTAGGGTAGGTGTAGGGTAGGTGTAGGGTAGGTGTTGGGTAGGTGTTGGGTAGGTGTTGGGTAGGTGTAGGGTAGGTGTAGGGTAGGTGTAGGGTAGGTATAGGGTAGGTGTAGGGTAGGTGTAAGGTAGGTGTAGGGTAGGTATAGGGTAGGTGTAGGGTAGGTGTTGGAAAAATTGCAGGACAACGTCTGCCGGGTCAGCTAGGAAAAAATATTTGCAACCGAGTTATACATTCTACCTTTTTCCTCCGAGATATTCATGTTCCAAATTTCAAAACACAACACTTTCCTGCCCGTGGGCTTCTAAGACCTACTTTGAGGGCACTTATGTCGTCACTTTTTGAATAGATGGGATGAAAAATTAATTCTGTTATGCATTTCGTAGGGAATGTAATTTTCATCATGAATAAAAAAATCCTCTGAGAGATCTATGATGTTTTATTAATGTAATAGGTTGGCGACCAACAACGAGGTAAAGAGAACCGCAGTACATCTCAAACATATCTAGTGTGATGAGATCATGTACTCTACCAAGATCACTGACTTAGGTAACTTATATAAATAGCGAGTGGCTTGACTACGGCGACCGCACGTCAATCTGTCATATTTGAAAACTTGTAAAAATTTACATAAACCTTTTTTTTAACAAGGTTAGTAAATATTGCATTTTTGTTTATTTAGTTTTTGTTTGTCGACAAATATTAAGACCCATTCAAGGAAGGTGATGCTAGCATATTCAGTTTATAGGTATAAACGCCATGTCATTTGTTTACTTGATCGACAGAGATTATGAACTATTTTTCCTTAAAATAAAAAATCTAGCGGACCCGACAGACGTTGTCCTGTCTTAACTATGAATATTGAATGTCAAACGACTGACAGTTATGTAGCTAAGGTTACATTAGAAAAGTTGATATGGTCGTTAAGATTTCTTTTTTTTTTTAATTTTCCGCGCAACTCTCTTAATTCTTTTCCTTCATAAGAATGACAATATTAAACACGGCAAAAAAGAACTACCTGAGTCGATCCAGCCATTCACGCGTAAAACCGTGATCAAGGGCAATAGGGATTAATTTTTATAGAGTTTTTCGAGAACTTACCTATGATAATATGCCGCATTTCTAGTGACGTCAGTATTTCTTCGCTTGTTTAGCCTGCAAAAGGAAACATAAAAATTTTAAAGAATATCTGCAGCTGCAGTAATCCATAGGGATATCTAGAATACCTTTATTTAAGTTGGCCGGTATAATACAAGCTTTTTATTATATTTATCGACCAATGTATAGGTATAGTTAAGTAATCTAGGTGGTAATTGTACAATAATTTTCAAACAGTTATTAATTTTAGTATAATCAGTAGGTAACTTAGAGACAAGGTAAACAACAATATACAAGTACCTGCCCCAATGATGCTGTTTATTCCACTACTACTACAATTACTTGTTATTTTTAATCATCTATAAACCTTCATTAATACTATGATGACAACGAAAATATTGACCGTAGATATTTTAGTGACAATAAACTCAATTGCACGTTATATTTAAAATTCCTCATATTATTTGGTAGCGGAAACCGGTTGGGAAGGACAAACATTTATTTATTTTCGAATACCAAACATACCTACTGGTGTCATCGCTATTCGCTAACCAACAAAAAGATTGAAACTGGAAATAAACGAGGTAAGAGGACACAATTCACGGTCACAAGGTTTTCGCTAATTAACGCATTTACGTAAAATAGTGAGGGCTTAAACTAGAGTACTTACAAATAAAAACAATCGCCAGCTCCTTAAAAATAACAGTGGTAGCTAAAGTAAAGCTTACGTTATACTAGAGTAAAAGTTTAACCATAAACCAAGGTAACCCGTTAATGCTCACAACAAAGCCGCGCTGACCCACTTACGGCGGAGGTAAATGACCAGCTTAAATACTTACGATATGGAACTGACCACTGCAAAGAGCTGCGTTTGCACTAATTGACAACTCAAACACTTTTTTAAGTTTTTTTTTAATATGAAATGCGCGGGAAGAGCGGCCGCGCATGCGCCCTGCTCGATCGAGAGTGACGTGCGCGGAAGCTGGCCCGCTGCGTTTTATATCTAGACATTTAACAGTTATATTTGAAGAACTGCAAGAGCCGCAGAGCGGTCGTCGTCGTAGGAATGACACTTATCATTTTTAAATTTGTTATTGTTGTTCTGTAAAATAATTTACAAGAAACTTGAAATAAGTAGGTAATATATAATAATACTTACATAGAGTGAGTCTGATGCTAAGATCCTTGAAAGATATTTTACTTCTCTAAATACCTAATAGTTGCAGTTGCAGTATTTCACCGACGCAAGTGCGATGCCCAACAATATAATTTAAAGGTTGCCTGGAAGGAATTGCGTTAAATCAATAAGACCGCTCACTGTATACTTCTTCCTATTCTTACTTCATACATATTTGTGTATTATTCCTATCTGTGCAATAAATTTTATTCATTCATTTAAATTAGTTGTTAAGCATTGAGTAGAGTAACTAGAGAGTGCAGAGATGCGTCTTAATAATATTGACAATTGCTTGTAACGCATCTCGGTATTATAATGTGACCGATACAAGAATAAAAAAAGTTAAAATAAATAATTTTGCACCCTTAACATGATTTTTTAAAGCGTAGCGTAGGTACAGGCGTTGTTTTTCTGGTTTTGATGGGCGATGGGCTATGGTCAAGCAATAATATAGTATACAACATTTTATGAATTTTACTAAGAGAAAATGTACGATATTTGCTCTAAAAGAGATAAGAAATAACTTAGACAAACGTGTTTACAAAATGCAGCACAATTAAACTTGCAGAAAAGTATAATTATCTTCTCTTCCTTTTCTTGGACTAAAATCTCGCTGTCGTCTGTTCCACTGATCTCAATATGTTTCAAATTAATTATTATTCGCGAATATCCTACTTAACTCTGGAAACATGTTTTTATTTATAGGACCAGTACATGTTATGGCTAAAAACTAGGGCATCTGATGGACTTGATATTCAGCGCGCGGGACTTGTTCTCTGAGCGGGTAATAAAATAAGGATTGTTAAACAATAATATATTCGTAAGTACCACTTATTTGCCAAATGAGTTTTGGTAAAATTACGTACCGTCCTTTACATTAAAGTACGATTTTTATTTGCTAAAATATGAACTATTTCCATAGAAAACTAATATTAGTTTAGGAAATCTATTTACTCTCCTTGCGACATATTTAATTTACTTTCTTGAAAACACATGATTTGCACAACCTTTTATGAAGTAATTATGGCTTTAATTGTAGTGTACTTACAACCACCACCGCGCCTTTACAATACAATGCAACTTGTTGCTAGAACAACTGTGCAAACATAACCCAAATAGACGAGCTAGAAAAATATTAGACACGTGAGATTATAATGACCTTAAAAGGATTAGGTTTTTACTTACTTCAAATTCTCAAACAACATACGTACCATATTTAATATTTTATTGAAAATATATCACTTTAAGCAAGTATAAAAAGCCCGACGTAAAAATACTTATCACAAAATGCTGATAACTATACTTTAGCATAGCCTATTAACAATAAATTGGTTTTGATCTATCCGTAGGATCTTTTGATGGAGTTACCGCGGCTTTTCTTTGTTGATTGACCTGAAAAATATACAAATTATAATTAAGGTGCTTTTGGTAGCGTAGGTATATCTAAAATAATCCTTTTCTATTTTATGTAAGTATTTTCATTATTTTCCCACTGGCCGGCATAGTATTTATATAGAATACAAAAAATCTAAATCATCCATTTTGACATGCCTTTAAATCGTATTAGTGGGTACAGCCAAGCGTACTTTGATGCACAGAGAAAATGTTTCTGGGTCACCTGGGTGCTTTCACTTTGATTGGTTAGGAGCTTTGGGTTTGTCGAGGATTTACAACAGTAGAAATAGGTTAATTAACTTACCACTGAGTTCATTTTTATCGGAGTAGGCAGTCGGCTCTTCAATCTTGCCTTCGAATAACACCAGCCCTTGGCTGTTATCTCTGATGAAGAAGATGAAAGGGCGATCCACACGGAGTTGCACGCCGTTCTGAATGAGAGGGATAACCATGGCGGCCGTAGCTGCCGCGGCGACTGTGCCCACCTCGTCGACCGCTATGTGGACCTAAGTTAAAAACAGACAGTTTTTTTTTTGACGGACCTAATCACTAAATAGTGATTAGGTCCACTATTACCACTCAGGTATAAATATACCAGAGTGGTAATATATTTATAGTGGGCGCGGACTTGCGGGGGAGCAGAAGGCTCGTACCCCTTAAAAACAGACAGTTGTGCCAGCCCAGCTCATATACGATTTCAACGAGGGGCTAGTATGCCTTGAATAAAATCAATCAGGCCTAAGTCGACCATTGCTGCCCAAATGCGGATTGGTCGACTTCACACACAATTTTTGCATTTCATATGCAGGTTTTCTCGCATTGACATTAAAAATTAATTTCATTGTATTTGTGGGATTCGAACAATAATGGCGGCGGCTGTGATCCGCTAGACCATCGACGCTCTTACCACAATCAGTGTAATGTATAAAATAAAATTGCATTTATATAGATCTGTCACTACACTGGCCCAGTGATCCAAGACGCGCTGAAATCTATTTAAGCTCACTCAAAGCCCGTACCGAATTGCTGTCAGCGGGCGAAACCCATACTTGTTTTTGCTTTCCTGATCGCTGACGGTGCTGAAAGTCTGATTCGGAATGCGCCCCTAGGTTCAAGAAGAAACAAAGATCGCAAACCTTCGTTGTGCGTTTATCGTACCAACCTCGTACCTATATCAATTTGACTACGGTCATGCTAAGATAATTTTAGACTCTACCGAATTAAGTATTATTTTACCTTGTGGAACATGTTGTTTATTTGTGCCGCAGAATCACCTTCAAACATTCCAGATAGATTCGCTTTAGAAGAAAATAATGAAGTAATTCGCATCTGAAAAAAAATACAATGCAGTGATTTATTAATAGTACATTACGATACAAGGATCGATGGTGGCAAAGTACAAACGAGGTGACTTTTGTAAGCCCGAGCCTTAGGTGGGGGTTTATATGTCACGAGGTTGTTATAAAACCTAAGATCCGTGTGTTGTACCAAGTTTTTCAATACACTTGTGAGAAAACGGGTAACGCAACATGAAAAATAATGCAAATTCTAGCGCCAATCTCATACTAAAAATTGAATAAGAATAATTAATGAGAAAAGACACTCGTGAACATCCAGCCTAATTCTAAGACATTCGATTATTATTAATCGATTCTTCATTAAAATTGAGATAGATAGGTAATTTTATTTTTATACTGGCTGATAATATTTTTCATACATAATTTGTTGAAATAAAAAAAAACATAAATGCTTTTTTCTTTGTAAGAATCGATTCAGTTTATTTTTTGATATTCCAATGTTCCTGCCTGGAAATATTTCTGTTAGAACTTGTAGAAATAAGAAAAAAGTTAATTAAAATCACACTTGTTCGGTAAATCGCACCCTACCGTACAGTTTACTGTCTTCGGAAGTTAAATTTTTGAGCAAGGTGTATTGAAATAGTACATTGTACGACGTTTCTCAATACACTTGTGAGAACACAGGTAACGCAACATGAAAAACAATGCAAATTCTACAAAATTTGCGCCAATCTCGTACTAAAAATTGGTTTCCTTTCTAAAAGCATAATTATTGAGAAAAGGCACTCGCGAACGTTCAGCCTCTACGACATTCGATTATCATTAATCGATTCTTCTTTGAAACCAAGCTAATTTTATTTTTATTATTGAAAATGATATTGGCTGATAATATTTTTCATACATAATTTATTGATATAAAAAAATATAAATGCTTTTTTCTCTTTGTGAGAATCGATGAAAATATATCTGTTAGAATATGTTAAATAAAAAAAAAAAACACACTTGTTCGCTAAATGGCATTACCGTACAGTTTACTGCCGTCGTAAGTTCAATTTTCGAGCAAGGTGTATTAAAAAAGAATAAAATATACCTTAAATATAACTTAAGTTAAAGAGTTCACTTATGGCACGATACCAAAATGTGCTTTATTTTCTCTTAATTTTGTTACATATCTATTATTATAAACAATCTAATTGTAAGGTAAATAGCATTTCAAAGATTATTAATTTTACTTTAAAACAAGTTTAATTATTTTATTATGTGAAACGCGTACAACGTTGATGTCTTTTGTTTGTAAACAATACGGAGTATAAAAGACATCAACGCATTCTCTTACATTTTAAATAAATATGATTATACTAGCTGTCCGCCCGTGGCATTCTGTAAGATTTTTCCGTGGAAATAACACTTTCCCGTATCTTAATATTAATTAATCTATCTCCATTCCAAATTAGATTCAAATCCGTTTTGTAGTTTAAGCGTGAAAGCGAATAAACAGACTGCATAGTTTAAAATAAGATCAACTTACACTCTGCAAGGCAGCAACCATATCTTCGTTGTAATCTATCTTAAACTGTGGCAGCATGAGTGTCACGTCAGTAGGGTCAAACAGAGAGGATATTTGTGGCAGACCCATGTAGGGCAGATCACGAACCAATGCTGTGAGCCCTTCACGCTCCTGCGGTACCAGCAGAATCATAGAATAATGACCACCCTAGAAAACAAAACTCTTAAGTATTCCATCATATTTAACTCAACATAAGACCAAAGATTTCTACCTATGTCAAAGTTTGACCTATGGCTTCAAGCGTTTCAATTTTAAATATTAAATAAATATTTAATATTGAAACG
Organism: Carpatolechia fugitivella; assembly: GCA_951230895.1. Taxonomy (NCBI): domain Eukaryota; kingdom Metazoa; phylum Arthropoda; class Insecta; order Lepidoptera; family Gelechiidae; genus Carpatolechia; species Carpatolechia fugitivella. The sequence goes on from OX579645.1 coordinate 9,488,226, forward strand.
CTTGAAGCCAAATAAATATTTAAAACTTTAGTTTTCCAATCTTAACATAACGTTTCTTTTCAAATGTGTGGACATATACCGTAAAAATAGTTTATCTGTTTCGATCTTGAAGTATATCATGCTTTGCTATGCAACCATCTTTGTCTAGCTTGCATTTAATACATTATTTGAAAATTCTAAATTATTCCATTATATTATTTGTTACAATACCTCATAGGGCAACTCAAGAGCGTGTGTCCTAAGGTTGTCCACATAGGCGTAGTTGAGTTCAGCGTGCAGCTCCATCATGGCGACGGTGTTGCACACGCCCTGATGATAGAAGCACCCACCGCGCGTGCTGCGAGGGTCGAAGTGATTCTTCCACGTGCTCTTGAAATACAAGGCATTGGTCAGCAGGATTCCTGTCGCCGGGGTGATTTGTGCTGCAGAGTAAAAATAAAATGTTACTTAGTAATCTCTAGTAACAACGACAATCAACTAACACCCATGACCCAATGCAAGTAGTTTTTCGTCACTTAAATATAAGGTTTCTAAGTACGAAAATACCCGTAAATCAAAAAGGGGGAAGGTTCTTTGAAAATTAACAACTTTTCCCGAGGCTGACAGAAAAAAAGTACGTACTATAGGAGACGGATTTTGCATCTGATAACTTTTGTTCCTTGGGGAAATTGTTTAGTATCATAACCTAAACTCCGTTTCCGCTTTTTCTGTATCATCCTGTATAATAATAGTAAACAAAATACCTACCAGGGTCAATAATATGAGGTATCAAACCCCTAGTACGATTGTTGATCCAGCCGTTGATAACGTTTGCAGCGGGGACCGGATCCCGGAAGTTCATTTTACAGACTTCAGTCATATAAACCGTCCTCAGCATCACCTCGTATTCCTTTCTCAACATTAATTTGTCTGACACAAACACTGCGTCGGTATTCTGCAGGTCTGCTCCAGACACATTGCCCTAAAACAAGAAAAATGTCTTTTCTAACGAACTGTTGTCAGTCATCCGGATCTTTTTGACTGTCCTATGATTTTTGCGAAGATCCAGTTTTTTTCAATTATCCTACTATAAAAGCAACGCCTTGCATTACAGGGCATATCCACAGAGTGAAGAAAAGACGAGCTCTTCGCTCTTGAGGCGACACGCTTCAGAAACCTGAACCAGAGATGTGACAGAAGAAATTAACATTGCAGTATATTATTATAGTATGTTGACAACCAATTAATGTGGCATGCCTGCAGGTTACATAATATAGACCAATTGAAATGCGCTCTTAAATGTTATATTCAAAAGCCTTATCAATCGACAAATACGTCGAGACGAGACTTTACGAACTTTCCCGTAAATGCGACAAAATCTGCTCTGTACCTGTGTTCAGTAAGTACCTATAGTCACGATGGAAAAGACCATGATATGATTCGATAAACGTTTGCCGATATCCGTGCCCCCTGAACAGTGAAGTCAACTTAATTTTGGACGCTTTACCTTTTACTCTCTGCTCAAGCTCAACATGTGCACTAAAGTTCAGCTATCGCTTTGGCCGAAACAATCAATTTGGAGAAAACTTTACCTACCTTTAATGCCGTCAAGTACAAATTTAGCTGCTCTCTATACTCTTCTTTATTGGGAGACAGTCTCAACGCGCTTCTTATTTCACTCGCGGTCCCTCCACTAGCACCTTCCAAAATCATCGCCAGTGTCGACTTTATACTCGCCGGCGAAACGATCACGTTGCCTTTGCGCTCCTCGGAGGCGTACTTTAAAAGATCTATGTCGAAAAAGTTAAGTCGCGCATTCTCAGGCAACTTCTGTCCAGCATGGCAGTGAATCAGCGTGAAGATTACCACTGAAATATTTTAATAATATCATTTGTAACACATGTGTTTGAGGTTTTATGCGCAGTTCCGGTTGTCGTCAACTCGTCACGTAAACAGAACGCTGGACGAAGTAGTGGAGGTGTGATTAAAATGCTAACAGTGGTCAAGAAAAACAATGCAATACGAACGTTTTAAACCAATTTTTTCTTAGATTATTATATTATAAGTAGGCAAGCAACACGAACATGGGATTACATCGTTTACGGTGCTTTGATGCAAGACTGTGCCCATTTGAAAGCATACACATTATCCCCTTCGTCCAGCTTTATTTTTCGTGACGTGATCTAAACCGGACGTACGCTAATGACTACAATGATAATAATTTAAACATGATTTGACTACAATCTTATATAAGATAGCGCTCTGCCCGCAACTTCGTTTGCGTGATCAAATTTTTCTTCTAGTACAAATCTGAAGATGGCTTGAGGCGTATCAAGATGACACATGCACCAGTCTCCCAGCAATACTACTTGGAAAACAGCATCTAATTCCTTGCTAGTTTATGCGTGATTCGCGAACAAACATACAGACAGACAGATAATAATTCTAAAAATACATTATATATACATTTTTCACAAATATCTTCTATGTATAGACATCAACTAATGTACCTCGTTCATATGCACACACCAGAAGAATAAGTTATACCCGTACCATAAGAATACATTGTTACTCAGAAACATAAATTCATAAGCATTACATACAATATATAGAAAAAACATAGGAAAATCCTACTTGATGATTATCTAATGATCACTAAAACAAGCCAAACATCTGTTTTTTTTTTATTAGCAAAAACATCAACATTATCATTGTAACAACGACAATCAACTAACGACCCATCAATGCAGGTACTTTCATTACTTGAATAATAATTATAACTTACTTATCGTAGGTAGTATAATTAATTAAATTACTCACCAATTCGTATGAAATGCATTTTTAACAAGTTATTAAACCTACGACTTGGCTCACGGGCCTAAACTACAAAACTAAAAGTAAATTACTTATGGAACGTGCAGTCAGTAGTCAGTTTACAAATTGACAGAGAAGGAAAATAAAATAAAAAATAATAAATGAATGAAGAAGCAAGAAACAGGTTGAATGACCAACGGAAGTGACCAATGACGACCCATTATTTCCTTGTTGTTCGGGCTTAGGGCCAATCAGAGCGTCTTTATGTAATTGGTGTTCTTAAAATGAGTCATGCGAAGACCTGCGGTCGTTGCTAGGATATGATACAGTTTCTGTGGATCAAGGATCTTTTATCGAATGAACAGTTCAGCCGATGTAATGATTTTTATCAAATTTGATCAGTTATTATTAGAATATAATATGATGCTCACGCTACCCTCTCCTGAGTATTGCTCTGCACCAAGAGGAGCTCTTTGCTGCGCTCTCTACGGCGTAGGGGGTAGCGGCTACGGCGCGGCGTAGCAAGTGTAGCAACGCACGGGTTTTTCGTAAAATCGCGCACTAATTTGTCGTCTAAATTTTTTATGTAATTTTCTTCGAATTGTGTTTTTTATCGAGCTAGTGTATTTTATTTTACTTTATTAGAGACAGCTGATGAAAACAGTAGTATAACCATGTATAACTACGAGGACCTTTTGTACTGCCTTGTTGTCACTAGGTATAGGTCGCGCAACATGTTCGCTAACTCCAAAAGGGTAACAGGTGGGTCCGTCACGATTTCTTCTGTATACTCAATATTTTTAAGTAGTTTGATAGGAAAATTAAAACTAAGTAAAATAAGCACATATTTTTTTAATATAATTGATATTAAAATATTTATATAATACAAATGGCACCTATAAAGATTGAGTTTATAAAAATATTCCTGTACGGACAAGCAACCAAATGAGATCGCATAATAACTAACAAGTCGCAATTCTATTAAAAATTAAAATAAAAATTTATAATATTATACTTAGTTAGATACTTAACTATATTTAAACAACACTCGTGGAAATGCAATTGGAAAAAACATTACAAATTATGAAGTTGGTACGCCGCCACTGCTAGCGAGAAATTATGTATTACAACTAAAGTCTACATTACATTTACAGGGTTTAACAAAGCTACAGAAATTACCCACAATATTCGTACGTCGATTTACTTCATATTATTTACTAACCAAGAAATCTGTAGAAGTTGTGATATATATACAAAAAGTGCATAAAACGCAAATAAAAAAAAATTATAATAAACGACATTTGAGCATCAGTGTTAGAAACTCAAAAATAGAATATAAGAAAAATGACTGAAAATAAAGTAAAATAAGACCAGTCTTACCTACTAATTTCTTAAGTACTGCCGTAAACTGCACAGCATAATTCACATGTTTATTGAGGAAATAAGAAAGAACATAGTTTAAATTGAAAATTCATTTTCACAAAGCTTCTGACACTGATGTTAAATTTCCTGTTTGCCGGTCAAAACCATGTAAATCTCGAGGACTATTGTCATGTTCATGATATAGAATCTGTTTATAGCGTATTGTCAAATAATATTAAGTATTTTTCATCTATGTCCGTGTTTAGGATAGCTTAAAGGCACCGTCGACGAGAGAGGGGTCGGCCACACGGCCGGTGAAGAGCAGCTGCCTGGTTGCCTCATCCTGGATGAAGAACAGGAAAGGCTTGTTGGCCACCACCTCGAAACTCGTCTCGTTGTCCTCACCGAACTTGTTCACCAACGATATTTCTAAAATGAAAGCATACAATATTAGTTTGGTACGAAGTTGATACGCATTGCAAAACTGGCAGGATCAGGCTGGATGCGGATAGCACAGGACCGTGAGGAGTGGCGCAGGCGAGAAAAGGCCTATACCCAGCAGTGGGCGGATGTGGGCTGGAAAAGATGTTGACGAGCTGCCGTCCAGTTGAAAGCGTCGGATGATGAAGTGGGATGATTTCGTTGTTCGACTATAACTTTTCAAATACGCATCATCCTCATCAACATCATCATACGATCACGCTCCTATTATCCCCGAAAGGGTGAGCAGAACTCTAGTGGACTGCCAAGGAGCACACACTAGTAAAACCACGTTTGGCAATGTTTCTGGGTTAAGATTCGGCAAATACCCACCTAAACAAAGCTAAAGGTCTACACCGAACTTCACGTTATGAAACTAATAAAAAGATTATAAAATTGTAAATGAACAAGTACAAGAACAATAGAAAAAGATGCGAAGTTAAGAACTGCGGATTATTATTAATGTTCTTGAAGAACTAAGTTACCTGTGGCGGAGTAAACGATGCTGCCGAGCTCGTTGACCTCGATTCCGGATCTCTGGAGGACCTTGGACACGCGCAGCCGCTTATGCAGGTTCTGACCGCGCGCGATGCCGGGGAACGAAGCCGTGTCCTCAAACGCCTGTCGGATGCCGAGCTGGAGGACAAAGCAGAATAAGTCAGTCATTGGTGAGAAAAGTGTTTTATTTAGGTATTCATATCACATACTTCAGCTTACTAAGCATGCTACTAAGATACAAAATAATAACTTAAGTATAATTTGCACAAAAAAAAAACAGTTTTTTGTAGTAAACGTTATTAATATACATTAATAACTGCACTAAACAACAGAACTAAACCGCGTCCCTACATTGATATACATACTCACCGGCGGCACAACTAACTAACTGTAAGTATTCCCTGTAATGAAGGGTGGGCGCCTTCATTACAGGGAATACTCGTGATTCTTTATAATTATATTAGTTACAGCTGATGTTAGTTAAAAAGTAGTTAATTTAACGTTTATTTAAGTGGGTTTAATTTATCGAAAAATTATCAATAAATCAATTGTAATGTATAACAATAAGCGTAGCTTAAAATTAACCCGAAATACAAGGGTGGGCGGTTAGATGTGCCGTGCCGGTGAGTATATATAGATATTTTGGGAAATCTAAAACAATTTTAACTAAAAAATGTTTGTCGAAGTCTCGGGCACAGCTAGTATATAATACTCGGAGGAATTTCTTCCAAGATTTTATAATATAAGACGTTGCTTGCGTATATTTTATAATATTAATACCTCAATTAATCGACACAGCATTAGAAACCATTAAAGACAGCAAAAATTGTTCTAAAATTAAATTCGCATAGCTAAGCCTTAATTCGCTCATGGATGGGTTAGATCCTGATGCCTAGATAAAGGCATTATGAGCTGCCTTAATTAGGTAGTACATCATTCGCATTTGTTATAAACTATACTATATGCTTGCTTTGTTTGAAAAATATTATTCGACCGACAATTATAGTTGTCTTCATTTAATTAAACATAATACATAAAGTAATGTCAGGTGGATAAAGTTTTTAACTGTTATGGCCAGAAATTAGAGTATTCTTACCTCTTTAAGAATGCCATCCAGCAAGGAAGTGTAGTCAAACTTAAATTTGGGCAGTAAGACGTCGACCAAATGCTCTTGAAGGTAAAACAGTTCCGAGCGAAGGTCACTTAGACCATTAAGGATCCTGGGCAGACCGGTCAACGAGTTGGGCACTATGATGTACATGGCGAACTTGTTACCCTGAAAGAAATGTCGTACTGAGTGTAAGTCGAAATATCTACAGCCCCCGCACCACTTTTTATCTGTGGTCGGGGAAAGAGGCTGCTATACTTAAGGTCAGTCAATAGTATTTTTCTCCCTCTCACTCCATAATGACTTGATTATGTACCAGATAAATAGAGGGAATTATGTTCAGCTCATTAAATCAACTAATGATTTGCCGATGCTTATCACTTTAAAGTACCGAATATTTATCATTTATCTATACTGACCGCGTTATACAGTAGACATTTTTACTTACCAAATAAGGCATTCTCAATATCTTTGCATCGTATTTAGTAGACTCTGTGTAATAGAATTGGTCCTTAATGGTCATAAAAGGGATTTGTTTCTGGACGCTAGGAGCCACGTAGAAAGGCCCGGGTTTGGTCTGGTTCGGAGCGAACTGGTGGCGCCACGTGCCCTTGAAGTAAAGTGTGTTGAGGACGAGAACCAATACGCCTGTGACATCATCTAAAAATCCAATTAAATTCAATTAAAAGTCTATACATATGATAAAATTGTAACTGGTCGATGTCTATACATAGAAGATATCTGAGAAGAACTATGAGGGGGTCTTTTTAAGAGCAATAAAAGCCAAAACAATTATTTTTAGAATTTTTGTCTGTCTACTCGTACGTACTTCATAAAATTGGATACGGTTTTCAAAGTTGTATTGCTGGACGTCTAACTTAAAAACTGGTGCATCTTTTATCTTGATGCGCGGCCTGGCAACTGAGTTTCCTTTTTTTTTTCATTGTTGTGCTAGAAAACATCTTGGAGATAAAAATTTAATCAAGCAAGCGAAGTCTAGGTTTGGTATTTATGAAAATTCGCACCTTCATTCACCAAATTAAGAATATGCCCCTCAGTCTTATTAGCAACCCATGAGTTGATCTCTTTCACGGCTAGTGCAGCCGCATCGAAGTCGATTTTCTTTAATTCAGTCTTGTAGTACTCCTGAGCGATTGCTGCGAACCGCTGACGGGGCTCCGCAATGTCATCCACGTAGATTCTGTTACCTAGATTCAGGATGTACTGAGTGGATTTGGTCTGTGGAAAAATCATTTAAACATCATTAATCATCATTTAAAGGTCTATAGTCTTCTTTCATCGTGTGACAGCTGGCGCACTCTATTGTCGAAAGTTTCTAAGCCGCCCAAAAGGCCTCTGACATGGCTTTTTGCTGACGGCAAAACAATATCCCCTTGTATGCGGCTGTCAAGACGTATTGACGCAGCGACGCGACGCAAGCGCCGCACACAAAGGAATGTTACAATATCGCGCGCACCGCATAGTATCGATTAAGGTCTGTAGTAATACTGAATGTTTAAAAAATAAAGTATTATAAGCTCACAATCCACGCACCTCAAGAGACTGAATAATGGATGAGAATTTTCTTCGCACTTCATTTCTTTTCAGGTCGAAACCCAGCACGTTGGAGAGCTCTGACTGAGTGGTGCCGGTGGCAGCTTCGGTCAAGATCGCAAGAGCCAACTTCAAACCCAGAGGAGAAAGAAGAAAGTTCTCATTGGTCGATGATGCTACACGCTGCACAGAAGAGAAATATTTATAATATACAAAAAAACTGTCCGTTACAGTCCTTGGTTAGACGGTAATGTAAAGTTTTAATTAAATTAAGTACAGGATTAAGATTTTAATAGCTACCCTATCTAAATATGACTACGGAGAACATAAGAGTGTTTGGGAGATTCTGGTATCTTTTAAACAAAAGTGTACATCATACTCGTAGTTAAGAATAAAGATAGATTTATCCTTACTTTAGTAAGAGTCCAGTCAAATTTGTCGTAGTCGGTGGATGCGGGAGCGTAGTCATCCACAGAGTCCCAATAATCGAGGTCAACGAGGGTTCCGTTGGCCGGGCTCACCGCCACAGCCTGCACGTTCGGGTACCCGAACACATTGTGTAGGGTTTCCGCGTCTATAGGTGCGTTTCCACAAACAACAAAGGGCGCTACGAAAAAAGATCAAGTTGAATTGGGTGTTCGAGGAAAATCCTATTCAATAATATCGGTAATTAACATCATATTATTATCTTCACATAATATAATATAATAGTACCTGGGCGACCGAGCTTTGCTTGTGGGACAACCGGTTTTTAAACTCATAACGTAACCCTTATTTTTTTTTTCATATCAAGAAAAAAATATTATTAAAGTAAAAACCATTCTAGCTCAGCTATTTTTACTTAGATAGAACATCTATTCCATGCACCCCACGTTTTTCATTTTAAGTAAATGTTACGCTGGTGTTTTGAGGAGATTATAATAAAAAAACTAATTCAATTATATAAACGTCTTGATTCTTTAATAATACCCGGCGCCTCCACCATGCGAAACAAGTTTTCATGAGGACAGTCTACAATAGAATCAGCTCTTGAGCGTTCGAAACATATTTGTTTCTTCTAAATTCAAATAAACCCGACGATTCTATAAGTATTTTCTGCCAGCAATAACCAACGAGGCTGAGACGTATAGGGTATGAACACATACCTAACACACCTACCCTACACCTACACTACACCTACCCTACACCTACCTTACATCTACCCTACACCTACCCTACACCTACCCAACACCTACCCAACACCCACCCTACACCCACCCTACACCTACCCTACATCTACCCTACACCCACCCTACACCCACACCATTGTAGAACATTTTTTTGTACTATTTCCGCTGCGTAAATGCGATGAAAGAAATTTTTAAGCAAATTTTTTTACGCCTTGGTTCACGTTACTCAAGTTTTAGCAAGGATCCCTAATTTTTTCTAGTAATAAATATAGCCTTTGTTACTCAGGCAGGGATAATGTAGCATTCAAATGGTGGTGAAAGAATTTTTATAATCGGTTTAGTAGCTTTTGAGTTTATTCGTTACAAACATACAAAAATACAAAGCTTTCGTCTTTATTATATTAGTATAAATATATACAAGAATTGCTCGTTTAAAGTATATATTAGATAGATATCTCTGTTTAATAGTTTGTGGTAATGTAATGGTGGTCGTTTCGTGTGAAATTTAGTCTTATAAGTAAAACTTTGACGTGGCCGTAAAAACAAAATCCAAACGACAAATAGCGTACTGTCACGTACTGTTTAGCTATGACGAGTAATTTAAATTTTTCCATATACAATACTAATGAATCAGAAACTGAAACCCCGCAAAGCAAATTTTTGAGCACGTACAGAACCGGTACAAGTGCCTATGTAATTAAATTGCTTCGAGACAAACATTTCAAGAAGGTATTTTCATAACACTACAGCATCGACTTTACGTCCACTAAGTGGGCTGATATAAGCGGCAAATCATATAGTCTGAAGGTTATAATAAAAGATGCATGGATCTAGAAACACTATATATAAGTATTTGTCACGTCATCATCAGTGTAGCTAAACAAACGTACCACTGATTGGATACCACAAAGGACGCCTAAAATAACAAAAATTAAAGTAATTTAACTCACTGATTTATAGATAATAAATGAGTTTATTATACATAGGCATATATAAAAAACTATTTTAATTATGAAGACTGATAAACAACTTCCTATCTACTCTGGCGAGCGCATTTAACCCATTGACCTGAAGATTACTTACTTACTTCCAGCAATCAAAGAACAACAAGTAACCTTAGAAAGATTAAGTATGTAAATACCTATATAAATCTAAATAAATCTACCTACAAGGTTCAAAGTTAATATTTTATTTTAAACAACATTACTAATTGTAGATATATTGGTAAAAAAATCACATAAATAAGATTAAAAATATTCAGGTACAAATAATTATAAGTACTAAATCAGATAAGGTATACGATGAAAAATTACTTACCGACAAAAAGTAAAATATACAGACTCAGAGACATCTTAACTTGCAAAACAAGGAAAATCCAAGAGGGACAAAAAACTGAGTTCAAGGTAACGTGATACCCGGAGGTGGCAGAGTGCAAACTGTTGGGTTAGACGTTCAAACCATTTGACTGATTACTAAAGCTATTAGCTATCTGGTTTGTTAATTTTGCTTTTTTATTAATTAAATAATAATAAAAACGCGTCCACTCGTCCGAGTTCGAATCGCAACTGACAAGGCAAGAGTATGGACGGCGAAGGCGAAGGCGGCGGCGTCTTGACGACCGGTTTCTTGTATGCTCGGCTCGCCACATGCAATTTTAGGAATTTAAATCTTCACGAACCTACTCATTAGTTAATACTTACAGACTGATAAAAAACTGCAGATTACTCCGTCAGTAGAGTACTCTACTTATCATATACTTACATGCCAATGACGATGCTACATTTTGTTTATTTTTTGCCAGCCAGAAAAAGCATCAACAAACTGTTTTCGTAAGAAAATATCAAAGTTTGAGCGATTATTATAACGAAATTTACGTTTCGTTGGATTTAGGGAAACCAGTAGGTACTTATAGATCCCTTCACGTAAAAAGAACGCTCAGCGAAGTGACCTATCATAATGAAAGTACTTTTCCAAATTCGTTTTTCAACCGATTCTGTTTTTTTTTTACGAACCGTCTGCTACTAATCTATATTTTAAAAATAATTCATAAAATATGATAAATTTAGGAACAGTTTGATCCCCTATTGACGAAAATACATTTTAATTCTTACAGCCTATTAAAAATCGAATAAAATTTACGAAACACATTTGTTGGTGAAACCGCAAATTACTAACCTACGCACTTTACGAGTATTGAATCGTGGTTGTTGGAATTGCCCAACCACAAACAACAACGCGTCGCTTTCTTTGCGTCATGATCATGATGCATCGGTGCATTCATAGATTATTATACCATGGTGGGCGTTCGAAGTTCGAACCTAGTGTCAGTGTCGAATGGAATTTATGGCCCGGTTACTAGATTGGCCGTTGAATGTGGTTCAGACACAAAACAGCTTTGTCGTTTTTCTCTGTCTAAGGTGATGTGGCACAAGGCAACTGCAAAATAATTAGGTACTTGACGTAAACTGTAAACTCTTTGGAATTCAACAGATCCGGAAGGCATAAGAATAATTGATATTGGAATAAATACTTAGCTGCAAAGACTTACCATTTTAAAGAAAATCCTAAAATCCGTTCCGGGCGAAGGTTACAGGCGCCAAATATTTTCGCCGCGGGTTTAGAAAAGGTCATCCGCGTCGAACTGGAACCAGGGTCCGGTGTCTCTTTGGAAAACTCACTCAAGTTTCCCAGCTTATAATACGTATAGTATAACCCTCCGAAGGGCTGGAGCCTACACTGAATAAAACCGCTCAGGCCTCAGCCGCCCACGCTTGGCGCTAAGCTTTGAATTTCGTCGTAGACGTGAGCTTGCATGTTTCCTGGCGATATTTTTCTTCACCGCTGCCGATATAGACCTCGCGAGTTTAATAATAATCGAAATGGCTGTTTTTATATGTTTTAAATCCCCATATCTCCGCCATTTAGAAGAAAACAAATACTACTCAGTATTATGGCTTATGTAAAAAATATAAGTAATATAATTATCGAACCTGCTTACAAAATTTCATGAGAATCGGTTGAGAAATACGACCTGTAGAGAAGAACAGCCGGACATACGAAAGCTTTTTTGCCCAAGCTGAAACGAAGACGCTTCGCACGCGCTCGGTCGATTTAAGTGTCATCATAAATTCAAAAATTTAAAACCCTTTGGTGCATGGTGAGGCTTGACTGGCAGAGGATCTAAATTTATAAAAAAAGTAATATTTTGCAAATGAAACACAAAATAAATATGAGCATAGAATCAAAACAATCAACTTTAATTACAAGCTCATAGTACAAGCTCTGCTTAGTTTGGGATCTGATGGCCGTGTATGAGATGTCCCCAGATATTTTATTTTTTTTATTACGAAATTACATAGGTTATGAAATTATTTTATTGGGATTTTAGTGCTTAAATTAAGGATTAGAGCGTGACTGCGTGAATCGCTACCATATTGCTGTCTTACCTGTATTGTTCGTTTATCATTTTTTCACTTCTCATGCTCTGAATGTGCTTATTTGTGCAGGATATAGGCTGCACAAAATCGAATTTTGTGCACAAGTGCATTAACATATCTACTCACAAATGTATCTATATTAAGGCAAAGAAAATGAGCCATACAACCAAACACAATAAGAAGTTCGTGGATAGAATTTGTTATTTTATAATATTTACTTTAATTATTTTTTTAAACATAAAAGATATTAAAATTTAAATTCAAGTACATACGGTAGGTTATTTAATTAATTTAAGAATATTATTATTATTAAATTAATTAATAGTAGGCTGTATAAGTGTATAGGTCTGCAGCCCAAGCCTAATATCAATGTCGTAAGATTAAAAAAATAAAGCGGCGGAAAACAGCTCTTGTTTCTTCGTGCGTTTATTAATTTCTTCAATTTGCTAAAATTGTTAAAAATGTCCAGTGAAGAAGAGGATTTAACACTCTCTCCTAATACGCTTATGGAAATTAATACACAGAGAGTTGTGCAACAGATATTACCGCCAAAGTCTCGGGAAAAATATCTCAAAGTTTTCGATAATTTTGTAAATTGGTTAATTAAATAAATGTTATGTTATACTACTGTTTTATTTCCTCGCAATCGAAGTGAAAAGCAGAGTTTATAACGCGTCCACAAAACCATTTTATCCTCGACATTACTATCAGCCCTCGCCTTCAGCTCGGGCTGCTAAAAGTCTCGGATAAAAATGGTTCGTTTTGTGCACTTGTTGTAAAATCTACTATTGAATTGGTTTAAAAAACAAACAATGTAAAATATGACGGTATATATTATTAAGTATTAAATTACATTTTGGATGTGCTTTTGTGCGTATATAATTTTAAAATCAGCGTTTTACTCACACGCAATTTTAACACTTTTATTCTTATAAATAGCTAAATATTAATTAGGGTTTATGACATGTGGCCTATAATTATGATAATAATAACCTTTCGTCTCTGGGGCACTTGTTAGTAGAACCGTGAACACCCAAATGTGAAGACATACCTGTTAATTAAAATATATAGTTTATAATATTATAAACTAAATGGCATTCTTCGTGCGTTAATATGATATTTGGAAATAAATACAACAAATCGATGTCAAAACTTACCACGGCTTGCGCTCGAATCTCAAGACAGTTTTGTGTATACAGTTAAATTTTACTACAAGACCTGATTTAACACGCCAATGTTAGCCACCTTAAAGTCGGACAGGGGTCGGAACTTACGACCTATTGCGGGTTATGACTTGTGATGTGACTATTCTAAAATATGTTATAGAATTGACGTCAGCTGATTTAAAACAGTCAATTATTTCTAGCTAAGATAGCAACAATTCAATCTCATATATATGTATACATTTTTTTTTATGTAGCCGTATTCGTGTCCCACTGCTGGGCAAAGGCCTACCCTCGCTTACGCCAACTGTCTCGATCTTGAGCCTCCAGATGCCAAGCCTTGTGGAAACTGTCAATGTCGTCTCGCCATCGTGTCTGAGGCAGGCCTCGACGGCGACGACCATCCTCCGGCACCCATTGCGTGGCTATTCTAGCCCACCAATCCGGGTGCATGCGGCAGTCATGTCCTGCCCAATCCCACTTCAGCTTTGCGGACTTTTGTCCAACATCTTGGATGCCAGTTTTGGAGCGTAGTTCTGTATTTCGAATACGATCTATTCTTTTTACTCCCAGAATGCTACGCTCCATGGCACGTTGGCAAACCTTGAGTCTGGACTTTTGCGCTTCCGTCAGAGACCATGTTTGTGCACCATAAGTTAAGATGGGCAAGATACACATGTCAACCAATTTCCGCTTTAGTGTTAGTAGAAGATTTCCCTTCATTAACTCCTTCATGGACAGTAGCTCTTCCAGGCTTCCAGGCGTTTTGGACATGTCTGTCAATCTCTTTATCTTGCCTGTTATCGAAGGATGCTATCTGGCCCAAGTAGGTATATTCGTCGACATAATGTATTACTTGCCCATCCACGCTGATCTTTCGTTTAGTGCTGTTGCACATGAGTTGGGTCTTTGACATATTCATTTTAGTCCAACCTCAAGGCTTGCCACGCTAATGTCCTGCAGCATAATTTCAAGTTCCGCGGCTGAAGTAGAAAACAAGACAATGTCGTCCGCAAAACGAAGGTTGGTCAGACGTTTGCTGTTGACAGTTATCGCCTTGTTTGACCATGATGGCGAAAGCCCTTTAAAAATCTCCTCCAGAACAGAGGTGAAAAGTTTTGGTGATAGAGGGTCGCCCTGCTTCATACCTCGGCGTATTTGAAATAATGGTCCTGGATTCTGCAACTGAATATTAGCTGTACTGTATTTGTAGATAGTCTTTAGGAGATGTATACATACATGTATTATATTTCAAGTTTGTTTGTATGTTTGATTTCAGCTTCTTGCATTGTGACGTTGCTCCTTAAAGCTCTCTTATGTTAAGCGTACCCTAATCATATTCAAAACGCAGAAAAATATTATTTGTATGAACCACGCACTACGGCACATACAATAAAGCAGCCTAAGAGTTCGCAGTTACTGATGATCATGGTACAGTAAAGCACTTGGACCATTTATACGAAGCCATTTGACGAGGTTTGGATCTAACTTCATGAATTATTAAAGGACACTCTTTCATATTTACACAAAACAAAATACCTACACTCATCAAAGGTGTCCAGGGATTAACTTTTCTAGAGATGTTAAATAATAGGTAGTAAGCCGTTTGTCAGTGTCAGTTATCAGTTTCTATCAATTTTGTACCTTATTCAAATTCTGAAAGAGTAAAGACTTTTTATTTAGGCACAGTACGAAGACAAACGGTTTACAATTTTTTTTTTGGAATATATAAAGTTAATCCCTAGACATTTTTGATGAGTGCATAATAATGGCTAGCTTGACCCCGATTTGGAATTCAGTTAGTTGAATGGCTCGTCAAATGGCCTCTACAATAAGCTGTGGCTTTAAAAGAAAAAGATTACCATATACATGAAGAGGAACACCCTGAACAAGGGATGGGAGCGAATGAGGAGGCCGACCCAGCGCGACACTTTGCTGGTGAGCGAGGACGTGCGGTGCGCCGACCGAACTCTTTGACCGCCATCTTGCACCGACACCACACTGTGCCCGCGAGTAGACTGACTCTCCATCTTGCATTTAGACTGGAAGAAACACTTGTCGTCAAAATATATATATTTTTAATAGGGATGATGACTATTTTTATTTTCTTTATCAGATAGATTATTAAAAATAATCGAATAAGTATTTTTCAATACACCTTGCTCGAAAATTTAACTTACGAAGGCAGTAAACTGTGCGGTAAATGCGTTTTACTGCACTAGTGCGATTTTATTACAATTTTTTTAAATTCCTACGGTCTTCAGAATTTATTATTCAGCCAGGATCATTTTGACAATAAAAAATATTTAAATCGATTCAAACAAAGAGAATTGTATTTTATATTTTTTTTATTTCAACTAATTGTATCAAAAATTGTATCAGTCAGTAATATTTTAATTATGAAAATAAAATTATCTCGATTTAACAAAGAATCAATTCGTAGAGCCGATTATCCGTAATAATGCTTATAAAAAAGAAACATCGTTTTGTAGTTGGCGTCATGTTTGTGAAATTTTCATTTAATTGTTTTACATTGAATGTTGTTTTTGTTTTACATTGAATTTTGTTTTATGAGTGATTAAGTGTTGATATTTAATGATAAATGTGAATAGTAAGAATACTCAAACTGCGCGCGATATAATAAAGGTTAGTTTTTACAACTTCTACATGATCAATTTTACCTGTAGTATCATAGCTTTTGTAGGGTACTATGTACCTTTCTTAATCATTCCAATTTAATTATTTACTATCAGTTTTCTCACAAGTGTATTGAAAAACGTCGTACAACACACGGATCTTAGGTTTTATAACAAACTCGTGACATTAGAAACCCTCACCTGCGGCTCGGGCTTACAAAAGTCACCTCGTTTGTAATATGCCACCTACGATCTTGTATCGTAATGTACTATTTTCACGTAATTAACAAATTACAGAGATATATTGAGTAGAAACAGCGTGCGTATAACGTCACGCTTGAATCAATTTTATACCTATATTGCTCCTAGTTTGACGTAGTGAGCCCCCACTTTGATAATGTAAGAAAACACAAAATACGTGGCATCCTCTCTTCTTATCTTACACATTTCTTAGGGAGGGAGAAAAGGGAGTTACTTCTATGTATATCGATTATAAATGACCGAAACAGTCACTCACCTCTAATTTCTCAAGTTGTATCTTGAGAATGTTATTGTCACCCATTAGCTTATCAATCTGACTTTGCCTCTGTACGAGTTTCTTGCTCAGGTAGTCGATCTTCTCCGATTCTTCGGAGCGGTCATTGAATTTGGGGCCGTAATCTGCGACGTTGAGTGCGCTGGATTCGGTTGTCCGCATTGAAGATGTGACGGTCGTGTCCCGCAAGCCATTCAATTCGTTTTCTTTCTCAAGAAGATCAGCTCGCAACGATGCGACAGTCTGCCCCATTTCAATTTGAATAGATTTTAGATCCTGTAATTAGATCGATTGTTATACAAACACGAAAATATAGATCTTTGTTTGCAGCTTCGCTTTCACACCTAAACGGCTGAAATCAAGCATTGGATTAACACATAGGCTTCTAACAGGATGCGGTCAGGGATTCACACGGTCTGCTTTCTTCGTATTGAAGCTTATGACATGAAACTACAGGAGACGTTCCGTCTCGCCGTAGGCGTAGTAGCGATCGACTAGGTTTAAGAGAACAACGCTGACCGCAGTGCTCGCGTGGTCCAAATACCATGTCAAATGTGCACTGATTAAAACTACTTTGTACTATAGCGAGCGCTGTTTGCGACGATTTAGCGTGTTGATTATGTGGTGTACCTTCGCCATGTTATTGCAAGTAGCCTCGGCCCGGATCCTCGCGGTGCGTTCTTCCCGCAGCGCGTCCCGCAGCGCAGCCACCACCCGCTCGGTGGTCGTATGTTTGCTCTCAAGGGAAACCATGTACTGCTTCATATCGCCGCATTCGCCGTGAACCCGATTAACAACCTCCGACAACTCTTTACGCTCTTCTCTGCAAAATATAAGTAAGCGATTTATTCATTCATATCGTTTGGGTAGTAAGGTTCTAATTTTACAATTTGTAATCAATGTAACTATTGGCGATTCAATAACACCGGACCGGACCCACTGGCTCGAATGAGGCTGCGTGTTTGTGCTACTGGAAAGCATTAGGTGTACACCTGTGTTTGGCGTATGACATTCATTATCACTATTATCAGTATTCAAAAAAAGTATCTGATGATAACTAAGTTATTGTCAATACCTCTCAGTTATCTATGTCAATACTAACATTTGCCACCAAAAGGTAAATGTAGGTATTTTGTGAGCCTTCGTGGTAATAAACTAAGTAGTAATACGTAGGGCGTAGGAAATGCACACAACGCATAAAGATTAATCTATAATAAAAACATCTCCTTTCCAACAAAAAAAGAATCATCAAAATCGATTCATAAACGATGAAGTTATCCGCGAACACACATAAAAAAATATATATACGGTCGAATTGAGAAACCTCGTTTTTTTGAAGTCGGTTTAAAAAAGAAAGAGAAGAGAGACTTACTTTAACTGCTCTATCTGTTCGACTAAAAGCTTAGTGTCCTCCGTGAGGTTTCTACCTTGCTGCAGCGTTTTTATCTCTTTGTCTTTATTAGCGAGCATATTTTTCACTCTTAGTTTGTACGAATCCCATTCTTTTTCTAGTCGTTTAGATTCATCCTTGTTTCTACCTAGATCGTTTTCCAAATGTTTTATCATAGAATGGGCATGCCGTAAATCGTTTTCTGTTTTACTATGAATTTCATTTTTCTCTTTATCTTGCTTGACGTAAAGTTGTATTCTGAAAATAAGTAGTTTTACAATTAGTAATGGCTGGTTTACACGTATTAAGTTGTTAAGTAGTTAACTAAATTTTAACTTAGTTTTTAACCAACTTAATGCGTGTAAACAGCGAATTTAGTAGTAAGTTGCAAGTTAAAATTTAGCGTGCAAGTAAACAAGTAGATTAGAACTTTTTCTATTTTTCGGGTAAGTTGGTGGGCGTGGCCTGTCAATTGACACGTTTGGACAAGCACGATTTAGTTAATTTTAAGTTAAATGCGAAGTGCGAAGTTAAGTGCGAGTGTTTTATGTTTATTTTTTGGAAATATTTTAATATATATTATTATATAGGTATATATAAAAATATAAATGATTAATATATTATTAATATTAAATATTAATCATTAAAAATAATAATAATATAATATAAAAAAGATATAATATTAATTATATAAAAATAAATATTTTATTATACTTTATTATTTTATTTATAATATTTATTACAGATTTGAATTAACTGTTGATCGTCCATCTTGGGCTAACTAAAGAGCTTAACTACTAAAATGACGTGGAAACACTTACTTAAAATTTAGTCGCTTAAAATTTTGTTAAAATTTAATTGTTAATTGACAACTTAATACGTGTAAACCAGCCATTATGTATTAAAATATTTACAAAAAATAAACATAAAACACTCGCACTTAACTTCGCACTTCGCATAACTAAATCGTGCCTGTCCAAACGTGTCAAGTGACAGGCCACGCCCACCAACTTACCCAAAAAATATAAAAAGTTCTAATCTACTTGTTTACTTGCACGCTAAATTTAACTTGCAACTTACTACTAAATTCGCTGTTTACACGCATTAAGTTGCTTAAAATTAAGTTAAATTTTGTTAACTACTAAACAACTTAATAAGTGTAAACCAGCCATAAGTGAGTTGAGTAAAAACGCGAAACTATAGTATCGTTATTTTCTCGCTGCAGACTCGGTTGTAAAACTTCTCTCTTTCCCACTCACGGGCCTTATGGGATGACGCGTCATCAGGCCCATCCATAAGCCCCTGAGTGGGAAAGAGAGAAGTTGTCTGCAGCGAGAAAATAACGATACTATAACATAATAAATTCAAACACTGCTGGGTTGCTTGGCAATCAAGCAATAAGGCCGCCCATTGCCTAGCGCTGGGTACTAGCAGCATGTAAGTATGTTGTAATTGTTTTTATGTGCAATAAGAATTTGTATTGTAGATATTGTAAAAAAAACTTTCCCTTTTATATAAAGGCAGTTTCATCGTATATTACAATCTTGAATGAACGGCGTCACAAACATCGAGGATAATATAAAAGTCGTAAGAAGCTGGTGTCATCTCGTCACCTATTTACGGGTAACAAGTTACAATTTTATATTCATTGCGTAGCCAATTCGCCTAAACTGTAGGCCCTTATCGTTTTATCACAAAATGGCCCCCGCGCCGCATTACCTACTTTGTGGTTTTATCCTGTTTTATCTTATTATTGTATTTGTAACTTGTAGCTTCGTGAAACAGACTCCTGGGCCCCGTTTCACGAAGCAACAAGTTACAATTTGATATACATTGCGTAGCCAATTCGCCTAAAATGTAAGCCCTTATCGTTTTATCTAATCATCTACGCAATTTACGTCGAATTGTACTTGTAACTTGTAGCTTCGTGAAACGGCCCCCTGCTCTTTGATTATGTCTGTGACGCCTTTCATACACGACCGTTATGTAAATGATACAGCCTTTACAAAAAACGAGATTGTATATTTTTTTTATATTGCCTATAAAAACCCATAAAATTAAGTTTGTTCATTCTTTCCGCCTACTGAAGGAAAAATGGCGATGAGCATTTAAATATTATAGATCTATCAAACATCTAATAAGGATCTCAAGATTCTCAAGGACTGTCATTTGCACAAATATTAGGCTAGATGTAAGGAAATCAGACTTGAATTAACCTATAACACCTTAACACCTTAATTCAATACATCATTCATACACCTCTTTCATTACTCAGAAAAACGAAAAGAACTGATGGACTTCAAGACCTTGAATAAAATTGGCGTCGTTTTTCTTAGCAGCCAGTAATATTTCTATTTATAATTTGTAACTCTAGCATAAACCTAAGTATCTAATTTATTAGTAAGATTCATCATCATCTCAGCTGGAAGATGTCCACTGCTGATCATAGCCCTCGTTTTCCAACGTGAGCGGTCCTGTCCAACAAGCATTCTGGCCCGTGGTCGCCATTCGAGCCTTTAGAAGCATAAGAACCTTTCAGCAGTTATCGCTTGGTCGAGCTATTGCCACTACAACTTGCTTATGTTGAAAGCTATGTCGACAACATTGGTCTTTCTATGTATCTCCTCATGTCTATTTCGATCACGTAGTGTTAGTAAGATTAGCCATACTAATATCGAAAGGAAATTCATACCTATTCACAGTTATTACCACAATTTTCACGCTCCGATACTACACTGAGCTCATGGGTATAATCCTTACCTACTTCTTTACTAATATTATAAATATCCGAAAGTAAAAATATTATAAATCCGGAAGAAACTCTGTCTGTTATGTTTCCTCGGATAAACTACTGAATTGATTTTATTAAAATTATGTACAAAGATAGTTTGATACTCAAGGTTGGATATAGGCTACTTTTTACTTCAGGAAAAATGTCTGATTCTCACACTGGTGGTGTAATGTGACACCTTACTGCAGTAAAATTACAAATTAAGTGCCATCACTAATGGAACAATTCGAGGCCAGCTATGATATCAAAGGTATGTGGAAAGTTTTCAACACAACATCCATTCTTATCGGAATTATCATCAATAAGTAGATACCTATTTTACTTAGATAGGTACACATTTCAGAACCAAACTGAAAAAGAAGGTTAGTCTAATCTTAATACAGTTTTACATGGATACTGTTGGGAAATTAGATAATTAATTAGGTACATTAGCTGCTCTTTGCGGCGGAAAAATATTTTTTTCCCTCAGGAAAATTTACAGCCACATGAGATAAACCGTGGGAATAATCTATATTTACTTTATGAGATGGTTCTACTGCACATAGCTTACACACAACTTAGTACCTCCTACGGGAAAACGTCTCATTCCCGCGGTATAATTATATTATGGGAAAAACTAAAACCATGCGGACGAAATTATGCTGAAAACTAAGCAATAAGATATGGTTGGTTAGGTCATTGTAGTTCCAATTTCAAGTAATCAGGCTATTGCATTGCATGATTGCATTTTAACTACCTACTTACAATTCATCAAAACCCTTATTCTGTTCTCTTAGAACAGATATCTCAGTTTGCAGCTCTCGTATGTGCTGCTTATGGTTGCTTGACTCAGCATTACACTTGTTAACTATTTCATTCTCCAACTGTACAATACGTTTTGCAAGAGTATCTTTATCAATATTTACTTTACGATTTTCAGTTCTCATAGTTTCAAACTTTTTTTGTTCTTTGTTAAGTTCTGTAAAAACAATTTAATTTATATTTTAATATAAAAGTTATATAGCAGTGATTAGGACATGAGGCACAAAGCAAAGAAACTAAAAATTCTTTGACTGAAAGCAACTGCACAATGACCCAGATGTGGGAAGGACTGAGCTGTGACTGGCACAAGATTGCAGAATTATGGCATCTGACACAAAAAAGAGGTTACCAGCAGTGTGGTAATAGATTATGACTGTGATAATACAAAAATTTAAGTACATAGCTACACTTTTGTAGCTCAAACAGATGAATCAAAGTTATTTTTTCCAATTCTTGTTGTCATTAAGTAGTAGTACTAATGGTCCTCTGCAACAACTAAATTGGGGTTTTCCCACTCTTTTTGTTTTTCTGAGTAATTCAAAAGATGTTATCATCCACTCCTTTACCTTCTTGGGTCCTGTGAAGTCTATCTAGTAACTCTTTCATTTCACGGTTTGTGACATTTAACTCATTTTTCAACATGGAATTTTCTAATTCTAATTGCCCATATCTCTGAGCTACGGCTTGGTCAGAAATCTGCTTCAAATCTGTTGGAAGACTGTAACCTGAAAATATATAATGAAAATATTTACTACTACTTTAAAGAAGTTTCATCACAGATTTTTCCTAAAAACTATAACCAACTAGTTCACAAAGGTTTTTATAGTAGAAAGTTAAGCCTTATTTTGAGTTTGAACAATGCACATTCTAGTAAAAACAAAGGTAAAATATGTACATACGCCGTGGCTTATAGCCATAAGATTCTGGCAAATCATCTTTAGCACTTTGAGTCATTGGGCAATTATTATGACTACATTTCTTCATTGGAACTTTTGGTGATAACACTTTTGAATGTGATGGGTAGCTTGTCTGTCGCCATGGTGCAGCAGGTGTTGATGAAAGAGTTTTTAAATTCCGAGGTATAGGTTTCTTTTTTAGTTGAGATGCAGGTTCATTGCGTAAACAAACATGTTTTTTCGGTTTTGACGATATGTTTTGGTTTTGAAGTGCTGCCCCAGTCTGTTCATCTAAATTGATAAGCAAGTTTTCTGCTTTACCAGCAAGGTCGGCAAACCAAGACATACCTGGTATTTTTTTATCAGAGCCTGTAAGATACAAGAATGCATACAACAAATTCAATCTTTGTTATATTAGTAATACTATGCTGATGAAATAATTAAAACCCTGAGTAAAATACACGGCTGCTAAGGTATTTCAAAGGATTTATTATGACGATCAATGCACAATGTTTATTTACTTGGACGAGACGTATAGTTGGGATGTATATAAGCTGATAAGTTGATAACAATAGGTAACAAATACTTCTTACCAAACAAGTTTATTTCAAAAATCCATTATACATAATTTAAAACATAATATGCCAAATGTGTGTCAGTGTATTTAGGAAGGAGTCCACAGAGAACCTTTTAACAATAAGGAGTCATGACATGAAGGAATAAATCGACTTTTCTTTTCTCTTCATACAACAGGGCACAGAATGCTCGGTCAGTCAGACAAATCCTATTCCTTTTCCGAATTCCGTTTTTCCTAATACTTTAAATCGCGTTACGTTTCCTCACTTTGTATGTGGCAATGTGCAAATAGCATTATGCCAAAACGAAAAAAAAAAAAAAAAAAAAAAAACAAACAAACAAACAAATAAACCAGTGTTGCCAGTGAGTGATAGTCAAATGTAACATGAAACAGCATAAAAAGTAACATTTACACAAGAAACATTAATTTCCCTATTTTCTGGTAGAAAATAACATCAATACTGTAATAAGGCACTTTATTACATAAAAAAAAACTGTTTTCCCTTTTGTCAAACTTTATAATTTATTGACTGACCGAATCTATTCCGGCAGCGTACGAAACCGCAGCGCCGCGCCGCCGCCGCCGGTTTACAACTAGTAACAGTTAAGGTTTAAGGAAAATTTCTGCTACCTATGTTAGCAACTAGTAGTTACTAGGGATTACGTTTTATTCCTTAATCATAGTGCACTAACTAAGCATATAAATATCTCTAAATACAGATATTTTACTCTCTCTATACAAAATTACAAAACACGAAACTACAAATTTTATAAAGAAAGATAAACTGTCCTGAAAGTAACATAAAAGTAACATATTGAGTCATGTAACGTGGAGGTAACATGAGAGGGTCAAAAGTAACGTAAAATGTTACAAAAGTAACATTCTGGCAACGCTCTGAAATAAACATAGAGGAAGTAAAACTACGTCAAATATGTAAACAGACAGAAAGAACCACAGAGTAAAGTACCCGTAATCGATTAAAGTACCGGTAATCGTGTTCCAAATCACTGGCTGTATTCCGAATCAGATTTCACGGCTCAAAGTACTGACAGCGATTACTCGCGTACCGATTCAGGCTGCGTTCCGATTTGCGCTGACAGCACTTTGAGTACCCAAGCCATTGTGACGTCACGGATTGCGTCATGACGCCGCCATCTTTCGCTAACGGCTCTTCGCCCATGCTCCAGAGCGAAATTCACGTAAGCGTAATGTCAAATTCGACTTTGACCTATTGCTTATTTATTTTTAAAAGTTAAATGTTTAATGTTTAAATGTAAAATTAACGTGTCTTACATTTATTCGGTTGAACAAAATTAAAAACACGTTATTCAATTATGAAATGGCGATAAATTACTGAAATATTTTAAATCAATCAGTTTTGTAGGTTAGGGTTGCCAGATGCTCGATAATAAAAGTATCGAGTAGGTTATGTATATATTACGATAGTTTGGACTCAGGCACATACATACATAAGATAATATCAAAGGCAATCTGATAAAATATAAATATAAATATCAAACATTCTTTTTTGTATTTTTTTAAGTTCAAGTGCCTATTTAAATCTCCATTTTTAAAAATTCGCATACCTTTTATTATTTTGGGTACTAGCCATACGAAAAGTGCTGTTTTCACAGCTGTACGATACTTTTTTAATACGTATAATAATTTAGAATTTTGCCAGTTTTGGTACGGTAATCAACATCTGGCAAAACTGAGTTATAAGCAGTTTCAGCGCGCTCAAACGCCGTTCCGTTTTGATTTCACTCATGAGCCGTATTATCGCGATTTCTGAATCGGTACGCGAGTAATCGCTGTCAGTACTTTGAGCCGTGAAATCTGATTCGGAATACAGTCTCAGAAATCGCGATAATACGGCTCATGAGCGAAATCAAAACGGAACGGCGGCGTTTGAGCGCGCTGAATCTGCTTATAACTCAGTCTTGCCAGATGTTGATTACCGTACCAAAACTGGCAAAATTCTAAATTATTATACGTATTAAAAAAGTATCGTACAGCTGTGAAAACAGCACTTTTCGTATGGCTAGTACCCAAAATAATAAAAGGTATGCGATTTTTTAAAAATGGAGATGTAAATAGGCACATGAACTTAAAAAAATACAAAAAAGAATGTTTGATATTCATATTTATATTTTATCAGATTGCCTATGATATTATCTTATGTATGTATGTGCCTGAGTCCAAACTATCGTAATATATACATAACCTACTCGATACTTTTATTATCGAACATCTGGCAACCCTAACCTACAAAACTGATTGATTTAAAATATTTCAGTAATTTATCGCCATTTCATAATTGAATAACGTGTTTTTAATTTTGTTCAACTAAATAAATATAAGACACGTTAATTTTACATTTAATCATTAAACATTTAACTTTTAAAAATAAATAAGCAATATGTCAAAGTCGAATTTTACATTACGCTTACGTAAATTTCGCTCTGGAGCATGGGCGCCGTTAGCGGAAGATGGCGGCGGTCATGACGCAATCCGTGACGTCACAATGGCTGCCGTAATCCCAATGACAGTGATTCGGTACGCAGTTTTGGGTACTCAAAGTGATGTCAGCGCAAATCGGAACGCGGCCTGGCTGGTCCGCTGGTCCAACTGCGTTTTATATTCCGTGTCGTGTCCAACTGCGACCCCAACACAGCCCACGATTAAAAAAATTTCGTCTATGGTCCAACCATTGGTCTAGCCAGTCAGCAGTCAGTTTCTACTTGCTAAAATATCACGAATATTTTACATCGTCTTTGATTGTGTTATTACGACAATAAATCTAAAAACTCTTCTTTTCCTTCCCTATCCCCATCCTGTATCCTCTCCGACACGTGACATTGGCGGAATTGTGAATACACAAAAGCCACAATAAAAAAGAAAAAAAAAACATGATAGATTTATTAGTACATTACTTATTCATCTGTGGATTTATTATAAAATTATAACACGAATTGAAAATGGATTTCGAAAGCCCGGACGTAGAGAAAGACTTTCCCGGATTATATGCTTCGGAAACTGGTCGGAGAAGCAACGAAAGTGATTGTAAGTAAACCACATAAACAAAATGGTTTTGATATCAGGTGATACTGTAACTTTTTACCATGAATATGTAACTTCTCACCAACAACTTGTAAGTAATGCTTATTGAAAGCTATATTACGTCCTGTAATATTCATTAGGTATATAATGCACAGCATACTTACAACTAAGTCAGTTTATTTGCGTATTTAGGTTTTCATTGCATTGCACAAATAACTAATAAAATAACAAACAAAACAAGCTATTGCTATTTACATAATTTATGTGTGTATATTGTTTTTTGATGTAAATTATTGCATATGGGCCAAGCTGCCTGGAATAAATGACTATTATTATTATTATTATTATAATGTGGTATTAATATCAAATTATAACATTGGTGTCCAATATCATACCTGTTTACAAATTATTTAGGTTCATAAGTAAATATACTAGATTACCTTTCTACCTAGATAAAATATGTGAATATTCTCATGTCAAAATAATATAGTGTTTTAATTTAAATAATTGATATGTTTTTGTAGCAACAAAAATATTTAAAATAAGATTTAAAAACAAAAAAATTTTTTAAGGTTAAACGTCAGCTACAGTAGCGCGCCACCAATTGAATTGTTTAATTAATGTCAGTGACTTCGATCTAAATTATTATGTGCGACAACTGTACACGACACAACGACAACCGTAAACTGACATGGAAAAAACATATCCAAGCTAAGCGAGAGGAACTTAGCCTGAAATACAAAGGAATGTATTGGCTGCTAGGAAAAAACTCCAAGCTCTCTACAGACAACAAGCTGCTTGTCTACAGCACAATATTCAAACCAATATGGACATATGGCTTACAGCTGTGGGGCTCTGCGAGCAATTCTAACATCCTCATAATACAAAAACTTCAAAACTTGATACTAAAAACATTATCAAATGCGCCATGGTTCATAACCAATGCAGAACTTCACACCGAGTTGAAAGTAAATACGGTCAAGGAAGAAATAAGAATCGAAGCTTCCAGATACAAAAATCGACTTGCTTACCACCCGAACCAACTGGCTCAGCAACTAACAATAAGAAACTACTGCAAGCGCTTAAAAAAGCGTGACATTATGGATTTGTCTAATTAATAGTGGACAATTTATGAGAAGAGGCACTTTCACTGGGAAGTGTTCTCTGCAAGCCTAGCATCCCCCAACAAATCTGTTCATAGTCTCTCTGACTGATCGCAGATCAAAAAAATATGTGCGACAATTAGGAGGGTTACAAATACCTATATTGTAGTAACTGTTTTATAGTCATAAATATAATAAATAAGTTATATATGCCGTAACTGCCAAAAGTGGCCACTTTTAACAGTTACAGCCTAAATAACTTATTGATTAAGTCCTATATTTAGGACTATAAAACAATAACTAAAATATGTTTGTAACCCTTTTATTGTCATTAAACATAATAATAATATAATGTTGATCGAAGCCACTGACAATAAGTAAATGATTTAATTCAATTGGTGGTGCTTTTTACTTCTATAAGTCTATATTATTTTTACTAACAATGTTTTGTTGGGAAATATCCACCACAATTAAATATATAAAGTGTGCCAACTACTGTGTATCATTTTTCTAATCACATGAATCAAATTAAAAAGTAATTTATATTAATACTGCAAAACTTTCCTACTTAAAAATAACATGTAAACTACCTTTAACCAGGGCCCTATTCAATAAAACTTACAATTTAAAAGTTACAATTACAATTCGTAGTTTATTGCGTGGCCAAACTACCAAGAAGATATTGGTTTAAAATTTAGGCTGATTGGCTACACAATGTACTTTGAATTGTAAGTTTTACTAAATAGGCCCCTGGTATTATATTAACTATTTGTTTTTATTGAATTAGATAATGAAAGAGAAAGTGCCTATTTAATGTCCCCTTTGCTTAGAAACATCTTTTTACAATATTGACAATAAATCAATATTAATAATAATAAAAGTTTCATAAAAAAACTAATCTTGTTACAGTCAGTGAAGGTGAGCATGAAAAGCCCAGCAAGAAGGATCTACTTGGACGCCGAAAGGACAAAAAGGAGTCTAAAAAAGATCGTGGTTATGCTGCTTTGGAAGGGGAAAGTTCACCTGAAGAGGACACAGATACAAAGTCAGTATCTGTTACATGATTATGATCATATTCATCTTTTGCATTATACTTCTTCATCGTTTTAATGGTTGAAACAATAAATTTTATTGAAACTCGAATCAATTTTATATAATATTATTTAAACTATTTTCTTTGTCTATCCACACTAATGCTTTGGAAATGCCAACTTAAGGCAAGTTTTTTTGACTTGCTCCTCCACAATTTTATGCACGTGAATCGTACCTTATAAGTAGACCCCATTATCGGAGGTGCAATTTTAAAGCTGGACTATCATTTTTAATGTTTATCAATATAAATATTTCACTAACTAAATTTACCAAGGAAGTCACTATTAAAAAACATGAATATTAAAAAATAAACGAAAAATCTAATCAAATATTGCATATTTGATTTCAAAATTTCTAAATACATACTTTGTAAGGTCGACCAATAAACTGCTTTACCTCTCTGAGGTTGAACGTCAGTTGCAAATTATAGAACAACTAACTTGACACAGGCACAAAGCCATACTAGTGCCATAAAAAAAAAAAAGATTATTTTCGTTTGCAGAACGATCTGTCAGATACCGAATATAAACCATATTGTAATACTAAAGACTTATACCTCGGATTTTCACTCAAGCGAAGATTTATGACTAAAGACAAGGCAGCATGGTCATTGACCTTAGCCTGTTCGAAAGAACGAACAAATTAAAAAAAACAAAAAAGAAATTTTCGATAACTAGAAAATTGAATGAAAAATGGTAAATCACTTTCTTGGTCGACCTTACATATAACATTACTAGCTGTTGTCCGCGACGACCGAACTAAGCGCCCTGCCCTGCTCGCCCCTGCTCAACCCTGCTCGCGCATGCTTCCCTAGTACCTTCTTAACATAACCTCATGTAAGACCGCCCGAACCATTTCACAGGTAACATCCTTGTGGGTTATGTTATCCTGATATTTTATGTTAGACAAAAAGAAGGAGAGAAATGGCCTGGCTTGCCCGAAAAATGTTTTTCTTTTATTTTTTCGTCAATTTTCTAATGATTAAGATGCCAATTTCGTAATTAACGTCCCCAAAAACCATAATAACGACACTCTTGAGATATTTAGACATTTCAACCCCAACTCGCCCCAATAGGGGATGATGGTATTTCATGTCTGCCATGAAGGATTTTAAAATCGTTATTGTTTTTGTAATCAGCGACCCGATAAATCATACTAACGACACTCATGTTGATTTTCAGACTTTGTCACCCCATTTTCCATAATTTAATTTTCCATATCATGGTCAAATGTCTGTCTTGTCCTAGTCTTTCTTTGTTGTTTAATTCTTTTGGCATTGTTGATGAATGAATTATTTATTTACTTGACATGTGAATATGATCTTTTATCAATAAATATGATATGACATGGACCTGCGTGATTGACTAAAAGCCCAATTAGCCCTAACTCAGGTGAAGCTCACCTCGGTGGGGATTTGGGGACATATTCGAGCTGAAAATATTTGTGTCGCACGTACTGTGCATGCGTAATACGCGCCGCGACCGAAGTTCGGCAGCTGATCAAATGGTGGCTGTATACTTTCATACGAGTGTTCTCAGCTGACCTCTGGACATTCCGGCCCAGAGCGGCGTATCCGCGAGAACTACCATGCATCATAAATTCAGTTAACTTGGAAGGGAATGACGAATTTGAAGTTATCGTACAAAATCATACTCGAAATCCTCGCAGGACCCTCTGATTCAAGGTACAAAATACCCGAACAGGAAGGCAACCAAGTGAAGAGTCTGAAACTAGGAGAACTCATCCAAATTTTATATCTAAACAAAAAATCAGCCAAGCACATGTCGGGCCACGCAAAGTG
Organism: Carpatolechia fugitivella; assembly: GCA_951230895.1. Lineage (NCBI taxonomy): Eukaryota > Metazoa > Arthropoda > Insecta > Lepidoptera > Gelechiidae > Carpatolechia > Carpatolechia fugitivella. Next base: position 9,518,472 of record OX579645.1, read on the forward strand.
TAGTCCGTAGTTGTCCAATACTACTTAGGTACACATTCAGGTAGCATTCATCAGGTAACATTCATCAAAATATTTTTTTATAATAAATTTGTAGTACCAAATTTCTTACTTGTACAAGTACATTTTATAAGTTGGTCTATTATTCGTTAACCTGTAAAGCCTACTTACTTGATGTTGATATTTTTTCTTTTAAATTCATCATATACACTACCGCGACCGTGATTTTTTATTCAAATACAACGGTATCGCTGGTTACACTTGACTCTAACAAAAATAAGCACTTTAAAACTAAATATTTCTGAAACGTAGTGTACGTTCAAAAATAGTTTTAGCAAACCCCCATTATTTTTATAAAACCTATCCAACGATACCTCACACTACAAGGTAGTCGTGAATAAAAAAAATAACCCCCACCCTAAAAATTTATTTTCTTTAAGATTTTATTCTTCAGCTTTGTCGGCATGGTTAATATGTATATCTATCAGTGGCGAAGGGTCCATACATGCCGATTCCCATCGGGTTACCTTACAGAAATCGCTCCAACAGCCTAATGCTAGAACTAGTAATTTACTTTCATGAAAACACGCAAGCGTAAGATACATTGTAATTTTTAATACAAGTCGAGGTGGACGACGCTCTGTAAACACGGCAATGTATCGTGCGCTCGCCCGATTGGCAATCGGTCGTTTGCGCGTGATTAGGTAGTAGGCCAGTAATGGCCGCTGGGTAAGCCGAAAATTGTCAGCCTAACCAAAGATTTCTAACGCGCGTCGCCTCGCGCTAGCGATCGTCTTTTATTTCCTCTGAGTTCGCGCCCTTCCGGCTTACCTTTGTCAAAATTTCACCCTTCGCCACTGATATCTATGCCAAATTACAGCCTTCTAGTACTAAAAGTCTCTGAGCTAAGCCGCGGACGGACAGACAGACAGACACACCGTGCTGGAGCGAGGACTCTTTCCAATTTTATAGTTTTTTACCAAAAATAGCATTTTAGCGTATTGCGGAAAGTTAAATCAACACGTATGTAAAAGTACGCAAGCTCAGAATTGCAGCGAGCGAAGAGTGGCAAGAACGAACTGCTGCTTGTGCCCGCTAATTCCTCTTGTATATACCTAAATTCATTGTAAGAACAGCCGCTAAACTTACTTCGGTCGCGTGTGCACGGTTCTAGACATACCTTGCATGCTTTAAGCGCACCACGCGAGAATCTGTCAAGTACAAGTCGTATCTATCACATATTCACTATATTATTCACTCGCGTATGCTTCTGAAGCTTGCATCCCGCTGACTCAGGCGAGCGAACTATTAGCCGCGTCAGTTATTACAAAGCTTAAATTGATAACCTTGCTGACAGAAGTCCCTCAAAATCGAAGAAAACAAAGTCATTCAAGTTCCCCACCAAGAGTAAGGAGAAACGGGAAAAATCCAGAGACAAAGAAAAGGTTTTAGAAGATGCAGTGAAGCAGAAAGAGTTAAGCGAGAAAGAGAAAAAGAAAGAAAAAGAAAAGGAAAGGAAGGAGAAAGAAAAACGAGATAAGCTTAAAGAAAAGGTCAGTATGATACGTATAATAAAATGCTTAGGAAGTGAACAGTGTAGTCCTACTAATATTTCAGGGTTTTTTAAATTTAATTTTACACGTGGCGCCATCTCTAGCAGTATTTCGTACTAGGTATAGGGTAAACTTGTAAAATAATATTTCACACACAAATTCCCTACTTTTAGATTTATTCTTTTACTTGCTACGAAAATCAAAATGCAAAGCGCAAAAAGGAATGTCAAAGCCGGGGCGCGAACCAAGAGCAATGGGACGCTAACCACTGCGCTACAGTTGCGATACTAGTACAACATAATAGTGTTAAACTTGTAAAAAATATGTTTTTATTGTAAATAAGCACTAATTCTCGACTTTCAGATTTATTCCTTTGTGATACGAAATGCTTTTCTATTCTATTCTATTCTATACGAGGGCGGCACTGAAAGTATCGGAAATCAAGGAAGTGATTTATTAGTGGAAAACATGTTTATTGTTTTTCGAAGTATTCTCCTCGAAACTTGTTACATTTTTCCATTCAATAAAACCAACTAATGAAGCATTTATTCCATTCTGAAGTTGGGGTACTCAAAATGGCCGTTTTGCAGGCGTCTACAGCTTCTTCAGGTGACGAAAATCGTTAAACACGCAATTCTTTTTTTGGGGAAAGTACAAAAATCATTAGGGCTTAGGTCAGGTCAGGACTGTACGGCGGCGGATGGTATAATAATTCAATGTTTTCTCGCTCCAAACACTCATGAGAGCTCGCGTTATCGTGGTGAAGGATGATGCGGCGGTTGCAATTCTCTTTACGGAGTTCCTGAGGCAAACAAATGCTAGCTTACCACTCTGCATTGACCGTTCTTTGCCCCTCAAGAGGAATAGTCGCAACGTGGCCGGTTTTGGAGATAAACGTGGCCGCCATTTTTTTTTTTTTTTTGCAACGCTCCTTTTTTTTGCTACAATTCATTTTCGAATACCCAAACTCGTGACTGGTTTTTTGTTTCGGGTTCGTATGCATATTTCCATGATTCGTCACCTGATACGATGCTGTATACAGTATTTGAAGATCCTCCTTGGAATCTCTCGAGAGTTCTGACACACCAAGTAACGCGGGCCGCTTTTTATTTGCTCCTCAGAGAGCGAATGCGGGATCCATCGGGGAAACAACTTTTTTACACCTAATTTATCATGCAAGATTATTTGAATCTGACTCATGCCAATGTCTAAAGATGCCTGAATTTCGCGATATGTCGTTCATTCTGATACATGCCGATCTTCCTCAATCAGCTTACGCACGGCATCAACGGTATCTTGGGTGATTGCAGTTTTTGGGCGACCTTGACGCGGATCGTCACAGAGCTTGACACGTCCACGTTGAAATTCCGCAAACCAGATAAAAATTGTGGTTTTAGATGGAGCTTCATCACCAAATGCAGAAATCATCCCGTCAAACACTGTTTTTGTGTTAAACCAATTCGAAAGTCATAATAAATCATTGCTCTTGAATTTTCTCGAGTCAATTCCATTTTTATTACACCGACTTGACAGGTTCGACAAAATTTCGTGACAAGAAAACGTTCTTTAAAAAAAATAAAAATGGTAAGTATTCGATATTCGATAAATAAAACCAAGGTGTTTTCGTTTGTAAAGATCTTATTATCCCAGGAAGAGCGGAAATATTCCATTCCCGATACTTTCAGTGCTGCCCTCGTATAAGACTGAAAATGTGACTTAAAATGGTATGTTTTGATTGCGTTGAATGAGAAACTTGAAATTTTTAGAGCTCTAAGATGGACTTGAGTATTTGGTATTAATTTTAATGAGATGCATCTACACATTCCTGAGAGAAAGGATTTTGACAGACAGACAAATGGACAACAAAGTGATCCTATAAGGATTATAAACTGAAATTTTACTTACCCAGTTCCATCTGTCCTCAAATAAACTTGATATTCAAACGGTACAAACACTTGCTAGGGAGCTATCCCAACGCTCACCCTGCAGTAAAACTACAATGATACATCACGTCAGTGTCAACAGTCGACCACTTCAATAACAGTTCTATAGACCAATTTGCAATAGTTATTTTCGTCGTACGAGTGCGCCTGCGCTCAGACTGAGGGCAATCATTTGAAGGACCACAATCAAATACATCTTGTGCATTCAGAGCTCAGAGTTCTTGCAACTGTGTCGTTACAATATTAAAAATGCTAAGTGAAATGATCGATTGCTGTTTTAACTTAAACAAAGTAAGTAGTAGTTTAGTTAGCTTGCTATAGTACACGTTAAACAAATAAATTTTAAAACAAAAGTAGTTTCTCGAATCCATCAATTGATTTTATCATGACACGTTGTCGTGTTGTTATTTTTACATATTACTCGTGCAAAATATTATGAGCGCTTACCTTTATTGCGACAGTATTTGTCTCTCTCTCACTTGCACACTCCGTGAATGCTGTAATGCAATCATCATCATCATGATGTATGATAGAAATTAGGCAGCCCACCTCACTAACCCTGGTGCCAGTGTTATAGAGCAGCCAAAGGCCACTGACTTGGCTCGTGTAATGACTATTTCGACTATTTCCGTAGATAGTAGTCGAGACGCGCGGCTTAAAACGAGACATTCAAATTAATTTCTCATCTTATGGGGCTTGGCTAAAAGGCTCCCGGCCAACTGAGTGAAAGGGGTGAGTGATAGCGATATACCTACACCTTAAGTAAACAACTGAATAGGACAGACGATGAGCACGCGCTCGAAATAAAAAGACGTAAACGACATCACACGTTTTGCTTATTTATTGGAAAACTACTTACTATTTTTTTATATATTTTTTACAAGTTATTACTGTCGTAATTGCCTATATTGAGCACTTAATTTTACGTGAATCATTTTTAACAGTCCGGAGATAAAATGAAAAAGGTAGATGTTTAGAGCAATGTTTGCGAGCTTTTTCTATCGAAAAAATTGTCTACAATCGTGTTTCTGAGATTGTACGACTAAAGAAAATACGATCAAAAATGTCATACCCAAAAATCGATATTACAACCCATAAGTAGAACGAGATATATGGAAATCCTTTAGCGATCTTTTACCGTGGGCCACCTTAACGTGCCTCCCGAAACATGAAATCATCTTACTTTTCGGACAATCAGTTAATTCAGCCCGCAATGTCCTCACCAAATTGAAGAAAGTATCTCAAAATTTCCCCACCGGAATTCGAACCCGGAACCTAAATTATGAGAGGCGAACGCTACACCGCTCTGCCGCGTAGGCAGTTATAACGATAACACTTAGGTGCATTATTGCTTGGTTCTCCTTAAAACATTAGTACCTAATCCAATTATCTCCGCCTATAAATGCAGGATAGACTTCGACTACGAATAAGTACTAGGTACCTACTAGTATAAGAGTACATACGTTCCACATTTTATAAGCACCTATTACATTACCCGAACACTTTGTTAGATGTATCTTTATTTATGGTATAGGTATATATAAAGAAATATTCTTGGTATAATCCGTAAACTGGATATTTATCCAGCTTGTTAGATAATATTAGGATTAGGATTATTAGGTTATATTAGGATTATTTTTGTTAGGATTTTTCGGTCGACTTGATTAACATAATAAAAGCCATACTTACCACTGTATTATCAAATAGTTTCTTCTATAATGGCTAACCCGTTAGAGATATGAGGTTGATGATAATCTTATATTTTGCTTGTTCATTTAAAGTTACGGTTCATTAAAAAGTCATTGTTCTATCTGTTTAAACATACGCTGGGTAGGTATCTTTTGTGGCATTCAATAAGTATCGTACGTACCACTCCCCGTTAAAGTTTTGTTTTAAATTGTTTAAAAAAGAATAGTAGTATGTAGTGTATGTAGCTTATTTTTATGTGAAAACCATATAAATTAAATCTATCCTTACGAATAGTCTTAAAGTGCGACAGGAAAAATATATTTTACGGTCCAGCTGTTTTCCATGCAGCCAGTATTTCACTGTTTAGTGTGGCCTTGATTAGTAAACAGAATACAAAGCAGCTCACTTCACTTCGTCAGTAGTGTTTCGAAACTGCGCCATGCATCATCTACGCAGCGTTTTCGCAAAGGTTTTCAAAGTGCATTATTTGAAGATCCATTATATTCATTAACACAAACCATTTATATATTGTTGTGATTAGTGATCGGTGATCACTGTATTACATTCACGGATCACGGTATTTACTGTTCTTTGTGTTTGTTTTCTTTTTTAGGAAAGAGAAGAAAAAGCCAAATTTAAATTGGAATCAAAAGAAAAACTTAAAGATGATAAGAAAGAAAAAGTCAAGGAAAAAGTAAAGGACAAAGAAAAGGAGAAAGTTAAAGAGAAAGATAAAGACAAAAAGGATAAAAAATTAACAAAAGTGCCTTCCACAGTGACCTCTGGTGTACCCTTTGAAGAAATATTTACATTAGGAGGTGAGCGCATAAACCTTTATTAATAATTCAACATCATCACGAAATCTACCTGTTTAGTATATTCTTATTATAGCAGACAACTTAATCAAATCACTGTCGTCTAGTCTGAAGCTCCGCCCCCTCTTGTGCTGACCACCCCTATAAGCTTTGTATAATATGTCAAATATTCAAGAAACTGTACTGTTAAACTAAGCTACTGACTAGCGGTCACTGAGACAGTATTTCTCATTCTTTCACACTCCAAGACAATCCATTAGACTTGCCAAGAAAGGCACACATTTTGTCACGGTGACAAAAGTTACCTGTGCGCGCCTGCTCCAAAAGCACGCGCATTGTCTAATTCCTTTAATAGGATTATGGCAATGTAGTGACTAGTAATAATGATGTGGCTTTAGTAATTTGATATGTTAGTTATGATTATTGTAATTTAACACACTGTTGATTTCTGTCACGTATGCTGTTGAAAAAGAATATAATACCTATTTGATTTATAATGATATCTAAAAAAAAATATTTAAGTAGAATGTTCAAGTGCAAAAGAAACCTCTATCACAGACGAACAGACAGACATGGGAGTGAGGGTTTCATTTTTTCCTTTTAAGGTACGAAACCCAAAAAATATAAGAAACAAAAACAATGATCTCTACAGTCTTACGAGATATAGAGATGTGTGTTCAAATGGTGACTAGGTGATAAAGTGATAACAAAAACGTCAGGTGTTATTATCTGTGCCAATCGCCAACCAAAACAAAACTTCGCCCAAGGCTGAAACTAACAGTTCTGATAACAGCCTTAGTATGCATACATTTTTCGTACATTGCAACGTTTTCGCCATTTCCATTAGGATTTGACTAAGAGATTTTTGTAATCACTATGAATCCGTTTTCAAATGGCTTCTCTATAGATGGTGATGTTTTATTTTGTATTTGAATTTAAGCAAGTTACCAGAAAATGTATCGCTGATGCGTGTATAGTTTCAAACAATATCGACATTTTATTACACATCCACATGTTTTGGTTAACATAAATACAAAATAACTTAGATTTCATATTAAAACGGCTGGTTATTTGATTTATTTCAGTCGCCCTGCCGATCTTCGGAGTTCCGCTCCACCAATCAGTGGAACGGTCTCGATGCCACGACGACACAGGCCTGCCTCTCGTCGTGAGAGATAGTATCGATTATTTACAGGTAGATATTTCTTAATTAAGACTAACATTATTATAAAAAAATTAAGCTAATACCTACCTACTGAATTAATTCTCTTAGATTATCAGCACGCTACAGGAAAAGACTATAATATTGTCATAACTAAATTGTGTTCGATTAAACCCGTCGCCTGGGTGGACTTAATTATATTAAGTGATTTCAAGGGTATATTCTACTCATATAATAGATGTCATTCTCTACCAGAGGAACGGTAAATTAAATTGCAAGGCACTCTTTATAATCAAAATGAATTACCTGCGACGTCTACAATTTTAAATTTAGTGTGCAACGTGAAGCTTGTCGTTTTATTCCTATGTAATTATTAATAGCATGCGTCGCCAAATTACTTAAGGTTTTATTAGTTTGTCTCGTCAAAGTTTGTACGAGAACATGCCTCTGTGAATTCGATTTATTATTGTAAACATTGCGATGATTTTTCTGCGTTTTTACATTGTATATTTCCTTGGACCTCCTACACGTTGACCTGATTCGTAACTCGCTAATACCCTCGAAAGCGTGGGTGTAACCTCGCGACTATTGATCTGCCGCACAACAATTGGCTGCTAACATTTATTGCTTAGATAGATTTTCTATTATTGCATAGATTTTGCTTTGTGACGTATTTGATAGTAGCTTGCATATATTTTATTAGATATAAACAATGAATATAAAATAACTTACTAATAATAGAGTAACCTAACTATATATTATCGTTGATATAACATGTATATACATACAATCTATACGGATTGAGGAGCCACTCCAAATTATATGACGCAGGTTACACCCTCATTTAGTATCTTTCTATCATCTAATATATTTAGTATCATCTATTACTATTCGAGTTCCAGGTGGCTCCTCAATTCAGATGTTTAGATCGAGGAGCCACCTTCCTTTGCATTTACATAACTTTTGATGTATTTTACTACAAAATCTAGAATTTGTCCTACAAAATCAGCTTTTTCGCTACTAAATGACGGTGTAAGCTGCGTTTTATAATTTGGAGTGGCTCCTCAATCCATACATACATGATATAACTGATTACGTGGCCGAGTGATAAAACGTTCGGCTCTTATTACAGATGTTACGGGTTCGAATCCCGTCAGGCACACTAGTCAAACAAAAATATTTTTGATACTGTCGTCCCTTGGTTTGGTTAGAACATTGCAGGCCTGATTGTTCAAAAAGCAAGATGAATCAATGCTTTGGAAGTCCTTAACGCCGTTGATCCCAGCTTTTATTTACTGAAAATAATCATTACATGAGGTATATCAGAGGCCTTAATTTGGCGGCTCCGTAACTCTTGTCAACTACGATAAGAAAGAAAGAGTAAATAATGACAAATTTATGTTGATATGCACTTTAATTGTAGCGAAGTTAAATACTCGTATATTCCATTTGCTTTTTGTTCAATTATTCCTTTAGACTTATTTACTTTTTGGCTTTGCGAATAAATAAAATATTAACTCTCTCAGTCTACTCTATTGAGTACATGCAAAAAGTGTTATTGACGCCGAACGAGGTCAACCCAGATTTATGAATAGTTCTATTCTTAAATTCTATTGGTTCGTTGATTTTCATAACAATTGGATAAGTACATTTATTGCTAGCGTACATTTACTGTCTTTTGAACTCTTATTATCTCTGCCCGTCTGTTTTCTTGCCTTACAATGTATTCTGGGTATGTTATATACCAATGTCAAATGCGAATCTGCTATTTTATTATTGAACGACAAACGATAACGTTGCAAGACAAATTTTCAATTTGTCAACCTTACTGTCCTAATTTTAATATCGTTTTCGTAAATTTCGTAAATTTGTAGTTAGTAACGAGTTGTATTATTATGATCGGGATCTAATCAATCCTTCCCAACGCCCAATGCAGCCTGAGCTCTAAATTATGTTGTTGTTTAGTTGCCCGCGATATCAAACAATATTTATAACTTTATTTATATGATCCGTGTTAGAAAGTTGAATATTTGAGTTAAATAATCAGACTGCTTACATACATTCACCTCACAAATCCTGCTGAGCTTAGTATTTTAAATAAACATGACCGTGCTTACACTGTACTCTTAAACATCTAGATTCTTATCTGTACGTACCTACATTTTATTTAATTCCACTTAATCCGCATAGGCCCACGGCTTGAAGTCGAGCCAGATCTACAAAGTTGAAGCCGACAAGATAAAGCTGGCGCAGCTGAGAAAGCTGTATATCGATCGCGGCGCCACCTTCCCCTACCATTGGGATGTGCCTGTCGCTTGTGCGATACTCAAAAGTTATATCAGGTAAATATCATCTCATCAGCATTGTTCCATTCTTGGACATGGGCTTGCTCCTCTACTCGTGAGCCAGTTTCGTCCAGCATTACGGGTGGTCCGCCACGAAGTAGAATATTTTCTCTCAGTCGCCATTCGAGCATGTTTTGTGACCATCTCATCTCACCACATCTAATTGGACAAAGAATCCTGCGCATCTCCACTAGCTTTCCGCTATAATATTGACCATGTTTCGGATCTTTTTTGAAAGAATTCATTTTTCTTTGACGAGACTTATCTGCTGTAACTTTGCTATTTCTTACATCGCAGTGAATTGCCGGACTCGATTCTGACGCAAGAGCTGCTGGGGCAGTTCGAGCAGGCGACTGCTATTGCGGAGCCCCAGCGAGAAGCCAGCATGCTCGCACTCATCGGCAAGCTGCCTCCGTGCAACTACAGCCTGGCCAGCTGGCTCATGAAACACTTCGAGAGTGTCGTCTCCAATGAACAGGTAGCTAAAATACAGAATGCCGTAAGCATAATGTTATTAATATTGTCTGAAAAACAAAGTGGCTTAAAGTCCACATACCTCGTAGAACAGTCCGTAGCCGAGCAGTTTCAATTTCAATTTATTAAATTGCAAGTCACACATGGTCTTACATAAGGTACAGTATTTACATATTATTGTACATGTGACACCCTGTAAGGGCATAGCAACATAAATGTGAGGGGGAATTTTTCTTACTAGCATGCATGATTCATTCCAAAAAATAAAATAAATTAAAAACAATCACAACCATAAAATATAATATATAAGTGCCCAATTGTCCATAGATATGAACTCCCAAAACAACCATTTAAAAACTTATCTTCTAAAAAGCAGTAAAGTGTTTGCATCTGATTACGGGGGTTCCAGGTACAACTTCCGGTAAGCCGAACAAAAGTAACTGTGAGAATTTTTTCAATTTGGTTAGGACATTGGTGGCTGAATCGCCCGATTTTTACACGACTGCCCCAAAAAAAATAGTTTAATATGTTCAGGGTTCATGTGTGTATGTTTCTTTGTTCCATCATAACTTCTAAATGCCTGTACAAATTTAGACGTGTGGTGTGGGGTATCGTTAGAATCCTTACATCAGCCCGAGTAATACTGGCTGTACTTTTTTTGGCAGGGCAGTCGTGTTTTTTAATTTTAGCCGTGTGGTGACGGCAGAGTAGAATACATTTGTCACCAACCCCTACTCTTCCCGTGGGTGTCGTAAGAGGCGACTTAGGGACTACACATTGAACAGGGAACGGGCAGCAGCGCTCTCTGATACAGTAACCTTTTAATCTGCGATCTCCAACCCGCCTGCCAAGCGTGGAGATTATGGCAAAACCCTCCATTTAAGTGGAGGAGGCTCATAGTCCAGCAGTGGACTGTAACGGGCCGTTGATGATGATGATGACGAAAAGAATTACGTTTCCGTGGTTCGGAAGGCATATTGAGCCGGTGGACTACTACCTACGGAAGTAGTCGTCATACGAGCCATATCAGTGGCCTATTTATGGCGGCTCTATAACACTGACACCAGGGTTTGTGAGGTTGGTTTGTTGACCTAAAAATTAAGAAGATCGTCCTCGTGACGAACATTGGAGTGACCATGTAAACCTAATCTTTTAAATCATTGTTAAACTGATGTGAATCCCGGCGTGCGAAATTTGCTCGCAGAATCTACCATCTTGCTCATTCATGATTATCGCACAGAGTTCGCGTCAGTTTGGACAAAGCTTTCGATCGAAGTTCACCACTTCTGCTTTTGTGCTCCGAAAGGAACAATATAGGTAGATGAAGTAGAAGTTTGGTGACGGCAGAGTAGAATACATTTGTCACCAACCCCTATCTTCCCGTGGGTGTCGAAAAGGCGTGTCTCCTGCTATGTTTTGCTGTACACAATACACAGAAAACATCTACACAAAACAAAAAATAAATGCATGTTTGTCTATGGTTCCTCTACACAAATTGTCTATATGAAATGTTTTGCATTTGCGATGGAAAACATCCGTTCAAAAATCTTGATTGCAAAGATTTCCTCCTCCTCTTCGGAGTCTCTCTATGTGCGCATTCTGAATCAGACTTTCAGCGCAGTCAGCGATTAGAAAAGCAAAAAAACGTATGAGTTTTGCCTGCTGACAGTAATTCGGAACGCGATTACGGGTGCTTTAATCGATTTCAGCGCGTCTCGGAACGCAGGGCCTCTTTATCAAACATAAACATTTCTGAGCAGTAGACGTCGTTTGAAACATTTGATTTTGTGTATGTGTAGACTGATTTGTGTAGTGTGTAGACCAAAACATTCGCAGGAGACACGGCTTAAGAGGCGACTTAGGGACTACACATTGAACAGGGAACGGGCAGCAGCGCTCTCTGATACAGTAACCTTTTAATCTGCGATAAACCCGCCTGCCAAGCGTGGAGATTATGGCAGGCTCATAGTCCAGCAGTGGACTGTAACGGGCCGTTGATGAAGTAGAAGTACTTCTTACTGTCGCATTAGGTAGCATAATATGTTTCTTTCATATAATTTCACACAAATATTTATAGACTGACGCGACGTGGAGATTATACTAAGTTTGTCTTGCAGAACTGAACCCAACTTTGACGACACTACGAGAATATAAAAAAATACCATAAATAGTTAGAAGATGTTGGATTATAATTAAGATTCAATGAAAAACAACTGGTATTGCTCTCTCACAGCTTGAAATATTCTAATTACAGTTCAACCATGCCAACATACAAACGATATACGCCGCGATGGGTCCAGCGCTGAATATGTCTCTCAATCTCCTCACCTACCTCGTCACCAAGGCGGATAAACTCTTCCCAGATATAATGTTAACTAAGTAAGTTATAATTTGATGTTATCTTTAGAAGCCAGCCACTGGTTGCCTACATTGTGGTTAAACCCTAGCTCGCGTATGGTATATTTTCTAGGTAGAGGATTCTAAAAGTATGGATTTTATGAAAAACATATTTAATTTATAATATTCGTAGCTTTCAACTCATAAAATAAGGTATAAGCAAAAGCTACAGTTTTTTTTATTCGTGATCGATAGTATTCTATACTCAAAAGTTTCCTGAAAGATATTGCCACTTATCAATAAGGCCGCCTATCTGTACACTTTTTGACGAATTCAGTGTTTTGTATACAATTTTCCATGTGTGCTATACTTACGAGGTGGGCTATACCTATACAATACGATAGAAGAACTATTGATAGTGTGGCAACACTAGTTCACGCGTCGAGGGAATAAGACTGGAACTACCTATAAATAGCACCACAAGAGTATGTACCAAATGGGCGCTGTTGGATGACAAAACGTCATAAAGAACATCTAACATTGGCCAACCTTTTAATTACATGCTTATGGGGTGCCATTTAGTTCCAGTTTTTACACGACTGCACAGAATTACCACTGCCCAAAAACAGGAGTGTAATGTTAAATTCAAGGTTTATGTATGTATGTATGTATGTGCGTACGCCTGCATATGCGCGATCGCTTCCGCACCTTAAAATATCCTGCGTATCTGACCGCTTCCGTCTCCGTCATCATGTGAGTTTCTTTATTCCACCACAACTTCTAAATGTCCGAACGGATTTGGATGTATGGGGTATCGTTAGAATCCTTACATCAGCCCGCGTGACACTGCATATAATTTTTTGGCGGCGCAGTCGTGTTTATAATTTTTAGATGATATTCCCTGTGTTTGTCCGGGCAGATACGTGCCGCCGCTGCAGTCGTTGCCGGCGGACTTCCCGGACTCAGCCCCGGAGATCAGCGCCGAGCTCTGCAAGCAGGAGTCGCTGTTGAACCAGGTGCACGCGGAAATGCACGCCGGCTTCATCACGCAGTCGCGCGACCAACAGCTGTGGGAAGCGCAGCGCATCGTCACGCAGCTCAAGGTACAATTAACATGCTCTTCAAAGTTCTGTGTTTGAACACTGCTAAAATAAGTTTTCGATAAAAATCCTTGTTAAACACTAGCTTTCAAAGGATATCTGTCGTGAAGAGACGATCCTGACTGCAGCTTCAGGTTATTTCTTCTATTATTCTAATGCGACGCCATCAGAACTAACATAAACTAGTATAAAAAATTTCGAAGTTTCAAAGTCTTAAGTTAAAGAGAAGAAGTGCAAAGATTTCAAGATTGGACCGAAACACGCACATGTGAAGTAAAATTGAAGCGTGTAAGCAGTGTTTATGTGAAAGCACCTTTTGTACGAGCAAAGTGACTATTTCTTGCACAGAATCCCAACCAAGAAAATAGTCGATTCCAAGTTCACACACAATGAAATGTCTGTTAAACTTCTATATCCATTATCTATTTTCGTATAGTTTACAGTCATGCGTATCGTTTAGGTGCACTAATAAAAAAAGGAGAAATTACACTCAATTTGACTATGTATCTAAAACCTCGCACCTAAAGGTTTAGTATTGTCGAAAGTAATTGTATTAAATTGTCAGTAATAATAACAGAATATAATTTTCAGAGAAAATTGCGGTCAGTACAAAAGTCAGTCGAACCCAATAATTCTGCTCTACCACAACAAACATCGGTGGATGAAAAGCCGTGCGAGGAGGAACAACCGGTTGCTGGTTGTCAACCAAAAGATTGTTGCCAACCTAACGGCTGTTGCCCACCTAAGGCTTGTTGTCAACCTAATGCATGTTGCCAACCAGAAGAAACTCCTCCGGTAGTGATAACTAACGAGGTACAAACGGAGGAAGATACCACGCCACCACCCAACTCTACTGCTGCTACTTCAGAAACTATCCAGGAAAACGAATCACCACAGGCAATTTCCGAGACAGTTTTCGAAGCAGAATTCGAAGACAACTTCGAATTCAAGCCGACCGATAACAACGACACTCCGACGGAACCCGAACCAGCAGAGATAACTGTGGAAAAACCTAAATTCACAGACAAAGAACTAAAAGTTCTGCGACTCCAATTGGAAAACGCTGAATATTTACAACTAAAGTCGTTGCTTCAAGCCAAAATCAATTCTGAACAATTTGAAATTGTCAAACTCAGAAGTCATGTCGCTTTAAAAAATAAACAGGAGGGAAACCTAGCTAATTCCAAGGAGATAAAAGAATATACTCCAGAGGAACAAGACTTGAAGCAAAGGCTGATGAAGGAAAATGGTGTGCTGGAGCAAAAAAGACTGAATTTGATAAACCAGATTTTCCAAGAGAGGGTTGCATGTACGCAGTTAAAAATTGAACTAGCAATGAAGGAAATACTTTCCAAATCTTAGTATTTTTTCATAGCATGTAATTTTTTTATAATTATTGACAAGCTTTAGTGCCTAGGAAATTACAATTCAATATATTTTATTTGTTATCGACTATATAGTTATGTAAGTAGTTACATTGTATGATGACTATAGTAATTATCTCGAACTTGTTTGCAAAATAGAATACATAATTTATCATTAGACTATATTATAAACATTTTAAAAACAATTATGTAATTTTACAAAAATAATAATTAATCGTAATGTGATAAAAATGATACAAAATAATAGATCGGCAGTCAATAAGAAATGATCATATTTGAAATACTATAGTTATATTTTGGTGTACGAAATAGGTAATTTAAATCGTCTTAAGGCCGATTTACATTGGTCAAGTCTTTTGTGGAGTAAACTGCTAATGAGGTCTCTATTTACAAACGACCGTGACTTCCACGCAATCACTTTCTGGTTTGGCTCGATTCTTGTATAAAACGGTTTTACGTCAAAATTGACCGACCTTCCTTCTCCGTGCATCCATTTGATCGACCCGACAACCATCCTCTTCCATAACAATTCCATTGGAATTAAAATGTCATTCGTCTGTTTTCTCAGTATTTTTTCAATATTTGCAATTGAAGAAGCATCTATCTTGTTCTGTACTAATCTTCTTCATTCTGTGTGTAAGGTCAACTAGCGACCTCGCAATCTCTGGTGTCAGTGTTATAGACTCGCAAAAGGCCACTGACGTAGCTCATGTAATGGATCGTTGATAGTAGCCGGTACACACGGCTTTAGGTACTTTCTGTCTCATCTTTCTTTTCGGACAATCAGGTAATTCTGCCTCCTATGTAACCAATCCGTTTTCTGGTTAGTCAGTAAAAAGCATTTTGAATTCTTATTATTTCTTGAGTTTTCTTACTTTTGCCCCACCCCTGAGTAAAAGCTGGCTCTGTTCATGTCGCACACGCTAGTGGAGTGGTGTGGTCACACTCGTGAAAGAGGCGCCCTCTGAGGGAGCGACTTGACTACTAAATAGAAAGCAATTATATTTAGGTCCACTGTCAGGTTGACTCGCTATAGTTTACACGACGGTTTCATTACATGTTACTACTCCGCAATACACTTGAACAATAAATCGGGATTAACTTCACACCGACTACCGACCAGTCCAGGTTGGGCAAGCGGCAAACGGCGACCTTCACCAGTTTGATGGTCTACCCCAGTCCCCAGGTACTTCGAGTCCCATGCATTCTTCTAACCCTTCTGTCCCAGTAGCTCTTAGCAAAAGCAATTAATTAATTAAACATTTGGGCCAAATTTGTGAGTCTTGTTTGTTTCAGCCATTAGTGCTGTATCACGAGAAGCAATATAGTAGTTGTCTATGATAATCCCTCACTGCCGAATAGACTACTTAATCTGCTTAGCCTTAGCCTAATATGACAGGCTTTTATCATACATAATATAAATATATATAGTAATACAATTCGGACTTCCTCGTTAAAAATGTGATTTCTTATATTATCATTAAAATAATATTAATAATCTTGTATTTTGGGGTAAAAGAGTTGTAAAACGTCGATTACACTTATCTAAATGTAGGATACTTACGTTCATTGCTCTAAACAGCAATGTAATTCAAATTGGGCGTGCTAGATGAAGAGGGGTGTAATCGATAACTACCATTCTTTCGTAGCTTTTTGATTAGAAATGCTAGATCTATAGTAATTTACAAAAATATGCTATTCAATAATTGCAACGTAATTTTTAATAGATCATGTCATAAGTGAGTTAAAAATGTGAAACAAAAGACTCGACATTAATGTATTTTGAGTGTTCTCAAAGATTATGACGTATTTAATATTTCGTTTCAATTGTTGTCTGTTGGATAAGTTTACAATTGACTCGCAATATTTTAAGGATATTATATCAATACAAATAAAGTAGGTATCGTAAAACTAAGAATACAGCTTTTTAATTATTTCCCAGAGATCCCACATTCTAAACGGTATTTTTATTAGTTATTTCAAGACATGACAGCAACAATGCTGTTTTATCGTTGGCCTAATTACATAACAGTAGAGGCAAGCAGCACTTATCTGAGCTACATATCGTAAATAAATAATCATTATGATAATTGATAAGTGCACCATCGATTTGTTTTGTAGGTATACGTTTCAGATTATTTAGTGATATTAAACATCTTATCATGTTTATGTTTGATCCGTTAAATGAAAATTATTTTTGAGAGGTACGACGCCCTTTGTTGTATCCTTTTTGTATTTATTAGAGTTCTAGCAAAAGTATTTACTTGTACAGGGCCATAGAAATAATCAGTGTTTAAATAAAACCTTACCTACACATTTGTCTAGATATGTGCAGACCATAGGAAATCCAACACATAAAATGAAATGTATACATATAAAGATAAACAACATCCAGACAAGTCAAGCACAAGTGCTCAGCACACGAATGGGATTCGAACACGTCACTGAAGGCGGCAGGCATCAATTAGTTCACGGAACCGATATTTAATTTTAATACATCTAAATTAGGCAGCTGATATCATTCAAATAGCAAGCAGATCACGGAAGAATCCCAATTAATATTATCTATTGCTCTACTAATACTAGTGGTAATAAATGAGCATGTGAGTAGTATTCCTGTGGGAAATACTTAGAATAACTGAAGGAGCCGCTCGCGACGTACCCTGGTCGGTAACGCAGGCCTGCTGTAACTATTGTAATGTTATATTGTTAAAAAGATTTCTTTATTTTGTTCGACCACAGCAACCCGCACTAGGTCTATGTAGCCGACTTAGTGCTGATTACCAGAATCGAGGGCAAGTTCGTACAGCAGCGTCATCGTTGGGCGAGAAAATCTAAGCAAACATTTATACGACAGGGCTTTGTCTTACTCATAAAGAAATAATTTTAACAAGCTCTGGTACAAAATTATTACACAGAGTATTTATTTATATTTCCTTCATCATGTACCAGTAAGGATAAAATATATTTATTTCAAGTAATCTTCCTTCCTTTATGAATAAATTAACTTTGTGAAACATAATTATACCGACATGCGTTAAAAATAAAAGACGGAGATCCCATCTAATTTTAAACAACATTTTTCCTAAGACAAGCAGAAATTTAGCACAGATTATAATATACAAGTAATAGGTACGTGTTTTAGTGTGTTCCCTATGAGCCAGCTAAGCTCTGATCACCCTTTTGATGGTAAGAGCGTGATTATGTATGTATTAGCGAAAATGTAGTAAGCCACTAGTAGTTATGCCGACCACCTGCTCGCGTGAGGACTTACTTGTTTGTCAGAGGGCTACCACGGTAGCCGCTTTCTGGGCAAGTAAGATTTAGCCCGTGTTCTTACCGACACGAAAGAAGAAGAAGAAGTTATACCTTCCTTCTCGTAAAAACTTATAAATGGCCGCGCTAGACGGGTCATTGTGTGTTGTTTCTTTGAGGGAGGGCTTTGTCCAGCAGTGGACGTCTGAATAAGAACAGACCTACCACAGAACCCTCCAAGTTACACCTCTTCATTTTTTGTTCGTGGGCCACCTTTGCCCAAGATTGGAACTACGACCATTACTATGGAAATTTCAACTTTTAGAAGAGTCCTGGTTGGTTGAAATGCAAGGTCCCTTCCAAGGACTAAGGGACCGGGACCACGGGCGACAAAGGGTTACTACTACGACTCGAGTAATGCCGCCGTTCATTTCACAGATAACATTTGCACATCCAGTTGACGAGGGCGTCTAAACAACCCAATGCAAATTCACTTTGGGCCTGTCTTCATGAACTGTTCATGATTGACTGATTCGGTACTTTTGCGGTACAAAATAAAGTACAGGAATAGAAATAACCTGAACCTTGTCGAATCTCCTAATATTTTGATAATTCAGCAAAATATCGTCATCACAGATTTTTGAAGTCCGAAAGGGTCGCCTCGAGGTAGTAGATTTAACCAAAACCATTTATAGCTGAATTCGGACAAGTGTCGGGTGCCCACACCAAACGCCAAATATTTATGCAAACATGATGAGGTCAGATCGTAATGCCACGGTATGGTTCCCTGACCTTCTTTTTCAAAGTATTATAATACTCCAAATATTTCATAATAAATAAGCCTACGCACACTTGATCGTCGAACACTATATTAACACATTTAAAGAGAAGTGGTAAAAGTTGTAATATAATTTTGTTTTGTCTTTTATAATAAACAAAATAAATGAAGTAAAACCAAATAATAACATATCACAGCCACGGGCGGGGGGAGGCTATTAGATAAACGAGAGAGCATTACAAACAAGAACGTTTAGGCGGAACCTTATAATAATTTTAACTCGCCACCTCTTTCTGAGTCGCCATACTCCTGAGATCCTCATTTACATGGAAGTGATTCAATCAATTGTTGCAAAACAAATTTAGCGATTATCATCTGTAGTTGCGTTGGTTCATAGCATGAATATGTTTAATTCTTTACCCTCTATTATATGAAGGTAACGGTGTGCAAGTTCCCTTTAGTGATAAGGTGAAGAATCCTCATTTCGTGCTGGGGTATTCTTTGATGGCGGGCGGTATCTCTGTTAGTAGAAAAGTATTTACTGCGTACAGTTCTTTGAAACGTTTTAAAAACCTCTTGCCGATTAAGAAAACCTCATTAGCTTAGACTCTGCTCCTGCCTTTTGTTCGGTCCGAATCTTGCAACTCATTTTTGGAGCACGTGCTGTAATTCGATTGTGCTGAAAGGAGAGTGGACAAATTGGCCCAAAAATGAAAAACGTCCACCCCAGAGTAGACACATAGCACGTTTGAAAGAGTGTTAAAAATGGAACATTTCATTATATGGAACCGAAAAAATCTTACCCTATAAAATGAGATATTCAGGTTTGTATAACTTATGTAAAATTTCGCTTAAATAAGGCCGCCCCCACAATAGCCACATAGCACATTTGAAAGAATGTAACATGCGTAACATTTCATTATATGGGACCGAAAAAATCGCACCCTATAAAAATGAGATATTCAGCTTTGTTTAACTTTTAGTCAAATTCCGCTTAAATAAGGCCGCCCCCACAATAGCCACATAGCACATTTGGAAGAGTGTAACATGCGTAACATTTCATTATATGGGACCGAAAAAATCCCACCCTATAAAAATTTATTTATTTATTTATTGATACATCACTTAGATATTTAAACTTATAAGTAATAGACCAATATTAAAATGTAAATTGAAATATTTTGTGATTTCAACCTATGGGACTGCTTTTAGTCCAGGTGTGGGGCTGCTGTCTCAGCAACTGTGGTCCTGGGTGCGAGTTTTTCTAAGTACCTACTCGCCAGCGCGAGAAGCTTTAGTCGGAGGTAAAGAATATGTCGATGGAGGGATCGTTTTGTAAAATGTCATTAATTAATGTTAAACCTTTGTGGAGTGGTGAGTGTGATAACGTTTTTGTGCGAGAGATAGGTATGGCTAGAAGTGGATGTTTTCGGGGTCGTAGGTTATATAAGGATACGTTTAGTGCGTTAAAACGTGTTTTTAAAAATATTTTTTACTTGATAATTATTAAAACCCAACACCCCACCCTATCTCAAGAAATAGTTTGTAAGTTCAGCTGTAACCCAAATCTTCGTTCAGGTGAAAACCTTACTCTGATAATCCCCCCTCGCTTCACCGATTTTTACTCAAAATCCTTCACTCTCCAAGCAAGCTGTGCGCCTATGGAACAATCTTCTCGAGTCCATAAGACGCGCGTCTACGCCAGAACTTTTAAAGTGAGAGTCAAAGCGTATTTCCTAGACTAGAACCTAGAGGATAATTATTATTGTCATCTACCTATATCCTCCTAATATATAGTAGTTATTTACAGGGTGACCCTTATAGTGAATTTTTTTTTTTCAATTGCCTCTTCCCAAGACCTATCCGAATCACCCCTATGTATGTTCCGTAATATTTTGTAGTTTTTGATCATTTTCCCATGTTTTGGGAGATTTCATGGTCTGCAAGATTTTAACGTTGAAGTTTTTTATGTGTGCTTAAGTCGTTATATTTGGTATGAAGCGTACTTTCTGCCATAAAATAACTGCTATCCTAACTATCACAAATTGGCTAAATTAAGGTCAAAAGTTGAAAATTTAAATTTCAGTCAAGTAGTCGTAATTTCAAAATCAGATTAAAAATACTTAAGCTAGATTTATGGTTCTACCTATAGACTAATTTTAAAAACTTAAGAAGACAATAGGCTTATGAAATGATAAAAAAATATACGGTACTTTAGGGGCTATTTTTCCCCCTTTTTTCTACTTTCAAAAGTGATGAAGTGGTATTTTGGATTAGAGACATTGAGACCCAAACTAATTACTGATAGCCGCAAAAAAAAATCAACCCTGAAATATTTTTATTATTTCTTCTGTGCTAGTGGTCATTTAATTTATTTGAGCTAGTTTGATTTGAGCTTTTGTTTATGTTAAATGTGCTAGAAATTAGGTGACATATATTTTTAAATAATTGAAAAATATCACCTTATCACAAGCAGATTAAAGGGAAAAATAGCTCCTTTAGTACCGTTTATTTTATATCATTAGCTTGAAGTATTTTTATTCTAATTTTGAAATTCTACTTGACTGAAATTGTAGATTTCAACTTTTAAAGGGGATTTACCCAACTTGTGATAGAGTTACGATAGCAGTTATTTTATGGAAGAAAGTACACTTCATACCAAACATAAGAACAAAAAATTACGATGAAAAAACCACACAAAAAGTTTAACGCTAAAATCTTGCTCCCAGAAACTTGGGCAAATGATCATAATTCGAAAACTACAAAATATCTCGTAACAAATAGGTAGTGAAATTCTTAGCTTCTCTCTTGTTAGTCTTCTTCTTCATCGTGTGGGTTGTAAGGTCGACAACCGACATCACAAACCCTGGTGCCAGTGTTATAGAGCCGTGTTGTTAGTTAAAGCGACCCAAATCAAAAGACCTGCCTTTTTCATAGAATCAATTTGTTCTTTATTTTATTGCATGTGCAGAAATGTAATGACATGTTTTCCGCACTTGCATCAAAATCTGCTATTGCCTTTCAACTTGGATTCAAGCCTTTCAATCATTTACGTTATTTCTAACGAAAATTTTCGCACTCGCTGAGCTCGCTTTTTCTTGACAAGTTACAAGTACAATTCGACGTACATTGCGTAGACGATTAGATAAAACGATAAGGGCTTACAGTTTAGGCGAATTGGCTACGCAATGTATATCAAATTGTAACATGTTGCTTCGTGAAACGGGCCCCTGGTTGTATCATCATGAGCCCCCTTAAATTTTCTATATTTACGTGCTTGCCTAATAGTGTATATTTGTAATTTTATTATATTCTACTCTATGTAATAATTGTGTAAGTATTTTATATCATCATCAACAACTCCACAGCAAGGGGCTCGAGCCTACCCTGAACCAGGGCGATTAGGCCTTAGTAGACGCTGACTTTACCCACAACCTTTTAATTTCTTTGCAGGAATTTCCAGGTTTCATCACGATGTTTTCCTTCACCGTAGCGCACGCAGGCCACACACCGCCAGCTAGCGAGCGATATGGTGGCGGTGTGTAAATTGTATTTTCGTCTCTTTTATTTTTAACGTACTATTTTGTTACTTATTTTTCATGATAGAGTTAACTAATCATTGAATTACGGAAATATTATAACAATGAATGGTTGAAGTCGAAGTAGAGGTTAAAGTGATAAAGATTAGAATATTAGTACGATACAAATAGACATTTAAATCGAAGGATGCACATTTTCACTATACAAGCCTCGGCCGCAATAACCCTTGCTGTACACAATAAGAGTTTAAACGTGCCCTCATCCAGCAATAGCTAATTTTTCACTTCTCATGCTCTGAAAGTGCTTATTCGTGCAGGATATAGGCTGCACAAAATCGAATTTTGTGCACAAGTGCATTAACGTATCTACTCATAAATGTATCTATATTGACAGCCAAACACAATAAGAAGGTTACAGATAGAATTTGTTATTTTATAATATTTACTTTAATTTATTTGCCTTATATGAAGACATAAAAGATATTAAAATTTAAATTGAAGTACAGTAGTTTATTTAATTAATTTAAGAAAATTATTATTACAAAATTAATTTAATAGTAGGCTGTATATGTCTGCAGCCCAAGCCTAATATAGATATCGTAAGATTAAAAAAAAAAGTGGCGGGAAGGAAACAGCTCTTGTTTTTTCGTGCGTTTATTAATTTCTTCAATTTGCTAAAATTGTTAAAAATGTCCAGTGAAGAAGAAGATTTAACACTCTCTCCTAATACGCTTATGGAAATTAATGCACAGAGAGGCAACAGATATTACCGCCAAAGTCTCGGGAAAAATATCTCTTTTACGATAATTTTATAAATTGGTTAATTAAAGAAATGTTACGTTATATTACTGTTTTATTTCCTCGCAATCGAAATGAAAAGCAGAGTTTATAACTCGTCCACAAAACCATTTTATCCTCGTTCATTTTGTGCACTTGTTGTAAAATCTACTATTGCGGCCGCGGAGTAATGTAAGTACTATTAAAAAATACTGAAGTCATTAAGAGAGGTATCGATCGATTAGATTATATTTTATTTGATAATGCTGCTAAAGTCTGTACAATTACCACGCCCTAGTGTCAGCATAAGTTTGAATTAATCAAAGTTTTAATTCGCACAAAAATGCAGTTGGAATAAAACTAGAAGTCATTGGTAGTGTTTTGTTACAGAATAATAATTTAAGCGCATTAAATCATTACTTTCATTTTCATTCGCTTTAGCAATTAAGTAACTAATTATAGGCACAATATACCAGGTAGGTAGGTATAAGCAATTAACAGTATTGCACACAATGATATTACTTATATACATAGATTGCACACAAACAAGCAAAAGGAAAATATTTAACAACAATTAACAACAACCAATACTTACATCTATTAGCTAAAGCTTTTAAGTGCAAATAATGTAAGTGATTAACTTTACCAACATACAGTAACTAAATAGATTTAACGTATTTGGGACGTTCGTTTTTAATATTCATTACATAATGAGCGGCGGCTCGCTCGGCGATGCCCCGCCGCCGCCGCCGCTCGTTCGCCGCGGCACTTCAGCGGCGACGCTCGCTTTCACTCAGTTCGCGATTAATTACCAACACGATTGTGTTCATTCGCTTCTATTTGCTCAACTGTTGCGACTGCTGAAAGATAAAGAAACGGCCAAAGTAGGTACATAAGTACTACGTTGCACGACACTCATATCTTATCGCAACCGTTCTATTGATCACTCACCATATATCGCGAATGCCTCGCCTTATGCGGACGACCGGATCACCTTTTATTCTCAAATTTACCGTGTAGACACGTATGTACTCTTTTGTAAGCGCAATGTTACCGATGAAGTCATAATGTGCCGTATTCAAAAATAGACGCATAGTGTTTACAGGAAAATAGTATCAAATACAAAAGTGTTGCGGTTTGTAATCGAACGGAAATGACGACTAAATCGCCTACAACCAATGTGAGGTCGCGGGAAATCATCGGAGTGGATCAGTTCAGTCAGCGACGCGAAGTGTTCGACAAGTACGACACAGTGTTCCTCCCGCCGCCGGCGTCGTCGCCCACCAACTCGATGGCGTACAGCGAAGTGCAGCCCATCGTCACCTCCAATCACGGCAACACTACTGCTAACTTCAAACGCAACGCTCCCGCCTACTCCAGCATGCGGGAGTCTCGAACGGATGAACGCGACATTGAATTTCGGCCGAGGAAATATTCTGACAACTTTACTTCTGAACTAAATCAAAGTGATGATGTAGATTACAGGTACAGTATGACTGAAAGAACTCGACGCTTATCAAAATTGCGAAGAGATTTCCTGAAATCCAATTTACACGACCCCACCCAAGATGTTCCATTCGCACGCACTGGCACTCGCGCTTCAATGCCAGTAAAGAGTACTTCGGTAACCAATTACAAAATAGAGAGCCCGAACTTGTATAAATTTCCATTCGCTGAACCATATTCAACTCCGCCGCCAGTGCGTAGGGTAGTCGTCGATATCGGTCCAGCCGAAGTAAATGGTGAGAAAGAAAAACAAGATCCTGCACCAAAAGTTAGACATCAAAGTTTGCCTTATAATGAGTTCTCACCAAAAATTGACCATCAAAAACTGTTTGAAGAATTAGTGAAGCGTTACTCACCCGAGCGCAAACCTGTTAATTGGAATTTGCCTCCCACTAGGCCTAGAGTTGTAGGATCCGTGCCGAAATCAACATCTAGCTTCGCAGACAGCGTTGACAGTACAGATAAAAAAAACATGGAAGAAACTTTCAATAAACCTGAAGACGATGACGTGTTCGTACAAAGAGACACAATTACAAGAGAGTCTGTTAAAATTGAAATAATTAAAGATGAGGTAAATAACGACGAGGAAAAGTCGCCGGAAAAATCTACAAAGCAGAATAATAACTCTGAAATAAAAGTGATCGCAAACGACAGTTCAGAACATACGAAACATAACTCAAAATCTTCTTTATCCGAGCTAGAAGAAAAGAACGACGAAGTTCCAGAACTTACAAATTTAACAAAACCAAATAGGGAATCGCCTAAAAAACAAAATAATGATAAATATACGGACTTAACTATTCCAGCACTGATAGAAAAGATAACAGAAGAAGGTGAAGACCTAGAGAGTCATAAGAACGATAAGAAGAAAGTAAAGCGAAAGAGAAGCTTCTTAGATAAACTTCTCGGTCGCAAAAAAGAAATGTAGTTCTCGTATATAGCCATAATCATCAGGTTTAGAAAGCGATAGTCTTTTGCACTACTGCATATTCCAAAGATAATCATGGTTGTCAAACAAATAATAGCATCAGAGATGATTATACGTGATACTAATACAAAAATAGAAAAGTATTTTGTAATTATAATATTTAACTTTTGTACTTACTGTAAGTAAAGGTACGATGATGACAGTAATTAAGTGACACTTCCTATGTTTTATCTACATGCAATGGTCGGGTTATCGATATAGTTGATAAAACGTAAGTGCCATGTGACACTCCTTATCATCCAAATTCTAAAAGCGTGTTAACAAAGTAGAAAAAAAAATAGATACATTTAATGTAATTTTACAATAATATTGGGCAAACACTTCATCCGATTCAGATTCCTAATATGGCAGATCTTCAGCTTGCGCTACGCGTATTTCTAATATTCTAACCCTATTTTCATAACCTACGCTTATTTTAGTATGAATATTAGACTAATTTGTAAATGGTTATACCTATAACTAGGTCAGCCGCAGTTCAGTTGTCGCTTTTGTATTTTAGCTGCATCAAGATAAAACTTTGCAATTAAAATGCAGACGTGGGGAGACCCTTATCTGTTTTACCTTCTACATTTTTATACCTATTTATATAATTATATTTTATATTTAAGTCTTGTTTATATAAAGATAAAATTTCATAATTTCGTGGGTTGCAAATCAAATATTTTATGTACTTAATGAATAAATGATACCTAAAACTAATTGTTTTACTTTACGTCATCATCATATAGTGTGGGTTGTAAGGTCGACAACCGACCTCACAAATCCTGGTGTCATATCTAATCTAATACTTTAAACGAGCAATTCTTGTATAGGTATATCTATTCTATATAATAAGAATCTCGGAAACGGCTGTAACGATTTCGATGAAATTTGGTATATAGGGGGTCTCGGGGGCGATAAATCGATCTAAAATAACTAGGTTTCATTCTTAGTGACTTTTCAAACCCTTTGGTTTTCCCCGTGTTTTCTAGCTACGCAATATCGATAGAAGAGATAAGAAACACCGATTCCGATAACGTAACATTAGCTCAGTCGGGAGACCGCGTGACTAAGGTCTCGAAGTCGAATCCTTTTTTATCTTTTTTTTATATATTATTTACCGTTGTCGTTGTTACTTTTTATTTGTTCTTTTTATTTTTTAATTAAGTTTTTAAATAAAAAATATGTCAATTTTTATGTTTTTTCTTAGAGCGATAGTTCTCCCAACTCACATAGTGACAGTGACGAAATGTTCTTTTAAAAAGGATTTTGTAGATATTTAGATCTAAGAAATGGGAAGTTCTATTTTATCCACGCAACCTCTATAAATGCAATTTTATATTACTACTAGGCGCCGCCTTTACTACTGTATCTGTGAAACCGCCAAAATTGGAACTACTGCTAATAAGTTGGTAAGGTTAGTTGGTATGGGAATAATTGATTTTCCTATAAGTAATAATTCTTTCTGAATCCTAGCCGAAGTCCGATCCTAATTTATTATTTTATAATACATATTCGTTTCGTTTTACTCGGGCCATCTGATGGAAACTGAAAATTTATCAGAAATTTAAATTTCTTTCATTTTTGTATTTATTAATAACTAAATGAAAGAATAAAAAAGAAAATAACAAATAAAAAAAGAAACAAATAAAAAGGAACAAAGAAATAAAAAAAATATATCTGTCGAGATTCGAACTGCAAACTCGCGGTGTCCAGACTGAGCCAAAATTATTTTCTGTTTCAATGATATCGCGTATCAATACTTTTAAGCCTGAATTTTTTTTTTTTTCTAAAAATTAAAGCTCTGAAACTAAATTGCTAAACATCGAAATCGTTGCAGCCGTTTCCGAGATTCTTATCTTGCTCGTTTAAGGTATAAGATATAAGATGACTTGGCGATGATGTGCAAAACGCACTAAAAAATAAAAAAGGACCATAAAAACGAAAAGGATAGCTGGATCTATTGCTCATTGAGTAGCTCATAAGTCAATGCTACTCGTATAAAGTGCTACTATGTCTAGCCGCGTGTGCTTTCTTCTGAACGTATGACGTAAGTAGAGTTTATCTAAATGCGTAGGTGTCTTACAAAAAAAATAAACGCTAAGCTCGGTCAACCAAGTATTAGTATTAAGCCGCCAAAAGATTCTACCATGGGTCATGTATGTATAACTTATTTACGTAAGTATAGCCGGCAGTCGGCTCGGGACCTAACGGCTCAACGTGTCTTCCAAAGTACGGAATTATGTATCGTTTAGGTCACACGGGTCATTCAGCCTGTAGTGTCCCAGTCCTATCCAAACAAGGACCATTATCTCATTGTGAATTTGCCGGGATGCAAATCTTATGAAATGAGCCGAACGCTCCATTCCGGGGAAACTTTCCACGTAGATCTACTACGAATATATAAATTCTGTGACGTACGAGTAGGTTAAGATTGCTGGTTATAACAGTAGGTACCTACCTACTTATATTCATTGGGCATCAATATCAATGGCGAATATCTCAGTCACCTCCGCTTTGCCGACGACGACATAGTGATAATGGCTGAATCGTTGCAGGATCTGCAAAAATTTGTCAGTCGGTCTCCGGATGAACTTGGACAAGACTAAGGTCATGTTCAACGAACTAATCATTCCGGAACCGATCTCGATCAGTGGCGAAGTGCTTGAAGTTGTCCAAGAATATGTCTACCTCGGGCAGACATTGCAGTTGGGTAGAGACAACTACGAGCGTGAAATCGCAAGAAGAGTACAGTTGGGCTGGGCAGCATTTGGGAAACTGCGTCATATCTTCTCGTGGTCGCCACTACCGCAATGCCTGAAGAGCAGAGTGTATAATCAGTGTGTCCTACCCGTATTGACATACGGAGCCGAGACGTGGAACATGACGGCCCATCGGCTACATGTCACTCAGCGAGCCATGGAAAGATCTATGTTTGGTATTTCGCTACGGCATAAAATCCGAAACTAAATCATCCGGCAGAGGACCAAGGTAGTTGATATCGTCCAGAAGTGTAGCAAGCTGAAGTGGCAATGGGCTGGCCACGTCTGTCGCAGAACCGACGAGCGTTGCAGCAGACGGGTTCTCGAATGGAGACCACGTCTCGGGAAACGTAGTGTGGGACGCCTCCCTGCCAGGTGGACTGATGACCTGAGGAAGGTCGCTGGTGGAGGCTGGATGAGGAAAACGGGTGATCGACTGATCGTGCGCTTTGGCGTGCCCTTGGGGAGGCCTACGTCCAGCAGTGAACTGCAATAGGCTGATTGATTAAATAAAACAAATTTGTTGAATATTAATTTATATATTTGAAACAAAGGTAAATTTAACTATAACATTGTGATTTTCATTGCTTTTGGTTATTTATTTGCTAAGTAGATATTTATTTATTGCACCATTTGCATCTATATAAACTAAAATATTGTGCCTAAATAGAAAAAAATAAAAACTTGTTCAAGGCATATACGCTAGTTGTTATAATAATTATAATATAGATAATTTAAGATCAACTATATAGGAATTCGAATATCACATATCGTTCTTTTTTATTTCGTCTAATTTTCGGACAGCTTTTTCAAGTGCATAAAGATGATCATCTTCGACTTCTGGTGCAAGTTTTCTCATGGAATCAGCTAGATTGTACACATATTCTTTGTTTGGTCCACTTGGGCCTTGGCTACTAACTATTTGTTTAGCGATGTCATCTAATGACGCGGGACCTAAAAAGACAGCTCATATCAATGTTTTTTTCGTAACAATCAACTGAGGAGATGGGTTTCATGACACCCCTACGTATATTTGTAATGTTACTGTAAAACCCCAATTGCAGTGAATCATTAATTCTGTGGTGAATCCTAAGATTTACCAAGTCTTAGTAGTGGTACAAGGTCAGAACTCTTCTATGATTAATGTTTATTCTATGATATACTATACTTCTGAGACATAATTGTACGAGTACACGTATGGCGTACAATTTCAAGAACTGCAGGTCAAAATGTGTGGTACGTTGGGTACCGACCAACCTTCATTTTTAAAAACACGGTATTGGATAGGGACATACTTAAATTGTACTATTTAGTACCTAGTATTAAAAAATGTGTACCTATAGACTGTAGAAATTATAGCTAAAGTCGGGCCACGTTATGAAGCGACTTTTGAAGGATGTCATTGTGACATAAATAGTGATGTCCCGGTGGTGGTGGTGGTGTGGTTGACTTTGCCTCTTATATTTACTTCCAAAGATGCCTACCTATTTGAAATTTATTATTTTCGTAATTAGTTACGAAAAAAAAAATATTTAGTACTTAAAAAAAAAAATTTTTTTTTTTTTAATTTTGTATTACAATCGGTGTTGATGATACTTTGTTATTGGAAATAATCAACATACACATTCTGTGAAGTATCACAGAATAAAATTATTTATTTGATACTATCAATGTACAGATTATAATATTATATGAAAATATGCAGATGTCATATTAAAATTAACAGATCGACCGTTTAGAATTATAATTAGAAAAAAAATACAAAATATGGTATTAACAGAAAAAAACATAAATAAGTAAAAAAAATACAGGTATTTAAAAAAAAAGCAGGATCAGAGTCCAAAAGAGAGCCAAACCGTAAAATAATACTTTGAGAAACCGAAAAAAAAAACACATGTATTTTATTTATATTGTTTTTTCATGAATACACACTTTAATTTACCTACCTACACTCAATAACAATAATGAAGTGTCAGTTGCTTGCTATATTAATAACAATATTTTGTCAGTTGTTTTTAGCTGACTTCAAATAAGGAGGCTCTCACTAAGTCAATAATCGGATGGTACATTTCTGGTACACTTAATTGACAGCAAAAACATTTAAATAAATACCTAAATAAGCTTTATGGTCGGTACAGGACGTGTTCGTTTCGTACGGCCCAACTGTAAATAAGAATTTAAATTGATCTAAACATTACATTAAAGTTATAGTGCCTGAATCAGGAGGTACATAATGCGATCACTTATTTCTATTGCTTCTGATACTCAAATTTGCATTGTAAACCATTGGCCCGTACGAGGCGAGTACGTTGCGTACCAACCAATTTGAACTAGCTATAAATTCTACAGTCTATATGTATACATTTTTTAATACTAGGTACTAAATATTACAATTAAAGTATGTCCCTATCCAACACCGTGTTTTTAAAAATATAGTTCGGTCAGTTCCCAACGTAACACACGTTTTTTGCGTGGGGGCTTTCATCTACAGCTAGTACGGTGTGGTCCATCTTTAAAAGTTATCGCACACTTATTATAACCCAGAATCAATCAAACCAAACCTTGTAGTCAACGAGACGTCAAGCAAACACAGGCACGTAACGGCTCAGCAGTTTCAAAGTGACAGAAAGGCTACGAGAGCAAAAACCTTAAGAGCTAGTACCTCTCGAGTGTAGGGAGAATTTCAGCCTTCAGCAATTTCACCTTTCAGTCTCTTCATCAAACGAAAATCCTGGAGGCCGAGCCTGAGGATTTTGGACTGATTATGTAGGCCCGAGATAGGCCCAGTTGGAGAAACCGTTCTTACATTGTGAAGTTACAAGAAAAAGGCCCAAAATAACTAGAACATCATTAAGAGAGTGAATTCTTCGAGCTCAACCGCAAACCGTTACACACATGGGAGCTAAATCCGTCAGGAAAGCTGCACCTGATCGTAGGCCCGCTTAAGGCGAGACGCCTAGCGGTTACAAGCGGTAGGAGCTCGCGCGCGCGTCCTTTCCGCGTCTACTGCGAGACGTATCATAAATTGAGACGAGGCCTTGCGATGACGTCGATAAAGAATATTGAGCTACGATGCTATGAAATTCGGGGCCGAGTTGAACTACGATGCAATGAATTGCAATGCTGATCAGGGACCGAGTTGATAACTGTGTATAACTCAGTTCACGGCACGCCGCCGAATCGCGACGCAACACGACAATGCATCAAGAGGTCAGTTCAATCTATAATAGATGACACCATCTTCAATTCAATATTTATAAAATCGCGTCGTCGTTTCTCGGTGTGAACTGTCTGTAAGGCAGGATATACGTAAACCGTCAAAAGTTCTGTAAAAACTTACCGGCATAAGATTCATTATCCTCTGTGGCAACATACAAAGTCAGAACAAATGGTTCCATCATCTTATCATTTGGGTAAAACATTATATTTTTTTTACAATACCCATTCTTTTCTCTAAAGTCCAATTGCTTTGTAACTTCTTCTGTGTCTTCTTGTTTAATTTTGTATGCTACTCCCCACACTGTGCTGTTTTGATCGTTATTTGATATCAAGGTAACAACACGGCCAGGCTATAAAACAGAAAAATATTTTCTCTTCAACAACTGTATAAAATTAATAGCAATATAACATCAAAATGCGGGCAGTTCAGGAGTCATGATGGAGATCCTTGGGGGATTCTTTTGTTCAGCAGTGGCCGGCTTTCAGCTGAGATGATGATGATGATTAAAATTTATTATTTTCTTATCAATTTATTAACAGTCTATACTTAGATAAATGAAAGGCTCCCGCGGCGCTCGCCTGGATACCGCTAGCGTAATTGTAAAATGCGGCAACAAATACTACGCCGAACTCGGCGTATCCGAGCTCGCGCCGACGCAGTCTCGTTGTAAACACGTCGTATTTCCTCCAAGCTTGCATCCTTCAAAATTGTCATTGTCATTGTTGAGTTGCCGCATTCACAGAGCTGTTGTTATTAGATAGCGCGATATTTAGGCGAGTGCCTCGCGAACCTTTCATTTATCTAAGCGTCTATAGTTGATTTTACACAAATAACACAACTTCTTTCAAAATCGTCGTTGCCAAATCAAGACCTCATGTAGCGCTCTGGACGAAAATCACTTTTTTACACCATATTAAAGAAAATCAAATTCTATCAAATTCCCCACTCAAAACTTCAATTATCGCAGAGATACAGGTGACGTCAAAAATAATTAACAATCAAAATATCTCATGTGTGCAACTAAAATTGGCACGCTTACATACATTTTTTTTTCACAAGTTTTTTTTTGCTTTTACTAAACTTGCATCTTTGCACATCAGAGGTCTTGATATGACAACGACGAATATAAGTGTTTTAATGAAAGTTCAGGCTGGCTGGCCACGCTTTTCGTTGTTTTTTAGCTAAATGGCTATTAATACGTATCAAAAAAATTCAAACTGGATGCCTGTCACAATTTTAGGTGACGCAGTATTAATAAGCAAGAAATAGTTAGAATCCCTTCTGTTCGGAGATTGAGAGACCATGCGAAAAGCGGTTTTCAAGCTGGCTGGACACGTTTGCGTTCGATTATCTCGGGTTCTCTAGCGTCACATAAATTGAAATAAGCGTGATTAGCCGTCACCTAAAATTGTGTATTGACCTACTTAAATGCGGCTCATTTGGAAGAATTGTCCAGCCAGCCTGAGTCACAACTTAATGATAGTTTATAGCCAAAAATAATACAAAGACCGTCGAACAATAAAATTAGAGTTTGAAACCCGAGACTTCCTATTTACAAGACACAGGACCAAACCTTCACACCACCAGCATACAAATGGCTTTATGAAGAAAATACTAGTTTAGTTTAGTCTGAAGTAAAATTTTTGGGAATTCTACTCCTAATGGAAAAGGATGTGTTAATTTTTAATTCTTCAGAGCATACAGAGCTCAAGGATTTGGCCAACTTGATAGAGTTGTACAATGTGATTAATAACAATAAGGACTGGGCTGCATCATTTTGTTAAAATAATACAAAAATACACCATAGCTCATAGGTACTAGATTCACTTAAAGTTAGCCAGGAGCCCATCTTATTTTTATTTTTATCACTTTGTACATACATACTGTTAAAAGCGAGCGGGGTTCAGGGATTGAAAATTTTTGTACACGAGTAATATTATGTCCTTTATTTCTCACGTATAGTACACAAGCCAACGCCACAAACTGTTCTTGATCGCGCACGGGTAGCACTACACCGAAATTAGCACTTTCACTGGCACTTGCACTTTTATTTACTTAGCCTCTTGGTCTACTGCACTGAACTCACACTGAACACCTCGACTGGGCGGTCGCGGTCCTTATATACGATTCGAGAATGTTCCTATTACGATCTTTTCGTTATTCAATCTTTTTGGGTAGAGACCTTTCTCGAACAGAGCTTCTAGATTGTTCTGTTCAATTTTGACAGTCAGCGAGTAGCAAATACTTTTTGAAGGGAAATGACAGGTTTCTCGAACTTTCTGGTTAGTTGTCAAGGATCACTGACCTCTGGCGTTTTCTGGACAGTTCTCTGGTACAGTTTACCACACCCAGCTGTAACACTATCCCCTCCTTAGACATGTTCGTCCCGAGCATCATTTGAACCTTGATAATGTGCCAACCTGTCGACATTGACGACCTTGAGAGGACTTCTTGGAGTTCTCTGGATTCTTATTAGTTACATCGTTAATTTGAGTTGCATTCTTATAAAGCCTTTCCCAACTCGGTTGCAGTTTCGGTGACTTTCCTTTTTGTCGAACTGGATTATGTAACCAAAATTATGTTCCTTCTTCGAATTGTGGCCTATTCGCATTGCGGTCGTAACGAGTCTTTATTTTCTCACTTGTTTGCAGACCACCTTCTCACACAAGCATGTAGATCTCTTCCATTTTCTTCTTATATTCGGTGATTTCCATTTGAAAACCAGGGGGACAGCCAGCCACAATATCTGCAGGAAGCCCTCTTGGCGGTGCGCTGGGCTCCTGTGGTTGTTGCGCCGACACAGATCGTGTTATTGGATTTTGGCCCTCGTTTCGTAGCATAACCGGCATTTTCCAATCCCACTTCTGACATCAAATGTTACGAGCAAACAGGGTTCAGGGATTGAAAAATTTTATAAAAGAGGAATATGTCCTTTATTTTTCATGTATAGTACACAAGCCAACATCACAAACTGTTATTGATCGTGCACAGGTAACACTACACCAAAATTAGCACTTTCACTGGCATTTCAACTTGCACTTTTATTTAGTTCGGCTCTTGGTCCACTGCACTGAACTCATACAGAACACCCCAACTGGGCGGTTGCGGTCTTTATATACCCCTAAAAGAGTTTGAGAATGTTCCTATTACAATCTTCTTTTCGTTATTCAATCTTTTTGGCTAGTAACCTTTCTCAAACCGAGCTTCTAGAGTGTTCTTCCCTGTAGTATTAAAAGGTTCTCTGTGGAGTGTTCTGTCCAATTTTGACAGTCAGCTGTTTCGAGTAGCGAATACTTTTTGAAGGGAAATGACAGGTTTCTTGAACTTTCTGGTTGGTTGTCGAGGATCACTGACGTCTGGCGTTTTCTGGACAGTTCTCTGGTACAGTCCACCACATCCAGCCGTAACAATACTGTAATAGCAGGAAAGTTTGACAAGTATACAACTAGTGCCATAAGAAAAAAAAAACTATTGCTTCACTCCTGGAAAAACATCTATATTCTATGAGGGGCATTAGTCTTACTGGACGGGAATCAGACAGCAAAATAGATAGGTATAAATAAATTGACCGATAGCTCGATAGCTCGCGCTATAGTGAGGCGCTCTCTAGAAAGCAGCTTATCAAAAAATAGAAAGGCGAAAATAGGTTTACTTTTTCAGGGATTCCTCTATGATCGATACTGTGCTGGTAAAATCGTCTGATATAACCTTTGATATGTCCTACGACTTTACGCTCATATTTAAAGTCGACCTTCCATATCAAAGATCCGTAGCCAAAGACCCACATATTTTATCCACGTGCGAAAACTGAAAAATCACATATTGATTGCCATTACGTTAGAGCACATTTTTACTTAAAAGTGCGTCTCGGTCTTTCTTCCATTACTCGGCTAAGTCAAATCACTGAATGTAAGTAAAATAATAACTACATATGTATGTACTTGAACGTAAATAAATAAAGTAACGAAGGTTAGGGTTACTATTCTTTTTTTTTATGGCCTGGGGTTTTTTTTTTTTTTTTTTTTTTCTCTCCTTTGGCATGGTGCGGTTTGCACATCGCCACAGACATAAAAACGAGGAAACGATTATTAAAAAGATTAAATTATAATAAGGATCGGAATTTGGATTAGAAAGATTCAGAAAGGATTACAGGAAATATATAGTAGGTAACAAAGGTAAGTAAGAGGAAGAAAATAATTACGTAACATGTAAGTAGATAAAAGATAAAAATAAAAAAAGTTAATATTATATACGAATATTATTAACAACTATAAAACTACTTATAGACTTATATATATCAGCATCGTTGGTAGCCAGCAGAATGGGAACTGATGTAGGAAAAGGAACTTTGAAGGACAATAAGTTGTTAAAGAAGGAAATATAATCGAGTGAGGGACATGCAAAAAATATATGATTTAAATCACCAACCTCGCCGCACTCGCACAGCTCATCACGAGCTATGTTGATCCTGGCGAGGTGCATCGGTGTACAAGAATGTCCCAGTCTCATGCGAATAATAACACTAGTGGCTCGCTTACCAAGCCTTAGTTTTGAAAACCATGGCTTGGAAGGTATACATGGTTGAATTTTCGCGTAAAATTTGCCCTTTAGTTGAATACTCTCCGACCACATTTGGCCCCAGGAGTTCCGAAGGTCAAATGTGGGCAGACAGGCCAAATCATGACAAAAGTTCATGTATGGATGCATGTCACTACACACAACAGCCTCATTTGCCAGACTATCAGCCTTAATATTACCATTGATACCACTGTGCCCTGGTATCCATGCAAAAGAAATCAAAACCCCGCGTTTGAAGCATTCGTATAAAATCTGACGAATTTTCAATATTATGGGGAAAACAACTCTAAAATTAAAAGGAAATTTGACTAAAGCTTGTAAAGAACTCATTGAATCAGTGAAGATAACACTTTTTTGGAGCTGTGCTATACGAATATATTCTACAGCTTTATACAATCCAAAACATTCACCAGTGAATACCGATGATTCCGGAGGGAGCTTTACTTGTTGAAATGTTTTGTATTGGGAATGATAAATCCCTACACCAACATGACCAGATGCTGAATGTTTAGACGCGTCAGTGAATATATTATGATAATTATTCCATTTACTATATCTTAAATGATTAAAAGTGATATTATTATTCTGGTCATCTCTGATTATACCTAAATTTAGGACGATTTCAGGAGTATGAATTAAAGAATCAAAGGAATAGCAAAACAAAGGGTGTTTAGAATAATTAAAAGTAGGTGCTTGAATGTTTGAGAACTTTTGAAAACTTTTAACAAGACATGGAATTGACTTGTGCGTCCAGTAATTTGAAGAGTTAATGCAGTCTGAAAGTGACCTGAGCTTAGAATGAAGGGGATGACCTGTAAGCTGAAGTGTACGAAATAAAAATTTATCTGCTAAATATTGACGTCGTAGTTGTAAGGGAGGCTCACCGCACTCAACCTGTAACGCATTAATTGGACTTGATTTCATGGCACCTGTAATTAATCTCATAGCCTTTGACTGAATACTATCCAGTTTCTTGAAAGATGTTGTACTACCAGGTTCTAATAAAAAAGTACCATAATCTAACACGCTACGTATTAAGGCATTATAAATCAACTTCATACAAAAGGGGTGAGCACCCCACCAAACACCCGAGAGACACCTGAGCATGTTTAATAGACGCTCACATTTAGCATAAACATATTCGCAATGAGGCACACCTGTTAGTTTAGAGTCTAGTAAAACGCCTAAAAATTTTGCCTTATCATTTACATGAATTTCTATATTATTATAAAAGACTGAAAATGGAGGAGGAAGTCGCATTCTAGAAAATAATACTACACTACTTTTAGATGGTGATAAATCAAGTCCATTTTTATCAAGCCATTTTTTTAAATGTTTTAAAGAGGTAGTTAGAGCAGAGGCGGCAGTTTCAATAGAACGATGAGTGCAATACACCAACAAATCATCGGCATACTGAAGAATGTTCACGTTATCACCCAACGATGTCTCAAGGTCAAAGGTATAAATATTAAACAGGATAGGACTTAATACAGAACCTTGTGGCAGGCCCTTCCATACTAATCTGGATTCTTCTTTGCCATCATCAAGTAATAAATGGATACGCCTCTCATATAAAATATTCATAATGAAATTGGATAAAATAATAGGAATTTTTAAAGATTGCATTTTATTTTTCAACACACTTAAAACAACATTGTCATAAGCAGCATTTATGTCGAGAAACGCTGCAACTACAGATTTATTAAAAGAAAATGCTAATCTTATATCGGTCACAAAAATACTAATACTATCTATTGTACTCCTACCTCGTCTAAACCCAAACTGATTTCGACCTAACAAATCCCCACTTTCAACAAACCACTCCAGACGGTTTTTTACCAGAAGTTCGGCAATTTTCATTAGTACTGATGAGAGAGCGATAGGTCTATACGACGACGGATCGGATGAGTCTTTTTGGGGTTTCAAAATTGGGATTACTTCTTGGGATTTCCAAGACGAAGGAATATTGCCTGATACTAAAATGGAATTAATAACTTGGAGAAAATAAGAAAGAGAATCATCACTAAGGTGAGAAAGAAAAGAATAAGGGATCCCATCTAACCCAGGAGCAGAATCTTTGACTTTAGCTAAGACGCCCTTTAATTCAGCTAAAGAAAAGGGTCTATTGAGATCCTGAGAGTCATCTAATATTATGAGAGGAATAGTACTATCTAATAATATATTTTCTGGTACTGAAGGTGGTGCTAAATTATTTAGGAATCTGTCAGCCAAAGATGAAGGGATTAGACGAGGTGAAGACTCCTTAAACGCGGATCTAAATCTTCTTATGTTTCGCCACACTTCAGAAGAATTAACGTTAGGTGATAAAGACAGACAAAAGGTCCTCCAACTGTCAAATTTTTTCTTTTTGAAAAGTTTGCTGGTGTTCGTAATAGCCTCAGAAAGTTTAATAAAATTTTCCTCAGAACCACATTCATTATAAATTAATTCTAATACTTTTCTACTTTTAACAGCTTCAGTGCAATCTTTATCCCACCAAGGTGGAGATGGGATACAGTTGCTTCCTCCACCCTTCAACGGAAAAACTTCGTCAGCAGTTTCAATTAAGGCTTTAGCTAACAAAGAAGCACACATAGGTTCACTTCCTTGATTGACATTAGGAAGGGATAAAATTCTACGCTCTAAACTTCTATTAAACGTAGCCCAGTCAGCTTTGTTTAAATTATATTTAAGTCTAGGAGGTCGTTTCTGTACATAGCTAGGGGAAAAGGGAAATTTAATCAGAATCGGGTGATGATCACTTCCAAAAGTTGTTGGTAAAGTTTGCCAAGTTACTGTAGACGCTTGACTAGGAGTACATAAACTAAGGTCAGGAACACTAAAACCTTCATTGGGACTAGGGCTTCCAATACCGGGATCCCGGTATTACCTAATACCGGGATCCCGGACATTTTCCACTTTTTTTCAATACCGGTATTGAAATGTCGAATACCGGATTTCCGGTATTGACGATTTATTTTATTAAGCAAGCTTGCGCGCACTTTTGTTCTGAAGCTGAACAGATACAGAAACGTTCGCGCACGTGGTATTATTTAGTCATTCGCTTAAAAGTGTCCGCTCGATGACACATGCTCTTTCATATTTTGCGTACACCTGAGGAAAAAGAGCACGAAGAAACTAAAGAAGCGTAACACCTCTCTTTCTTTCGTATAGCACCCTCTCTCTCATACGTATGTCACGACGCTTGTCAGTCGTGAAACAGTGATCAGTGGAGATGCACGCACGTTGTGTTTTTGAGTTGTGACTTTGTGCATCTGCTATAAACGAAAGCAACACGACTGTTGGCAAAATGTAAGTACCGAATACCAATTATTATTTTATAATATATAATTTCATACTTTCGCGGTCATTGATAAGCCCGTAAAATGTCTCACAAATATTATTATTTTATAGTTCGAAATTCCGAATACGCTGTATAATCATAAGTAACTCATCCCTAATACATAAATAAGCATTGATTGTATTAAAAAATACTAAAATAAAATGCTCTCGTCGCACAAACACATTTTTTTGTCTTATTCTCTGTCCTCAAGGATATTCAATATTTTTATGGTAAGTACTTATACGACAAATTAAGTATTTTCAATTAAATTAATAATCTGTTAAGGTGAACTTTATGTATGTATAAATAGTTTATAAAGCATTTCTTTTATTACATTAACTTTTTTTTTGTGTATTGCCAGTGATTATTACGTACTATGTTATAATATTGGTATTAAATTAATATTGAATGTCTATCATGGAGGCTACAAAGTCTATAAATCCAACTTTACTTATCCTGTTGCCAAAGTTGTTAAACCACCAACTGAATAAAGTTGCAATTATTTTTATAAATCTCACCTAGTTTTTGTAATAAGTATTACGCGTTTTTTAATTTAAGATATTTGTATTGTAACTATATGCCAGTGTAGAATGATGTTTCTTTTTGGTTCTTTACAGGTCAACTTCTGACAACACTCAGTATAAAGAATTTTTAAAGAAACGACCACAGACTACTGTTTGGGATACGCGTTTTTTAAATTATATGTACGAGTATATACATACATACTTAGTTAATTAAACTGTATAGTGTGTAGTTATGATTATTGTCGAGATGTTTGCTAAACACTATTAATCAAAGACCGATTGCTGTGCTGATAGACAGTTTTATATTATAAAAGAGATGATTGTTAAAGTTTGAAGTTATTTTATTATAATAAAAATAAAAGGCGATTTTGCATGGAAATATAGTTTTTTTTTGTTAAATATTGATGTGATTCCTTTTTTTTAAAAAAAAAAGATACCAATTTCAATACCGGTATTAAAGATAAACTTTCCGGTATTAATACCGGTATTGGCAAAATCCGGTATTCAAAAGCCCTAATTGGGACGAGTACGACGAGTCGGAGAGCCATCATTAAGAACACAAATATTATGAATATCCAATAAATCTAAAACTAAGGATCCATAATGGTTTGAGGTTGAACTACCCCATGACTGATGTTGGGCATTAAAATCTCCTAATATCACATATGGTCTAGGGAGTGATGAAAGAATATTATCAATTTCATTAAAAATTGCAACAGTAGGATGAGCCACATATATAGATACAAAACAAATATTATGGACAATAGCAGCAATTATGGACAAGTCATCGTTGTGTGAAGGGAAAGGGTAAATACTAAAAGGAGTAGGGTGCTTTATTAATAAAGCAACACCACCATAGCCATCAAAACGATCCTCTCTGACACATGCATAGCCAGGAAACTTACTACTTGATATAGGTTTTAACCAAGTTTCTTGAAGAGCGAAAATAAAAGGTTTATATTTATTTAATAAAAAATATATGTCAGATTTTTTAGAAATTAAACTTCTACAGTTCCACTGTAGGGCGTTGGACAGACTGTCCATTATTAATATTAATTAATTTAGCAATTGATTCAGAATTAGTAGCAGCGTTGGACGGTGAGGTTATATTTAAATTTAAAATGCTGATGAGGGCAATAATAAGTTCCTTCACGGAAGAATTGAATGTTTCATTATTGTCAATTTTAAAATTTAATGCGCATCCATCAGCAGGAGTAGGCATATTATTATCTTTGATTAACGCATTATGAGCGGCCACGTCATACCCTTTAGAGGCACTAATATGAGGGGAACGGGGTTTCGAAAAAACTGTTTTTTTATATGACATGTTTGTATATTGTTTTTCGTTAGAAACGTTCTGTGGGGTTTTTGAAAAGGAATTTGTAGCAGAATTAGTCAGCAATGCATCTGCATAAGACATCTTTACCGGTGCATGTTGTTTAGAGGCATCTTGATATGAAAGACAGCTTTTAGCCATCGTCTCTTTAATAGCTTTCTGCCTTTCATATTCAAGACATCTTTTACTATTAGCAAAATGATAACCTTTGCATAAGCAGCAACATGAATCCTCTTCATTTACAGAGCAAT
This sequence comes from Carpatolechia fugitivella, assembly GCA_951230895.1. Taxonomy (NCBI): domain Eukaryota; kingdom Metazoa; phylum Arthropoda; class Insecta; order Lepidoptera; family Gelechiidae; genus Carpatolechia; species Carpatolechia fugitivella. Next base: position 9,560,108 of record OX579645.1, read on the forward strand.
TTATGCCTTCATGTGTGTCTTGACCGCACTTAAAACATCTTGGATTTTTGGCTCTACACAGATCTTTAACGTGACCAAACCTACAGCACCTGTAGCATTGGATTGTAGGAAATATGTACAAATCTACGGATAAGGCAGTATAACAAAGAAATACGCGTTTAGGTAAAACCTGTCCATCAAATGTGATTACCACTGATTCGGTAGATTTGAGTTCAGAAATGTCATTATTAATTACCTTCTTTTTCAGACGTCTTACTTTCAATATGGGGCCACAGCCAATTGGGACACCAATGTTTTCTTTAATTTCATCCTCTGACCAATCGGCCGGGACGCCACGTACAATACCCATACGGGTCACATTGAAAGATGGAATGAAGCTTTTATAATTGCCTGCTTCTAGCAATGGTCTGTTAATGAAATCGTTTGCATCTTGGTAATGTGAGAAAGCTAATGAGACTTTGTTTCTCCCGATCCGCTTCAAACTGCCATTTATAATATTATTGAATTTATTATTTTTGAGAAATTTTCCAAAAGATATAGGGTGAAGAGTAATGCCATCGTTAGAAGTTTGTTGAACCCTTTGCACATGTACTATAAATGGCGAAGAGTCAGAAGGCTGATAAGTCAGTCTAGCAGGTGAGGGCTGTTGTGGCATTTTTTTTGTTCGAGTTTCATCATTTGTTATATTTGTGACACTTTCATTATCATGCTTCGGCCTAGGGTGAGTAAAACACACATTATTCGCTTCCGATGAACCTTGAAAGACTTCTTCAAGGCATCGACAGTCACTCTCATGTAATTCCTTACCTTTGCGAGTTCTACTACGTTTTTTGTTGCATGTTTTGCAGACGAGTCGTGAAGAAACGCGTTTACGATAATTCGGTTTTGATGCAACTTCATTTGATGAACAATCCGTAGCTGAACCATCAGTTTCCATCTTATCATTTTTATACTCATTATCTATTGTTACATTATAACCAACGCTTTGGGGGGTTAAAAAGTTTGTCCCACCAGGATCCGTCCCTCCGGGATCACCCGGAGGCATCATCATAGAAAGAAACGAGGTAAAAACTTACCAATGGTTAGTTGAGATATTTACACTAAAATATTACAAAATATATACAAAAACTAAAACTAACCACAATTATAATACAAATTTATAGATTAAATAACTAGAAATCCTTCCGGAAACCAAAATAATTAATAAATATTCACAAGCCAAAAAATTTTTTCGTCCGCCAAGAACAACGTTTCCCGCGCTTTTCAGGGCCTGGGGTTACTATTTTCATAAAGATCGATTCAGATTCTTGGGGCGCATTCCGAATCAGACTTTCAGCACTGTCAGCGATCACAAAAGCAAAAAAACGTATGAGTTTTGTCTGCTGACAGTAATTCGGAACGCGATTACGGGTGCTTTAATCGATTTCAGCGCGTCAGGTGCTTTACATTTACACCGATACATCACGGCCTATAATCTTCATAGAGAATTTACTGGCAATAGCGATGACTGGACTGACATTTCCGAAGTCATATGACATTTCTCATGCCGCCATATTGAAAAAAAAAAAGGTCTTTTTTTTATTTATTTATTTATGGCTTCTGCATTTAGCAATTTAGCCAGTGTCGAGTAATCAGCTTATCACGGGTAGATAAAAAATTATAAAAAAATATATATTATGTACTAAATTAAACGGACGCGATAGATATTTCCTGAAACAAGAAGAAAAGACACTGTTATGGACAGCAAAAAGACTCCATCTGTCTGTCAGACTGCCGCCATACTTGTGTGTGTGCGTGCAGTGCGTGCATGTAGGCTGTGAGTCCTAACCTCAAAATCTTGCTTGTAATCGAAGTTTGAAGCCGAAGCCTTTCTCCTGTTGACTTTTGAAATGCCTTACGTGAGTTTTGGTTAATTCTGTGTGAATTGGACGCTTTATCATGTATTTTAAGTGTTGTGTTAAAAATTTAATAGTTCGCGACAGGACGCTAGGTTACACAAGTTCCTAACAGATGAGAAAAGACTCGCAAAGTGGCTAGAGTGCCTGAAAGATGATACGCTTCAAAGATCGTCTCTGAAAAATCTTTTTGTCTGCTCAAAACGTTTCGAAAAAAGATTCAAAGGTGCAGCGGGCTCAAAGCTCCTATGCGGCGCTCACCCATCTTTGTTTGCCAGATAAAATTTCAAGTGGAAACCCAACGGAGCACTTATGTACCTAACAGATCATATTTCCAAGCTGTTAGATAGTCGGCGGGTCTTCATCGTAAAATTTGATTCATTATCATGGCATGGTAGGTACCTATTTTATATTTTCTTTTGAGTCAGCAGGTATGTAGATGTGGCTGGCATGTGTAAAATTATAAACCTATTTTTTTTTTCAATTTCATAGATGCAGCAGTCACTCATCGACCACACTTACTTTAAGCAGAGACATTTTGATCACACTTATTGTAAAGATGAAGCAGCTTCCACTTCAGGTCAGTTAAATTGAGCACACTTGTATTGCTAACTGTTCTATGATTTGCATAAATTCACAATAATTAAATTTAAAATTTCAGGAAACAAACTTGTTCTTGAAGAGGAGCTTCCTCTGCCGGGAAGTAGTTGTTAAAGTCGAAACAGTTTCCACTTCAGGTCAGTTAAATAGAGCTCACTTGTATTGCTAACCTAATTATTTTTATAATTATTATACATTTTTTTATATCTTACAGCTGACACAACATCTGCCACTACCACGGACCAAGTAGGAAGAGGACTAGGCGCTATAAACATTTTCATACAGATTGAGTGTGACATCGCGCGGGGTCGAAGTCTGAGACGCGGGGAGGGTGACTCCGCCTTTTTATCTCTTGCCACCTAGTGGCGAAAACCAGAATTAACAGTCACGTTCATATTGCGGATAGTTACACTATTCACCACTAGAGGGCGAAACGTGTTAAAAACATACTTATACAGGGCCACACTGAGATTTTATTTTTAAAAATAAGTACGTCCAAAGTACCTATATCGTGTACAGTGATGAACTTAGAAAAATTAGCGCGTGGGTCAGATTACAAACACATTTTTAAAACAAGAAATAATTTTAATAGGTACAAGAAATAATAAAGAAATAAGGACAATTCTTTCTTTCTTCCAAAACTTCGTAAAAAATGGTATTCCGTCGTAAACAGAGTTGATAAAACTCCACCCTCTGCTCAGGCTACAATACAAGACATTTATGTGAAGATCATTTCGATGTAAGTACGTACATATTACTAATTTACTATTTACTAATAATATGCATGTATTGTTTGGATGTATGGTTGTTTGGTTGGATGTATGGATGTATATAGACGTTAATAAGCTACTTTTAAAACCTGTACCTAATTCATTTAATCACCCATAAATAGAACCATTTTATTTAACTGCTGTCTTTTCGTTTCTCGAATATTCTCACAAATTCATTCTCTAAATGCGGCCCGTTGTCGCAAGTGTTGCCTGTTTAGGGAAGGTTGGGAGATTTTGCACAGATTATAATTATAAATTAATACCTCAATGAAAATGGATATTTCACTTTGAAATAATAATATTGTCTTTTTTACACTTAAAAACAAAAGATAAAATAATTAAGATGAAAAACTAAGAAGATGAAAGTAAACAATTTCAAATAGGTATGACTGCACGGGTTATTACCATAATTAACATGTTTACTTAATAAAAGCGTGCGTCACACTAATATTATAAAATTTATAATATATTTGGATGTTTAGATGTTTGTTACGCTTTCATGCCTTAACCACTGAACGGATTTGAATGAAATTTGGAATGGAGATAGTTGGTACCCTGGATTAACACATAGGATATGGAAAAAAGTCTTATTCCCATGGGAAAATCTTACATAACGCGAGCGTAGCCGCGGGCGGAAAGCTAGTGTAGAATCAAAATCAGTAATACGTAACACCAATAATTACGATTATTTTGAGAACCTCTTTTATCTTAGCATATCGACATTTTAGGATATTTACTTGGCCCGTGCATAAAATCCTCCCGACAAATCGGGAGAATTTATAACACTACCACATATTTTCCTTACTAGTACATTTTCTGCACGCTAGATGGCGATCTCGCGTCATCTGACCGCGGGGATTTTTTCGACGAATATAATAGTTTAACAGAAAATCTAGTTTATAAATTAATAAGTTTTCTAAATTTCATGATAGAATCTAATGAAATATAAACATTAAAGCTCACATAGTCGCAATTACACTTACTTATTAACCAATCTTTATTAGCCATCTAGTAGCACAAAGCGTAATTTACTCCTCGTATCAATTATTACAGAAAAGTTGGGATGAAAATACTGAAATAAGTTACTTTCACGTGAAATGATAACTTTTCAGCTGTTTCTCCTTGCCTCTCAGAACAATTTCGACACATAGGTACACAACACTTCATATTTTTAGCATTATTTACTCAAATTTCAATAATTTTTGACCGCACGACGACAAGTGTTTTAGTCGCAAGTAAATAGCGTAATGGCCGCTAAGCCCCGCCCCCTCCGTGACGTCATGGCCGACTAAATTATCACGCGGCCTAGTTCATAGAGCCTAGTCCTCTTCCTACTTGGTCCGTGGCCACTACTGACCGTGGCATAACCAGAACCCCAACTTTTCCAACGGCAAAACAATCATGCCAGAGAAAAATAATTCAAAATTTGAGTAAACTTACCCCTAGACGTGAAGCCATTGAAAAAAAAAAAAAAAAAAACTTACCCCTACATGCAGAAATATTTATAAGGAATATGAGAGAGCAAAGAAGCAAGTAGATTTTTACACAGAGATTTTATTCTGCTGTCAACTTCTACTTTGAATAAAATGGTCTCAAATTTAAATGGAGGCTGGAATCAATAAACAATTCCTTTGTCTCGTCAAGAAAAAGGTATATATTTATTATACACAAGTTGCTTTTTTTGTTTTAAATATTTCTTTGGTGACCAAACAGGTATTCATATTTAACAGGTATAACAAGTATTCATATTTCTAGAATAACATGGAATTTCTTTCTAGGTTGACACTTGGCCGGATTCTAAAAAACATAGCTCAGTCATATTTGACAAAATGTCACTTGGCATGGGGCTCTCGTATGATGTCAAAAAAGACCACACTTTGGCTTTTGGCTTTGTACACTTGAAAGGGAAAGGAGATTCGCAGACCATGTATTAACATAAATAAATCTTTTAATAAATAGTCTTTCCTTGTTTCATTTTTGATGCTGGACGTTTTTATGACAAATTAAATATGTTCAATAACCTGTATACTAAAGATTCGAAGGTTTTGTGCGAACATATTTAAATTTGTCGGAAAAACGTCCAATTCTTACCAAAATTTCAATTTTACTTAGTAGAACCGACCGCGTAGGTATCCTGCGTGGCTGTATGCAGAGTTTCACTTTGCCAACAAGGCAAATATAAAAAAAAGGTATGTCATGTGAGATCAGAAATGTCATTTCTACGGCGAGTATTTTTGTTTGAGAGTTGGTAGTCTGAACCTGGTTCTTCTAAGTAGTCTGTGATTCATTTACACATGTGTGCTGTGAGGGAAGGCCTGATGACCTATAATACAGGTTTATATATAAACCTAGCTTAGGCATCAGCCCTCCACAAGAACACGACATTGTTTCTGGTGTATGTTAAAATTATTTTTCTTGTGGTGTGGAAATAAATAAAGTTATTATTATTACATTCATCTTATCGTACGTGCATTCCTAAATGGGTAGACAGAGCATCATTTATCTAAAAGCATGAGTACATTAGGCAACTATGCTTGCCGCCATTTTACCTGCATTGTGCTATTGTGTTATATTTAGTTATCCCGCCAAAATAAAAAATGAAAAAAGGCGCCAAGTTCGGTTAAAAAGAGTTGAGATCTACAAGAGAAACTTGATCCATAGCTGTCCATTAATTAAACGAAGTGATACTAAAAGAGTTCCTTTTTTCTTTTTGAGGTACATAATTCTAAAGAATAACCTATTTTTAACACGTTTTTTGTAGGTATACTATTGCGTCTGGCTGCTTTAGCTGCCCAGGACGGTCGAGTCGATAAGTAGTTAGAAAAAACGAAAACAAGTATAATGTGATGATAATAATTATATTATTCGTAATAAAAAATATGCCAGTTTTTACAAATTAGTGACGGAAAAATATTTTCTTCAATTTCTACATTGCATAGAAGCACGATTATTGTATTTTAATGTGTAAAAAATTCGCATATTTTTTTAAAATAATCGGTGGGGAAACATGTGCACGGCGTTGGAAAAGATAAATTTTGAACGTTCGTTTCGTTTACAAACACGTACCTAGTTAATACTCGCGAGCGACGAACCGACTGAACGAGGTCCGAGATGGTCCGACCACGGTCTGTAAACGCGAATGATCAATGTGTGCGTAAGAATATGGCGCTTAGTTCCGAGTGTGCCATCTGTCTCAGCGTGCGCCGCGGCTTTACGTAATTTGTGGAGTCGGGGTGCCTCGAACTACCATGCTCGCTTCGCTCGCACCCGGCTTGGCATGCACTGTGGATTGGCTTCGTTTTATCGGGCTGTACAGGTGATAATTCATGTACATGGATTCGAATTATTGGCTTTCTTTACTCTTGGACAATTTGTCCAAGGCTTTACTTTATCGGCTGTGAAATATCAGCCTGTACTGTACGGCCCGTACAGATTTTGTTCAGTCAATATTGCACATCCAGGAAAGCACGGAATGTACTCGAATTATTGGGCTGTACAATTTTGGCTTTGAAAGATCAGGCCGACCTTTATCATGGTCGCACATTATCGGCTCCCTACTGAATTGATTTGTGTAGTGTGTGACCAAAAAATACGCAGGAGTCACGCCTTTAAGCCCAAGTCACACAGAGTCGTGCCGGGGGCGGCGGTCCGGGGCCGGGAAAGCGGGACGGTGCTATGGCGCGGCAAAGCGCCGTCCCTCTTGTCCCGGCCCCGGACCGCGCTGCTCCCGCTCTATGTGACTTGGGCATTATTGAACATTTTGTATGTAAGCGGAGCATTCAGGTTTCCGAATCTGAATTCCTGATTAGGTTTCCGAGCGTGTGCGGCCAGTTCCAGTCAACTCGGGCCGCGTTCCGATTTGCGCTGAAATGACTTTGAGTATCCAAAACCACGTACCGAATCACTGTCAGTGGGATTACGGCAGCCATTGTGACGTCACGGATTGCGTCATGACCGCCGCCATCTTCCGCTAACGACGCCCATGCTCCAGAGCGAAATTCTCGTAAGCCTAATGTCAAATATTGTTTATTTATTTTTAAAAGTTAAATGTTTAAATGTAAAATTAACGTGACTTATATTTATTTGGTTGAACAAAATTAAAAACACGTTATTGAATTATGAAATGACGATAAACAATGATATTATATACAAGAGGTGTAGATACGCCACCAAGGCACCAACGCTCAAAACGCGTGCCATGAATTAGTCCTAATTGTGACCACTGCAGTCAGTTGAGCTATGACCTGTCATTGTAAGCGCACGTGTCGACTACCTACTAAAAAAAAGCGACTACCTACTATTAAAATGCCTTCCTGTGTGTTTAGAAAATGCAAAATTACAACTAAAAGATAAAAAAAGATGAAGGGATATCACATCACAAATAAGTGTATAAAAATATTTAAGTTTTAAACAGATAAATCTATAATTTGTAATTTTAATGAATCACAGCTTGTTTCCAAACGATAACGGAGCGAACTATTCGCGGCTGTACTGATTACAAATAGAAATCGCGATAATACGCCTCATGAGCGAAATCAAAACGGAACGGCGTTTGAGCGCGCTGAAACTGCTTATAACTCAGTCTTGCCAGATGTTGATTACCGTACCAAATCTGGCGAAATTCTTAATTATTATACGTATTAAAAAAGTATCGAACAGTTGTGAAAACAGCACTTTTCGCATGGCTAGTACCCAAAATAAGAAAAAGTATGCGAATTTTAAAAATGGAGATGTAAATAGCCACATGAAATTAAAAAAATACAAAAAAGAATATTTGATATTTATATTTTATCTTATGTATGTATGTGCCTAAGTCAAAACTATCGTAATATATACATAACCTACTCGATACTTTTACTATCGAACATCTGGCAGCCCTAACCTCCAAAACTGATTGATTTAAAATATTTCAGTAATTTATCGCCATTTCATAATTGAATAACGTGTTTTTTATTTTGTTCAACCAAATAAATATAAGACACGTTAATTTTATATTTAACATTAAACATTTTAACTTGAATAAATAAATAAACAATATGTCAAAGTCGAATTTGACATTACGCTTACGTGAATTTCGCTCTGGAGCATGGGCGCCGTTAGCGCAAGATGGCGGCGGTCATGACGCAATCCGTGACGTCACAATGGCTGCCGTAATCCCAATGACAGTGATTCGGTACGCAGTTTTGGGTACTTAAAGTGATGTCAGCGCAAATCGGAACGCGGCCAGTAATTCGGAACGCGATTACGGCTGCTTTAAACGATTTCAGCGCGTCTCGGAACGCAGGGAGACTCTTTCTTTGGTTACTCCCAAAGAGGGTTCCTCCTTTCCTTGCTTTGTTTGAAGGGAAAGGTGGGACTTTTGGCTAAGGCGCTATTTCTTATTTTTGGAGTAATGTAAAACGATAATTACGGGCATAGGACGGTTGCTTTGACAAATTAGCCGCGACGGTTGCCAATACCTAAACGCACAATCGCATTCTCTTTTTTATTTATCTGTCAATTTGCCAGTCTAGCAAAAGTCTCACTCACCACCACCCGCCAATCTTTAAAAATGTCGGCTGATCATTAGATGGTGTGACAATAGTGATAATAAATATTGGATATCCAACCAAACTGAACGACACCAAAAATGTTTACCAGAAATCAGACATTTCTTTACTGACGAAATCATAATAAACAAATCAGTCGACGTTCATGTTCTAAGACCAAATGTCCCCTGTGGCTCAAAGTTTGTGTGAAGGTATTCAAACATCTGATAAGCCTTCTTTTGAAGATGTGTACAGGTCAACTAAACGGTCACTACCACAGGATAAGGTACATAGTAAAACAAGTAAGCCCGATGTTGGATCTAGAAGTAGGAAATCGATTGTTATTGAAAGGCATAAAACAATCAATAATGTACCTAAAGACAGAGCGATCGAAAAACAATTAAGATCTAAAGAGATAATTACTAAGAAGTACCAATCCTTAAGGGACATTGCTGTCAACACGGTTAAGACTGGAACCGTAAAGCGTGACTCTGATTGTGTCACAATAATCCGTGCTAGAGACAAAGATCACAAACAATGCATTTGTAAATCATCAAAACTAAGACGCAAAGCAGATGACGATAAACACACTCAAACTAATATTCCCCATTATGCAAATAAGTCTTGTTGTGGATGCATTGAAATGACTACATGTGGTACACAATATGTAGATACATTCAAATCAACAATTTTACCATCACAGGATGATGATTTGATTTCTCTAACTCGGGTATTGAAAGAAGTAAAAATGGACAGTCAAGGCAGTAACAATTACAACCTGCCCAATAATCATAAATTAATGGTAAACAAAAATGATTTAAGACAAATATTCAATAATGATGCTAACTTTCTTCAGAAGGAATATTATGGAAAGCAAATTCCACAATACAGCCTGGAAATGACCAACGCCATTCTGGAAAAAAAAAGCAAATCATGCAGGAAATGTTCCCAATGTAGTAGTGCTAGGAGTGGCAATAGATGTGAGACTAATGAATCACATAGACATAATCAAAGTTATGAATCCAAAGAAAAAGAAATCCATAAATGCCGAAACTACATGGGTGCTAGAAACTGGGCATTGTCAAAGTACCTAACAAGAGGACCAGATTTTTAAAAATGGTCACCTAATACTCATTCCGATTGGAACTTACTATTTAAAGACACAAACAAAGGTTCTTGAAATTAAAAAATTGCATTGAAAATTTATTACAATGTTTATTTCTTATCCAGTCAGCTTAACTTTTATAAAATGCTGTGATTTGTCTTGCACCTAAAAATAATGAAATGAATATTATTGGAATTGAATAAACAACAATTTAAAAATTATAAATGGATCATTAAGTTATTAAGAGTTCATTAGACTAAAAAGACTTGATGATAAATTAAATATTCAGATTTGGATTTATTAAGTTGTAATTCTATAATAAGACAATTGCAACTGGATGTGTTAACTAATTTACATAAATTTCCTACACACACTATAGTAGAAAACATAGAAAGGAGTGTTTTGTTTATTGTAAGTTTAAAGGTTTGAATCATGCCACAAGTTGCAAACAGTACAGCATGTATATCAAATTTAACAATAGGATCAAATTTAACATTAAAAAAATGTTACCTATCTATTATGTTATGTTGAGTAAAAATATTGTTAATTCATTAAATGTGACAAAAAAACAAAGGACAAACTAATTTACTAATAAATAGTATGTAAAAAGTCAGTTCTATTTATTTCTTTTCAATACAGTTTGCTCTAAAATTGAACTTACGAAGGCAGTAAACTGTGCGGGAAATGCGTTTTACCGCAGTAGTGCGATTTTATTACATTTTTTTTTTAATTCCTACTGTCTTCAGAATTATTATTCAGCCAGGATCATTTTGACAATAAAATATATTTAAATCGATTCATTCATACAAAGAGAAAAGTATTTTTTTAAATATTAAATTAGGATCGGAATTTGGATAGGATTCATAAAGGATTATTATAGGAAAATAAACAGTAGGTAAGAGAGGAAATATTTACGAAAGATACATACACCTAAAATAAAAGTGCCTAAAATATTAATATGCCGTTTTTTGTGTGGCCATGTGCAAACCGCACCATGCCTTTAAAAAAAGTATTTTATATTTTTTTATTTCAACGAATTGTATCAAAAATATTATCAGCCAGTAATATTTTAATAATAAAAATAAAATTATCTCGACTTAACAAAGAATCAATTCGTAGAGGCTGAATGTCCGCCAGAGCCTATTGTCTCCGTAATTATGCTTATAAAAAAGAAAAATAGTACTCTTTGCATAGTTTGCATCGTTTTGTAGTATTGGCGACTAGATCAAATTTAATTGTTTTATGAGTGATTAAGTGTTGATATTTAAATGATAAAATGTAAATAGTAAGGACACTCAACGCGACACTGCGCGCGATATAATAAAGGTAAGTTTTTATAACTTCTACATTTTACCTGTAGTACAAGTATCATAACTTTTGTAGGGTACAGTCAATGGTACAGTAGGTACTATGTACCTTTCTTAACCGTTTCAATTTAATTATTTACTAGCAATTTTCTGACAAGTGTATTGAAAAACGTCGTACAAACACGGATCTTAGGTATTATATAAATAAAAAGTAGATACACACAATATACGTCCCAGAAACTTCGAGGTGCGCACACACATCTGTAGGACAGCACTCGTGAAGAAAAGTGTAATTCAAATGGCTCCAAGGATTTTTAATAGAATTCCTGACATAATTAAACATCTTCCCATTAATAAATTTAAGAAAATCTTTAAGGAAATACTAATACAGAAATGTTATTATAAACTTGAGGAATATTTTTGTGACGATCTAGAAGTAAGTTATAGACTTCAATTTTTTAAAATATAACTATCTATTTCACCTCTATAGCATTCGTTTTCTGACATTTAACATAATTTAATATACCTATTTTTTAAGACTTTATTTGATTCGTTTAGCTGCATACTAATTTGTTTGTACCTACACTCTATTGTTATGTTGTTAAGATGAAACAGATATGTATGATCATTAGTTTGTCTGAAAAAGGAAATTTACTTTATTGTGCCTCGCATCATTTGTCGATATCTTGTTTTTCGTACTAATTACGCCTGTATGTTTAATAAGTTTGATGGAACTAATTGAGAACCAATTGTTGGCTCATGAAAATTTCAGAGATTTCGCGCAGTTTGAACACTGCACCTAGGTGACCGGCCATTCTGACGTCAGGATGAACGGTCACTTAGGTAGCACTCGGATCTCGGCGGTTGCTGCCCAGCGGCGCCGCCGTGGGCAGCGCCGCCCGGCAGTACCGCCACAGTACCGCACCGCTTTGTAGGGATTTGTATGAAACGCATTCCGATGCACGCCGCCGGGCGGCGCTGCCCACAGCGGCGCTGCCGAGCCGCTCCGGGAGCAGTATGGCGGCGCCGCCCAAACATTACGGAAGGCAAAACAACTGTTCACACCGACGACTCCTTGTTGACTACTGCACGTGGCAGTCGCTGCCGAGCGGCGGCCGCTCCTATCCGAAAGGACCTTGCAGCGCCGCCGGGCAGCGACCGCCGAGATCCGAAGGCTACCTTTAAATGTTTAAATTCTTCTAAAATATGATGGAACCAATTGTCTTATGATAGGAACTAGACGGAAATAATAGGGAACCAACTCTTGCACACCATTATAACGTTAAATACGCCGAGTGACCGGCCATTCTGACGCACACGATAATTTGCTGTAATTTCGAAATAGAACGTAAATTAATAGATTGTTTTACTTGATTGATTGGCTAAGATAGCCATGATGCAGTGCTGCAGAGCTGTAGGGAAGACTTGGGGTCTAAAGCCACGTATATCACAGTGGATATACAAGGCCATCATTTCTCCCGAGGCTTCTCTATGGGTCTAGAGTATGGTGGCATAGAGCAAGCATCAAGCAAAACTACAAAGAGCTTGCCCAAGTTCAGAGATTAGCAGGGCTAGTGACAACAGGGGCAATTAGGATCACTCCGACAGCAGCGCTGGATATGATACTTGATCTCAATCCGCTTGATCTGGAGGAAAAAAAGAGCGCTCAAGAACAATACTAACGACTAAAATCCTACGGAATGTGGAGTCTTAAGACCAATGACACAGGACATTCTGTGGTAGCTAAGGAATTCGAAGGTAACATGTCGATGATTCTGGCAAATAATGATCTGATCAGGAAGCAAAAAATATTCGACAAAAAATACAGAATAGGTACTGTAAGGAGCGGCCTCCTTTGAGCGGACTGGCTGTTCGTATAATTCGATAGAGTTTAAAGATTTTGAAACACGAATGGTTCTTTTTTGCAGTTGTGACTCGGGACGTCAACGGACTACCGAGTGGATGATATTTTGATCTGGAGAGTAAAAAAATAATAAATATATATTATAACTTATAACATTCACTTTATCTTCAGTTTAGCTTAGCGCCCATCTGGCTACCGCCCCCCGTTTTACTTGGTGGAGGCGCCGGGTAAAACGGGGGGCGGTAGCCAGATGGGCGCTAAGCCGCCCCCCGTTTTACTGTACCTACACATAGGACCAAGAACATCATGGGAAGTAGAGCATAATGACGACGCGTTGATATGTTTTACGGATGGGTCAAGGAATCCTGTTAATTCTTACAGGACTCTCAGGGGCGGGCATCCTCGTCACTGGGCCTGAGCGGTCCTTAAAGACTTCGTTAGAACTAGGAAAGTATGCAAGCATCTTTCAGGCGGAAATCTTCGCTATACTAGAATGTGCTCATCAGATCAAAAATATGGAAGATCTACAGACGGACACTGTAGTAATATACAGTGACAGTCGAGCAGCTCTCAGGGCATTAGATAAACCAGTAACAACATCAGCGCTGGTTAATGCAAGTCAGCACTTAACCTACTTGCAAATAAAAGTAGTGTTACTGTTGCCTGGGTGCCGGGACACCAGGGCACCGAAGGGAACGAAACTGCAGATGAATTGGCCAGAAAGGGAGCGGACAGTACCGGATACCGGCAGTCTAAACTTTTCATCAGGACACTTGATCGCAGACGAACTAAGCACCTACTTCAACACAAGAAAAAAGACGTCAGAGTCATCACAGGTATAGTGACGGGACACTGTACGCTAAATAGACATCTCAGCATCATGAAGAGAGCAGAGAGCCCCTCATGTCCAGAGTGCGGCGAAGATGAAACAAGCTTACACTTCCTGGCAGAATGTCCGATGTACTCACTGCCGAGATGGGAAATACTAGGAACAGACAGCATCGAAAAGGAAGAACTGAGTAATCTGTCATTCAAGAACATACTGAAAGCAACAGGCAGATTTGAGGGGGCCATCACGTAGGAGCTACAGTAAAACCGGTACTCCTTCGATGGGTGCTCCGAGGGTGGGCGATGGCAGGCCCGGCCGATTGCGATCTCACGGGGGAAGAACAACCGTGTGGGGCAACCCAGAATTTTCGAAGCTTAAGGCGTGGGGAGGCACTGGGACTCACGCGGCGCTCGGGGGGGCTGGCTGGTGGTGGCAATAGCCGTTGCCAAGCTGGTTCTTCTTGGGCAGTCGCGGGGGCCATTGGGTCACTCCATGCCAGAAGCGGAGAGAACAAGGGATAGACCTAACACAACGAGCGAGAGTATCACTCGGTACGGCTGAGCTGATGCGGCGCTATCATGAAAGGAGCATCCATCAATACTGGGATTAAGGGTGAAATGGTTCTTAAATATAGAGCAGGTCACCCGTCTGCGCTCCTCGCAGACGTCCCCCCTTATACATACAATAGATTGTTTTAAGTAAGGTCGACCAAGAAAGTGGTTTACTATTTTTCATTCAATTTCCTAGTTATTGAAAATTTAAATAAGGTTTATACTTGGTATCTGACAGATCGTTCTGCAAACGAAAATAATCTTTGTTGTTCTATAATTTGCAACTGACATTCAACCTTAGGGTGGTAAACCAATTTATTGGTCGACTTTACTTACGTGTGATACGTAAGTAACCTTTGCATTTTTTTTAACCTTCGTACCGTATAGTTATAGATATTCTTTTTGGACTAGATTACTAAGGGACAGGTGATGGACATTCTAATATAAAAACTGTCAAATATCAAATTAGAACAAAATGGAAGTCATAGCAAAATTATAGAGCAGACATAAAGACATCCAACTTAAAATATAATATATATAGGTAAGTAATTTGATTGCTATGCCCTTCTTTTGGTTAACATTAATTGAAATTAAAACAAAAAGGACACAGAATTTTCTTCTTTTTCTTCATCCTGGGAGTTGTAAAGTCGACAACCAACCTCACAAACCCTAGTGTGTTTTTTTTAAATTGGGATTAGTGTGTGATGGGTTCACTAATGAATTTACTTTTATGTAGTAAGAGGTTCCAACATGAATAATCACAATTATTTACCTAAAACTAATATTTATATTTTATTTTAAAGGAAGGATTTATAGGATTAATTTTTATGCCACTTTTATAACTTATACATTTTATTAGAATACAATTACATACAAGTTCAATCAATAATGATATGATTATTATAGTCAGAAAAAGAAAACAGTTTTCATAAGTCAATATTAAACATATTAGTTAAGTATTTTTTTCAATATTTAGCATTAATCAGGAGTCACAATAAATAAATTTTCTCTACAAGCAATCATCTCTTTCTTAATTTTTGAAGCATCACTGATTACTCAGTTGTTATTATTATGTGAACTGTTATACACCCTATTCAATAGAAAACCTGAAAAGCAAAAACTATGGCTGCTATTAAAAGGCAATAGAAGCCTGTGAATCTTTTCACACTGCATTAAAATTTCACATTTATGACAGTCTTCTAAAATATTTTCCAATACAATATTTTATTAACATACAATCTACATTGTGATGGTCACAAGTTTTAAAAAGTCACAGTTGCTACTAGTAGTAGTAGTAGTAGTACACATTCGTATTTATGAAATCTCACATATTCTGCTGGGCAGGACTAGCCGGCGGAGGCTGGGCTTCCAGGTTCTTAATAAGCTGTGCCAACCAGTGTTTTGTCGAGTTGTCCTCTTGAAGACATGCCGTAAAAGTTGCATCACGCAGCTGATCTGGTAGACATTGTCTAAGAGCCTCTCTTGCTCTGGGGTTATCAGATAGTCGCAAATAGCATCGGACAACATGCTTAAGAAGTCGTGCTGAAGGATCTTTGGCCAAAGACAACACCATTTTTCCCAATATCATTGCAACATGTGAGAATCTATCATATGTTTGACAAATATAGCACAATCCACTATCATCCAGCAGGATCTTTTGCAAAATGAAAGTAGCCACTGTTTTAGACAATTCAGACCCATTTTCCATAATACGGAGGCATAATGGTATTATTTCTGTGGTTAAAAGAAAAGTAATGACTTCTTGCTCATCAGTTTTAACTAAGGCTCCAATAACCCCTAAACTAGTCAATCTTAAATATTCAAAGGGTCGAGTCTTAGATACAGTGTGTAGAAATGGATAAAGAAATAAGGGCACATGTGCTTGGAGAAATGCTGATCTTGTTTCAGGATGAGATGCAACACACTGCATGAGTGCCAAAGCATTGCATACACGATTGCTCTGGTGAGCAGTCAATGTTGGTGGTATCATAGCCACATAAATGTTCGTAATTTCTTGCAACAATGCGGCTATGGTTCCGAAGCTATGCCATAGCATGGGAGCTAGATCAGGTACCACCTCACGCTTTTTACTCAATTCTAGCAACGCATTTTCCCGAGTTTCCGGGTTGCATAGTTCTAATATCCACGTATATATCTTTTCTCTGTCCACGACAGCTTGCATATTTGCTGGACTCTGCTGGGCACTCATGGTATTCATTGAAATTTTTTGAAATAAGGACGCGAGTGTAGATTTTGTAGAGTTGGCACTTATTTCTTATGATAACTGCAAAAACTAGATTCATGTAACACTTTACGCGATACCAGTTTTTAACGTGTAAAAGGTTAATTATTTTAATAAACCATGCAAAATCAACCGAAAAAAAATACTCCACAACTAAACTCCACAACGACCAAAGAGTATAATAATATAATACAGGACGGGAGCCGATAATGTACGACCATAATAAAGGCCCCGGCCCGATCTTTCTAAGCCAATATTGTACAGCCCAATAATTCGAGTACATTGTACTTGAATTATCGTCCTATCGCGTGTACCGACCGATAATGCCCAACCAATACAGCCCGATATAATTAAGCCAATCCACAGAGCTTGCCAAGTCATAGGCGGGTGCGAGCGAAGCGAGCACGGGAGTTCGGGGCACCCCAACTAGGTTAGAAGAGGATGGCGGATGGGAGCTAGGCAAACGAAGCGAGCACGGCTCCCTCCGCCATACACTTCGGGGTTAGGTTATCTCGTGACCCCCCATGCCTGCTTTCAGGCATGCCAAGAGCCTGTCTCTTATAGTTAGGTTACTGTAGGACGAACTCTAACAGATTAAAATTTTTAAAAACTTTTTAATTATTTTTCGTTTATTTATTTATTTATTAAGTAAAATAACATACTGCTTAATGATAAAATAAGAGGTATTTATTTTATTTTTTGGTTATTTTAATAATTATTAGCTATTATAGTTTTAAAACTGAATCTTATAAAAAAAATGTTAAAGTCGTATGAAAAATTTTAAAGCTGTCAGAACTCATCATGTAAAACCCAACTATAATGTACTTACAGACTTAAAAATAAAATGGGCATTTACAGGCGATAATGCATAACCAATATTGTACAACCCGATAATTCGTGTACATGGATTCTAATTATTGGCTGTACATTACTGGTTGTACAATCCTGGGTGGATGAAGTCGGACCGCATTGATAAAGACCGGCCAACAAAGTACGGGCAGGAATGTACATCCCGATATTTGCAACCATTTATGGCTACGAATTATCGGGTTGTGCAATATTGGCCGTACATTATATAGACTCGCGTTCAGCGCCATCAGCGATCAGCCCTGCGTTCCGAGACGCGCTGAAATCGATTAAAGCACTCGTAATCACGTTCCGAATTATTGTCAGCTGTCAAAACTCATACATTTTTTGCTTTTCTGATCGCTGACAGCGCTGAAAGTCTTTTTCGGAATGCACCACAGATTGTATGGGTTTCGCCTGCTGACAGTAATTCAGTACGCGCTTTGAGTGCGCTAAAATCGTTTTCAGCGCGTTTTGGATCGCAGGGTGTATATAATGTGCAGTGAATAACGTGCAGCAAATAATACGCAACAAAAAATGTGCAGCAAATAATTTAGGTTTTTGTCTCAAATTATTGGACTGCACGTTATTTAATGCGTAATATTAGATGAATTTTATTGTAGCGCTCCAATAATGAGCATTTCGTAATATGCAGGCAATAATAACAATGTCAAAACACATACATTTTTTGCTTTGCGATTCCCGAATCGTCTTCACGTCAAGCGTCAAGCTGGAAGCCTCACCAAGGGGGTGTAATATCTCGGCTCCTACAGAACCGATTTCGTTGAAACTTTGTATACGAGATAAACCATTTACTAACAATTTTTTGACATATAAATCATAATGATAGAGCCAGTCTATCTTGGTGAGGCTGCTAGGTTGACGTCGATCTAGAAGCCTCAGTAAGATACTCAAATATCTTCTGAAATACAATCAAAATTTTTCTGAGACTTATAAACAAATTTAAACCTATTCCTAACAATTTTTTGACATGGTTAAAACCATCAAAATCGATGGTGAGGCTGCTAACTCAACGCAGACGTTTCACGAAACTACAAGTAACAAATTACAAGTACATTGCGTAGTCAACAAGGTAAAACAACAAGGTCTTACAGTTTCGTCGAATTGGCTACGCAATGAATATCAAATTATAACTTGTTACTAGTAAATTGTTGCTTCGTGAAACGAGGCCCTGGTCGGACATTATTGGCGTCTTTCTTTCTATTTTTGGGGTGTATTCCGAATCGGATTTTACGGCTCAAAGTACTGACAGCGATTACTCGCGTACTGATTCAGAAATTAAATCGCGATAATACGGCTCATGAGCGAAATCAAAACGGAACGGCGTTTGAGCGCGCTGAAACTGCTTATAACTCAGTCTTGCCAGATGTTGATTACCGTACCAAAACTGGCAAAATTCTAAATTATTATACGTATTAAAAAGTATCGTACACCTGTGAAAACAGCACTTTTCGCATGGCTAGTACCCAAAATAAGAAAAAGTATGCGAATTTTTAAAACTGAAGATGTAAATAGGCACATGAAATTAAAAAAATACAAAAAAGAATGTTAGATGTTTATATTTTATCAGATTGCCTATAATATTATCTAATGTATGTATGTACCTGAGTCAAAACTATCGTAATATATACATAACCTACTCGATACTTTTACTATCAAACATCTGGCAACCCTAACCTACAAAACTGATTTATTTAAGTTATCGCCATTTCATAATTGAATAACGTGTTTTTATTTTTTTTCAACCTAATAAATATAAGACACGTTAATTTTACATTTATACATTAAACATCTTTTAAAAATAAATAAACAATATGTCAAAGTCGAATTTGACATTACGCTTACGATAATTTCGCTCTGGAGCATGGGCGCCGTTAGCGGAAGATGGCGGTGGTCATGACGCAATCCGTGACGTCCCAATGGCTGCCGTTATCCCACTGACAGGTAGTTTTACTTTCTCTATGAGTGATTCAGTACGCGGTTTTGGGTACTCAAAGTGATTTCAGCGCAAATCGGAACGCGGCCTTGACGTAAAACGTAGTACGTCAGTTTCTCCTAGGTAGGTAGTGATTACTTGCTCAGTGTAGGTAGTCTGTGGTTTTACTTCCATGGTGATGTTGATTGATGGTTTTGTGTTTTCCTGTCTGGGGGGTTTAATTTAATTTTGTATTTATTTTGTTAAGAATTTTTATAGTAATTTAAGTAGATAAATGGCATGTTTTGTGTCTATATAAGGTCTAAGTGGTCTGATCGATCATAGTGGGTGAGTGAGCTACAATTGCTGTTCTCTTTTTAATTATCCGCTCTAATTATCCGTATGTTTTGAGTAGGTACATAATCTGGTTAGTAAAATTAATTATCTCAAATCAATCAACGGCCCGTTCCAGTCCACTGCTGGACTATGAGCCTCCTCTACTTAAGTGGAGGGTTTTGCTTTTGCCTTAATCTCCACGCTTGGCAGGCGGGTTGGAGATCGCAGAAAGGTATCAGAGAGCGCTGCTACCCGTTCCCTGTTCAATGTGTAGTCCCTAAGTCGCCTCTTACGACACCCATGGGAAGAGTAGGGGTTGGTGACAAATGTATTCTACTCTGCTGTCACCACACGGAAAATTAAATATCTAATATTTCGGAACAATTTATTGAACAAGTCACATTACTACTAGGTACTCAAAGCGCGTATTAAAACAAAAACACCTGTATAACACCTTAGCAGCTGAATGAAGGGAAAGATGTATTACATTTACCTGCTGCGTGTGTGATACCTTAAGGTAATGTAAAGCGGGATGTAATGTACATTATAGCTGCCGTGTGTGGACCCCTTTAGGTTCCTAGTTAGAACGACTGGATTTAGCCAGGTGGAATACGTGCTTAATAGTTAACACTTCATTTATTTTTTAATAGGTATTCTACTTAGTTCATTTAATCGTCAAGTTGCTATGCATTTTAGAATAGATCTTCATTTACAGAGGTATTTATATATTTTCACATTTCTATAAGTACCTATTAAATGTGCTTATAGAAGCAGACAAGTAGGCGGCCAAAAAAATGGTATACTACCCTACGGTTGAATGTCATTTGAATTCTTAGAACAACAGAGATAATAATTTACATTGGCAGATCGATCTGTCAGATACCGAGTATAAACCTTATTGAAATTTTCGTTAGGAAACCAAACAAAAATGGTAGACTTGGCCAACTGCACTATTATGGTATGTCTAATTTGACTCTTTATTATACAGGCTGGCCCATTTAGATGGGTAACTATGAAACTATAGGAGATAGAACTTAGTTTGGGAATCAAACTTGGTTGTATTGAAAAAAAAACCCTCTATGCTAGACTAGAATTGCTAGTTCAATTCGCAGTTCTTTTGATAGGGTTAACTTTTAAGAAAAATACCTATAGATTTCTTTCAAACATTCAAGCTGGTTATCCTTTTGGTGTAAAGCAGTAAAACAGTCTAGTTTATTTTATTGATTCCTCTTATAGAATTGAGTATTTAATGTTGTATAGGCACCAATTTCAATGCTCCAAGTATTTTAAAACACTGATGGTTATAATATTTTAAAAAGTGTTATTTGTTTCTTTCAGCAACATGGAAGTATCTAACTCCTTGACATTAAATGAGACTGCTCTACAACAGCTACCTGATGACAAGAAGCCACATTTCATATTTGAGTGGCTTCGCTTTCTTGACAAAGTTCTCATAGCTGCACATAAGGTATAGATGGAGTGTTAAAAGGTTTAACTTTTGGTACATACAGGTGTATGACTGTGTGATTTATAGATTTATCACTCTGATTTTTAGTTTTTTATTATCATTATATTACATTTTAATAAATGATGAAACTTTAATATTATAATTCTTAATTATAGATTTTTGCTTGCAGAGTGATATAAAAAATTGCCAGCAAAAGTTAGTAGCTCAACTTGTTAGTCTCCTTCGGGAGTCACTGGGAGCACCTGCAAGAAAGCTCCTGGCAAGATGCTTGGCAACGCTATTCTCTGTTGGAGATACATTTCATCTATTTGACACAGTTAACAAATGCAATGACATCATAAAAGTGAAGGATGACTCACTGGCATATTTGCCAACAAGACTGTAAGTGCTTCAAGGAATAACACTATAAACATACCTATTGTTCTATAACTATAGCTGTTCTCCTGGTTAAAATATTATACCTTAATTTTTAACACACATCATATAGGGAGATTAGCTGAATGTTGGCCAATTTAATAGTGTTCAATTTACTCTCAAATTTTAGGACATTGCCCCAATTTGGTTATGACATTGCTGGATGATTCACCTGATTGTCCGAAAAGTAAAATGATTCAGTGCTTTCGTAGACATGTTAAGCTGTTTATCCCGGCATTCGGCAATTACCTATGGAAGTAGGTTTTAAATGAGTTATATCAGAGGCCTTTGATGACTTAATAACTCTTAATTTAATAGTTTGTGCTGTCGGTTATTGACCATATAATAAGCCACACAATATTTTAACAAAATTATAGCTGTTGATGATGATAGCGACTCGCTGTGAGAGTGAGACGGACGCTTCACCTAACTGTTTTCGTACGAACATAAATTTATCTTCTACTACTGTAATTGGTTACGAACCTCATGATTCGTACGCGGCCTGTCTTCTTAATCGAGGGCTTAAAAGTTTAGTACATTTAGCTACCTTATTGAAAAGTGCTTTTGTGACAATTGAAAATTCGTTTCGCAAATTTACTACGAAAACCTTTCTGCTATTTAACAATATCATTTTACCACTACATTTTTTTTAAACAAGCATATTTTGACCTCTCATGGTCACAAATGGATTTTACCCATGAAATAAAGTGCTATATTAGCTATATTCTTAAACCAGCTCATGTTTTGACCTGCTTTTCAGGCGCTTGATCCACAATGTGCAATAATGTGCATACCTACTTCTACTGTATGATATTTATTATAGTTTGTGATTGTACGTTAGTTCGTGAGCAAATGACATATAGAGGTTTATTTAGAACTCGTATAAATGATGCTTTAAAAATAATTCATTTTTATTAAATTATCATTTATTTGTAAAAAATAAAAATCTGTCTGTATGTATGTTTGTTACTACATCACGCAAATATTACTGCATTGACTAGGGAAGTGAATGCGGTTTTCACAGTTGTATTGCTGAAGGTCTAACTTAAAAACTGGTGCATGCGTCACCTAGAATCTTCATTTATGTACTAAAAAAGTTCACCTCGTGGATAAAACTTTTATCACGTAAGCAAAGTTGCAGGCAAAGCGCTAGTCTATATAATAAAACCAGTGACCTCAATGCTGAGCCTCCCTGGATAGCAGTAGTAGCAGT
Source organism: Carpatolechia fugitivella (assembly GCA_951230895.1). NCBI lineage: Eukaryota > Metazoa > Arthropoda > Insecta > Lepidoptera > Gelechiidae > Carpatolechia > Carpatolechia fugitivella. The sequence goes on from OX579645.1 coordinate 9,583,012, forward strand.
GTGACACCATAAGTGAGGAAAAATAAATTAAAAAAAACTCTTATGTATGCGCTTAGTGATTTTGTTGCTGGGGCGGCGCAACTTTAACTTTTGCATAGATTTTTTGTTGTTGTTTTTTGCATTGCTTGCTATTTTACGAGCAGTTTATATAAAAAATAGCGTAATATCAAAAAGATTAGTTTTAACATTTATATTATATGTGCTTTCGTGTATTGAAAAGCTCGTGACTTTAAAAGCCACCTTGTTTAAAAAATATCTTTCTATTACCATCCACGTATTACTCCCTAGCAAATTTTTAAAGCATTACATTTTAATAATGAATGATACAAACAAACTAGCAGCATGTATAAAGGACTTCATGAAAATAAGTATAGATAAGATGATATACTCGCATGTTTATATTGTTAGATATTCCTTAAGCAATAAAGCGAACGAAAAGTTAATTTAATTATTTGAATACGTACCACAATAGCTTGTTCATTTCAGTTGCCAAAATCAAACTTTTGCGAAATAAATTGCTTTGCGATGTAGCCTTTTCAAATTGATATACTATTAATACAGCATCGGTGTTCTAGTGGCTAAGGACGCTGTCTTCCGTCCGGGAGAAGCGGGTTCGATCCCCACCACGTACCAGTGTGTTTTCGAATTCATAATGTACGTTTATTCAACGCTCTTACGGTGAAGGAAAACATCGTGATGAAACCTGCACACTCAAGCGAAGAAACTCAAAGTTTGTGTGTGAAGTCGACCAACCCGCACTGGGCTGGCGTGGTCGACCAAGGGCCAAATTGCCCTAATTCAGGGTAGGTACGAGCCCCGCTGTGGGAACGTATATGAGCTGTTGAGATAGAGAGATATATGACATGATGATACTATAATATTGTATATTATTAATGTTCTTTTCTCATATCTCTTTTACATAATGCGAGAAAAGCCTTCGTAGAGATAGACGACGTTTCGATGTTTCAGTGTACTAATTCACAGCGTCCGTGGCCAAGTGGTCGAGATTTCGCAGCTCATTACGGTGGTCCCGGGTTCGAATCCCGGTGGGGACACTGTTAAGTAAAAACATATTTGTGAGACTTTCCCCGGTTTCATTGCAGGCCGAATCACTTGATTGTCCGAAAAGCAAGACGATTACGTGCTTCGTTATACGAGAACACTGACAGTAGGGTTTGTTGTAGTCGGTTGTCGATCTTACAACCCATACGATGGAAGAATGTACGCGGTGCCATGCTTTTGCATGTAGTTGTATTCCTCTAAGTTTAATTTAATACTTATGTTTGTTTTACAAGGGTACATTTTGCGATAGGTGCATTTTGCGATGGGTGCATTTTGCGAAAGGTGCGTTTTGATACGGGTACATTTTGCTAAAAAAAAAAAACGGCGGTACGTTGTGCGATAGGTACTTTATGCGACGAAACGACACAGACTAGTTATACACTTTTAAATCGTTTAATAATATGGAGGTTTGAGTCATGTTATAGTAGGTTAGGTAGTTTATCTCTGATGACGACGGCGACGGTAAAATAAACCGATCGTATAACCTCATGACAGGTTTCGTTTTTGGCTGTATTTACTAACGTCCATATTAAGTAATACTAACATTTATTACGTAAACTGTTTATATACTATAAGTCATTCTGTGCACACATACCTGAGTGCACAACAACTAGCCTAAATACATAAAACTGATATATTATTTCATAAGTGATTGTAACTTGTTTTGTGAGCCTTCACTTTGTGACTATTTGTAGCGCGGCCATTTGCTGCTTAGGCAGCATGTACGAAAAACTCGGAAGGATGATGGGCAGGTCGTACGAGGAGACCGTGTCAACCCTAGTAAGGTCCCTGAAGAGTGCCGAGTCGCAAACCAGATTGGAAATCATGACTACGCTGGAGAAAGTAAGTATCGATGTCTATAAAATACAGACAGCAGGATTGTTAATATTGTTATTGAGATGAGGCGGAAGTGTAGTAGAAAAATTGTCATAATACCTATACAGTAAATTCCCGCTAAGCGACATTTTATAGGCGTAGAATAATTAATATTATTTTTGACACTTGTTGTTATACTTCAGATTTTTCAGATAAACCTATCTATTATATCTAAAACCCAACAGTGCACTCCAGTGTAATAAAATTTCAGAGCATTGAATTCTCTACCGCTGACGTTTCGCTTCATTGCCCTCAATGGCAACATTGGCATTAGAATTAAGTACAACTATAATTGGGTTATTAGATGAGTTCTTTCAGCTTCAAAATTCTTCATACGACGACGTTAACATTTCTTTTTATAATACTCAGTTTAAAAACGATACTAGCTAAAAATTAAAAATAAAGTAACTTCACCTCTTATTTTATCATTAAACAGTATGTAATTTTACTTAATAAATAAATAAACGAAATAATATTAAAATTTAATCTGTCAGAGCTCATCCTACAGTAACCCAACTATAGTGGCTCTGTGAGCTGTAGACCTCGCGAGAATATATATATTTTTTAAATAGCTGATTTATGTTTTTTTTTACGTTCAACCATACTACCATTCAACCATAATAACACCGTAATTTTTTAAAATTTCAAATATCTGACTCGATAGTAAAAAGAGATTAATTTATCGAACTTGCTCACAAAAATTCACGAGAATCGGTTGAGAGAGAGAGAGCGCTTGTTCAGTCAATAACGAGCGGAAAAGGCATTTTGAAGAACGCGTTCATTTAAAGATATGTTCTATTATACTTTTTGCAATTGTAATAATTTGACTGACTTACCAGTTTTATTAACTAAACCTGATTTCTGTACTATCGTTAGCTTGTCAAATAATGTCATAAAAGTTACTATTATGATGATAGAAACTGCGAAAGTTAAAAATTTTGTAAGTACATAATATGATTCAGGTTTTACTATACAAAAGGTTCCGTGGACCTCGACGCTTATTTTAATTCGATTATGTTTAAGAAGAGCTAGATCTGACAATAGATCCATCTCGGGTCGCAGTGGTAATTGGGACATAATTTGCCCGATTCCTTCTACCAAAATCATACTCTGTAGATATGTGTAAGTGGTAAATCATCAATAGTGCGTATTGTTTTCTCAAAGAAAAAAAACAAGGTTGTTGTAACATACGAATTTTAAACCCAGAGAGTAAAATGGCAACTCGAGCTATTAATATATGGCTTGAAATCTGTCAATTAATAATAAGGCCAAATGTCTTCTATTTCGGAGAAGGGACGTGTACTTTTGCCTTATCCTTAAATTAGTATTGTGTTTTCTATCAATGAGTATTTTTTTTAAAGTGTCGCTAGTGTTTTTTGTATTTTTGCATTGATAATTTTGCACTAGATTTGCGTGGGCATGGGCACAGCGGCGCCGGCGGCTCTGCGCGAGGTGTCGCGGGCAGCGCGCGCGGCTCTGCTGTCAGACCGTGCTGCGCCGGTGCGGGCTGCGGCTGCGCACGCGCTGCGGCAAATGCTGCCGCTTATGCGCCTCACCCCCGCCGACCTCGACACCAATGCGGCCGCCTGTCTTCGGGCGGCGCATCCCAGTGACTATGCGCTTAGGTATTTCTTTTCTTTGCGTAATCGACCCTACTGCTATGTATCTAGAGGTAATAGGAGTATAGCGCAACACGGACTTTGGGACGAGTGGAAGACTTAAACTCACATCACATTATGTTCTGTGTTATTTTAGGCCCCTATTTTATTTATGTTAACGAACGTCGTCGGTCACAAATCAAAAATTTGCCCAGATATGTCAGGGAGGAAAAGGCGATAAGGGATAAGGAGGGATAAGGAAGAGCTGATAGTGTACATGCGAGCCCGTTGGCGGGTTTTGATTCTTTAGGTATTCAAGGACGGAATGGAGAATATTATATTCAAATACATATTGAGATCGCTTCTTGGTGCACTTTTTGGTTGCTTTGATTAATAACTGCTATCTTTGTTAGATGTGCTGTTGCCGAACTACTGGGGGCGTTAATTGCTGCCACGCAAGCTGGAGAAGTATCTAGCCTCACAGCGAAGAACAAGATTGGTCTTCAAGCAGGTAATACACACTAGGTGTTATAGTGTTTAGTCTTAGTCAAGGGACTAACTCACACTATGGTGTGGTTCCTGGCGTTAGAGTTAGAATAACCTATTTCTTCCCGTGGGTATCGTCCCGTGTTTCACTCCCTCCTTTGCAAATGGTTTAGGCTCACCCTTCGTAGTAAGGTCCGTCTTTATACTGCTTAGTCCGTGCAATTTTTTAGTCACGCGGCTCACTCCAACTTGAACACCCTTCAGGTGCTTCAAAATCGTTTTATGCACAAGGCCACGGGCTGTCCGTGGCACGTCCGCAATAAGAATCTCCACATTGATCTGGAACTCCCTATCAATAAGGAGTTTATGCGACAAGCGTTTAAGCATTACTTTGAATCGGCTGATCTTCGACCTTCTGGTGAGAAAAGCGTTCATTTATTTTCCGCATCCCAAGAGGTTCAAGCGTCGTCCTAGCCACGCTCTCTCAGATCCAGACGATGATATCACTGTCGCGATTAAAGTTGCCATTGCGTGTAGGCCTGACATCAACACAATGCCTTTCAGGTATAAACCGCAGCCGCCGGCGGGACGCGGAAAAAATCTAACTTTCAGAGAAAACCCCCGTCTGTTAGTAACTATTAAAGTTTATAATAAAATTCCAAGAGCATTAAGAGTTCTTCCGAGTAGGTATTTTTTGGTAAAATTAAAACAATGGCTAATTGTTTTTTTTTTTTTTATAATATTAAGGAATTTTTAGATGACATTGAGGCTTAAATTAAATTATAATATTGACTTGTTTTTTGTGATCAATAATTCGTAATTTTAATTCTATAAGTTTTATATTAATGGAACTATTGCATGCCATGAATGGTGAAATATACTTTGACATACTATTTTTATTTATAACATCTTATAATACGTGTATTTTACGCAATAAATTTATCTTTATCTGGGTAATTCATCTCAAACGCGTTTTTCGCCCTGGCAACGTTCTGGGCCGAGGTTCGTGCCCGTCTGAGGGCGCCCCAGGCACATTTTCATAAATTTTAAGGGGTACGAGCCTTCCGCTCCCCCGCAAGTCCGCGCCCGCTATATTATCACTCTGGTAGAAATAGCGATTAGGTCCGTCAAAAAAAGTCGTCCCGTGTCGTACAAGCCGACTAGCGATTAGGGTTTAGTGCCAGAAAAAAAGACTTGAAGATCGGTACTTTCTTTGTTTAGGTGCGTATATGCCGAATCTTAACCCAAAAATATCGCCAAACGTGGTTTTAGTGTGCGCTCCTTGAGAGCACACTAAAGCTCTGCTCATTCTTTCGGGGATAGAAGCGTGATCATGATAATATTTAATGTAAAAAATAATAAAATATTTTGTTCGTTCATTACAGTACAACAAAATAAGAAGGACCCTCCGAAGAATGTCGTTTCCCTTGACGAGGCGTTGAATTTGCTGATGGGAGCTTTCTTGAGAGGGGGCACATCGTTCTTGAAAGGAGAAATTATTAAGTCTGGTTCAGGAGGCAACAGAGAAGTTCGGATTTGTGTGACTCATGTAAGTATTTTGATTGCTGGAATTCAAATAAACCTTAATCATTTTCGTTTTAAAACATATGATGTTAGTCGTCGGTTTAATTGTTTATGTACATTTTTAACTTTGCTTTGTAATAGTAAATATTGAGTTATGTAAAATGAGCTGCTAAATCAATATTAAAAAATACTTGGAACGGGTTATTTCCTGGATAGTGTTAAATAATTTATTTTAAGTAAAGTCCGGTCGAGCGGTGTGGTGACGGCAGAGTAGAATACATTTGTCACCAACCCCTACTCTTCCCGTGGGTGTCGTAAGAGGCGACTTAGAGACTACACATTGAACAGGGAACGGGCAGCAGCGCTCTCTGATACAGTAACCTTTTATCAGCGATCTCCAGCCCGCCTGCCAAGCGTGGAGATTATGGCAAAACCCTCCAAATAAGTGGAGGAGGCTCATAGTCCAGCAGTGGACTGTAACGGGCCGTTGATGTTGAAAGGCCGGTCGTTCCCTTATAATTTGTATATGTAAGATTATTGTAGTGAAATTATCGTATTACCCTAGGCATACGTGATCTTCGTACAAAACATGGGTGGTGTATGGCTGGAGCGCAACATGTCGACTTTCCTTGCGCACGTCCTGGATCTGGTCGCCAATCCCAAAGCGGCCAGCTCACACGTGGACGCAGTTTATTCAAGGTCCGTATTACCACCTAAAGTTTCAATTGCCATGTCTGATTCACATTATTAACACTGACATCAGGATTTGTGAGGTCGGTTGTCGACCTTCAACCTACACGATGAAGAAGGGCGGAAATGCAAGAGCAGTAATATTTACTATGTTTTAGGAAGTGTATCAACTATATACTACGCAACACGTTGGGAAAAATGCTGGGAGAGAAAGCGCAGGCGTCGGCGTGTCGGGAAATAATTCAGATCGTCGTGAAACAGATGAACAGTATCGACTTCAACCCCGAAAATGCTAAGGATTGTAACCAAGTAAGTATTGTCTTCTATACTGAACATCACAAAAACATTCGTTAATTAGCAAAAACTTTAACAACCCATTCGAATGGACATTTTTTGAGTACCGAAAGTTAATTCGAATTCAAAAGGTATTCGATTACTATAATAATTACCACATTATTTAAATGAACCGATTGTGTTTTTTAAACAATCACCTATCGCTCATTTAGACCCAGTACTTTCATAACAAGAGACGAATGCTTTACGCTGATGGACGCTGTTAACTCATACAAGAATTAAATAATTTGTAAAAAAATCATCAATATCAAGCGAAGAAACAAAACTGTTTATATCCCAAGCTAATGCTTGTTCAACATTAATATGTTAGGTAATAATGTAGTTTTTCAAATAATACATTATGAGCTAAATGGCGGTTACACATCTAGCTTTTCATTGGAATTGCATTTTTATTTAGAGAACTAATCGACATTATACTTTTTTACCCATTTTTGTTTGTGTTTACTTCAGGAAACGTTATTCAGCCAGCATTTGTTGGTATGTGCGCTGACGGAGGCGGGCGAATTGGCATTACAACTAGGTACTTCAGTGCACAACTTGGTAGCCGACACCTCCCTGAACATGATCGACGCTATTTGCTCGGTAAGTGTTTTGCAGTATAATATTTAATGGTACCGATTCACAAAGTCATGTGCTAATCCTAATTTTAAAATCCAGTTATGCTTTTCGTTTTTATGACCAATGAAAGAGGGCGGTAGCCAGATGGGCGCTAAGCTAATATGAAGATAAAACGAAGTAGATGAATCTAATATTTTGTATTTTTCTTAATAATCACTCCAATATGAAAATATCTTCTACTCGGTAGCCCGTTGGCATCCCGAGTCAAAACAACAAAAAAGAACCATTCGATATTTCAAAATATTCAAATCCAATCGAACTAAACGAACAGCCAGTCACCTCAAAGGAGACCACTCCTTACAGTACTTAGGGTACGTAGGTACTTAAGAAAATATAAAACCGGAAATTACATATTCTGACTTGTCCAATAGAATTTCTGAATATGTTAAAAAATAAGGCATTTTCCTGTATTCTCAAAACAAACAGAAACCGTTCTAACTAAGCTATTCGTAAAAATCAAGCTAATGATTTGTTTACAGTAGGGACTGCACATTGAACAGGGAACGGGCAGCAGCGCTCTCTGATACAGTAACCTTTTAATCTGCGATAAACCCGCCTGCCAAGCGTGGAGATTATGGCAGTAGACTGTAACGGGCCGTAGACGTTTGATGATACATTTATCACTACTTTTCACGACTTTCCATATAAATCACATTTAAGAGACATTTAATGGAAAGGAGTTCTATCTAGTCAACTGATTTCCAACAGGTTCTGGAGCACCCTTGCGTAGCAGCCAGGCTAGCGGCGGCTTGGTGCATTCGCTGTGTGTGCGTCGCGCTCAACTCGCAAATAGCACCGCTTGTTGATAAGTGCTGCGACGCCTTGGATGCCAACAGACCTACTCCACATCACATCTCCGGTAAGGGTCAATGAGAGTTCAATCTGATGATCAGCTCCACTTGTGAAATAGTAATAGATAGGGAGCGCGCGGCGCCATAAGATTCAGTCAAATTTAGTGTAAGTTCGGGGTTTTAGACGGACTTTCGTATATCAAAGATTATTGAAGTTTTCCATACAGGGCCCAAAGCAATATTTTAAGGCGAGGAGGGCACTATTACGAATCCAAATCAGAGCGAAGGTCTTTGCGTAGGCAGACCATGAAATTTTTGGTGTCAGGAGGTAGGCCTTTATCATATTCAACTAAAGTCAGCTTATTCACTTATCGTTACAACATTTGTCGTAACTTCCCGTAATAATATCTGTAGTAGCAGAATTATAACAAAATATTCATGTTTCAAATACAAAACTATTACGCCCGTGAGCCTCAAAAACCTGCTTTCGCACTTATGTACGTACCAATCGTAGTTTTTTTTTAATAGATGTGATGAAATCTAACTTGGTAGGTCTTGACTTCGACTCATGTTTGCTGCAGTCGGGTAAAAGTGTGTGTATTCGCAGGTTACTCCGCAGCCCTTGCCGCTATTTTGGGCGCCGTGCGGTTGTCGCCCTTGGGAATCCCTCATGGTCGCGGAAAGATCGCCTTCAACGCCGCCGAACAGCTGCTGCGATCAGCTGGCCAAAGCAGCCGACTCACTGCGGCCAGGACCAATGCTGGCTGGCTCATCGTCGGCGCCATTTGCACCCTGGGTAAGTACCTGCATTTGGAGTGTCGTAAACTGATAAAACAGCTTAAAATACATACATACATAATATCAAGCTCATATCCCCGAAAGGTGAGCAGAGTTTTAGTGAGCTCTCAAGGAGCGCACACTAAAACCACATTTGGCAATATTTTTGTGTTAAAATTCATCTTGGTGTTTCTTAGTGCACCTAGTGACAGGTTGCCAGCCTGTCGCCTATCTGATACTAAACCCAAATACATTAGTCACTTTCTACGACACCTACAGATGGGGGATGCGATTCTAATAACGGGATCCCAAACGGGAACCACCATGATAAATACAGCATAATGTTGTGTATTTGAAAGTTTTGCAATAAATCTTAAGCAATGCTCTGCTCTGCCTATACCCCGCTGTGTGGATGAGCGTCATTTTTCTAACTCGACAATAATGTTTTTTATAGGCGTGCCAGTCGTTCGAGGTTTACTACCGAGAATGCTCCTGCTGTGGAGGAATAGTTTCCCGAGATCGGCCAAGGAACTAGAATCTGAAAAAGCTAGAGGCGATGCTTTCACTTGGCAGGTAATATTATAGTGACAAACATTTATATAATTTTTACTTAATACCAACCACAGTAGTTCTATTGATTCTCTTCCACATGCTCGAAAATGTTAATATTACTGTAAAAAAACAGAACGCGATGTGACAAAGATCAAAATGATTACCAACAGTTGTATAGTTCAGCTCAGCGCAGGGTTTGATTACGGCTCGGACTTTAAACGTGTTATCGTCCAGCAATAACTAATTTGGTGGCCGCAGCAGTAAGTAAGTAAGTAACACTTTATTGCATAACACATATGGGACATATAAAGAAAACATTATTATAAAATGTGCGCAAAGGCGGCCTTATCGCTAATAGCGATCTCTTCCAGACAATCTTTCTTTTTATAGAGGAACAGTGTACGGAAACGGAGTAGTAAGTGCTGAAGGAAATGTACAGTTACTTTAACCTATAACTATGATATATAGACAAATATAGTAAATATATAAATACAATATACAATACATAGCATAATACATACACATATTATATACATATACACACAAATAAATATACACATAGATATACTTACATTGCAATATATACCTTCATAGATACTTAAACAATATATAGCTAGACAAACGAGAATACATAAATAAAATAATACCTACACACTACGATTAAATTCGTAGCCTACCTACATACATATGAATACATACACACACTAAGTATAAAAATAGATGCATAATGAGAAATAGAGGAGATTAAGCGATTAGCAAACAAGTTGTGACTGCGTCAAAAGATGTTGATATACCTTCAATTTGAAGGTAGAAATAGATTCCGACAAACGTATTTCTTGTTGTAAAGCATTCCACAGATGTGTAGATTGCACAGTAAAGGACTCTATAATACCCAGACTTAGAGAACGGTGCCTTTAACAAATTATCACTCTTGGATCGCAAAGATCGAGCATGCTCATCCCCAAGAAAATGAAATCGCTCAGCCAGGTAGGGTGGTGATACTGGACTACTCAAAATATTGTACACCAGTGCAAGAATATGAGCGACGCGTCGATCTCTTATAGATAACCAGCCCAGTTGCTTTCGGTATTCAGACACGTGGTCGAACTTGCGCAACCCAAAGACAAACCTAATACATACATTCTGGAGGCGCTGGAGTTTATTTAAAAGATTCTCATTGAGGTCCAAATAGCATGCGTCAGCATAGTCCAATATAGGGAGAAGGAGGGATTGCGCAAGCTCGATCTTGGTCTTCACCGGCAGCAGGTTTTTCTACCTTCTCAATGATCCAAACGCAGCGAACACTTTACGGCTCACTTCAGAGACCTGAGGGGACCAAGATAAAGTAGAATCTAACAAAACGCCAAGATTTTTTACAACTTTGCTGTACGGTAGCGGTGTATTATCGAACACCACGGGAGACAGTTGACTGAAGTCAATTCGCGTAAGCTGCTTAGAACCACCGACAATAATAACCTGCGATTTACTAGGGTTGACTGTAAGGCCATGCGATCGGCTCCAGTTTAAAATAGCTGTAAGGTTATTATTAATCAAGTTAATGCCTGAATCAAGATCATTCACAGACACCCGCGTATAAACTTGGAGATCATCAGCGTAAAGATGATAGTCACAGGAAAGGAGCGGAGTAAGAAAGTTAATAAAGATGGAGAACAGAAGTGGGGAAAGGACACCACCCTGAGGAACACCAGCAGCAATATTGCAGAAGGAGGAAGTTTTACCATCTACACGAATACACTGTCGCCGATCAGTCAAATAACTATTAAACCAGCTTATTACCGTAGGAGATACATTAAGTGACCGCAGCATAGCAAGAAGGATGTCAAAGTCAACGGCATTGAAAGCATTGCTAAAGTCAAGTAGCACACAGATGGAAAGTAGCTGCTCCGACATCCCCAAAGCGTATATCGTCCGTAACCTTAATAAGGGCAGTAACTACTGTGTCCCGGGCGGAAACCCGACTGATAAGGACTGAGGAGTGAATTCTCATTGACATAAAAATACAGCTGCTGGTGCACAAGGCGTTCTAGGACTTTTGACAGAAAGGGTAGAATAGAGATTGGACGATAGTGGGCTAAAGAAGTAGGATTGTTGATTTTGGGAATAGGAATAACAGCGGCTTGACGCCAACAACTGGGAAAAGTGCCTGATTGGAGTGAGTGGTTGAAAATATGGCAGAGTACTGGAACAACTATAGGAAGAGATAAAATTATCATTTGACGGCTAATCCCGTCACTACCCTCGGCATCAGACTTAATAGCAAGTATATTTTTCTCAACCTCACGCTCCGACACAGGTTTAAAGCATAGAGGGGGATGAATAGGGGGTGTTCTAGAGAATAGCGAGTTCAAAGTAGCCCTTTTAATAGTCATAGGACGGGTAAAACGGATGTAAAGTGGCGATTAAGAGTATCAATATCAACAAGGTTAGGAGATGATGAGGAATTGTGTTTACCTATACCCAAAGATTTTAGAAATGACCACACTTTAGCCGGGCTACCATTCTTTATAGAAGAGTGGATGTGACGACGTTGAGCATCACGACACAGTCTGCTGCATCGGTTACGAAGCTCTTTGTACGCGCTAAAATTAACGTCAGATGGATTAATTCGGTACTTTACCTTAGCAGCATTTCGTTTAGACATAACAGCTTTTATTTCATTTGTGAGCCAGGGTGCAGGAAGATGCTTTAGTTTAACAGGGCGAAGTGGCGCATGTACATCAAAAAGTTGTGCAAGGAGAGAATTAAAAATTTCAAGCTTTTTATCAAGGGTGGAGCATCAAAAACTGTGTTCCAGTCAATGTTGCTAAGGTCTAACATAAACTTGGCATTATTGCAATTTTTGAAATTCCGCTGCATTACTGTACGGGGTGTAGGTGTCCCTACATATCACATATTTAGACGGTAGTTTAATAATGAATTTAGTATAAATAGAGGCCCACGGCCAACAATAAATCAGTTCTGCACTTGAACTCAACCTCTTATCATTTACACCCTCTCCCTAACCAGTTAATCAGTACGCATCTGAATAGCATCCAAATCGACAAATACTTACCAGCGCACGTCTGGTAAATTGGTGATCCCGAAAAACTACACGCGACAACATGCCGGATGAGGACAAGTCTGAGGAGCTGCAGGCTGCAATGCTCGCCGCCCTGTCAGTCAAGTCGCAGATAATAAATTTTTTTTGGGTTTGGGACATCTAATTTTAAACGAAACGAATATAAGGTCATGATATGAGAAGGCTTCAGCAGGTAATTGGCCATGATTATCAACAAGATTAGTAGATGACACAATAACTAGATCCAACAAGGATGGAGTACAGTTTGGGAAGTGGTGTGTTGCACCTGTAGGAAGAATACCAAGGTTAGCGGAATTTACAGTTGAAAGAAGGCGAGAAGCGCGAGTGTCGTTTTTTAGTAAGCAAGTATTAAAGTCGCCCATAATTATGGTATGATCCACTGTAGGGACCAGGGATTCTAAAAGTGCATCAAGCTGGGCGAAATAATCAATATGCATTGAAGGACTGTACATAACACCCAGGAGAACTTTAGAGTGGCCAACTGTCACCTCAATAAACAAATGTTCAGCAGAGTTGGAATATTCAGATGGAAACTTGTTAAGTATTTTGAATGGCAGGTGACTTTTTAAATATATTGCTACTCCCCCACCACCCTTGTTAGTCCTATCATTTCTGATAAGATGGAACCCAGGCAAACAGTAAGAGGTAGAGGGTAGACAGGGCTTGAAGAATGTTTCAGACACTAGTAACGCCTGAATATTTCCACTCGCAAAGGAGGTGAGCATGTCAGGGTAATGAGCAGGAATGCTTTGCGCATTAATATGTACAGCATTGAAGTTTTTGGGATTGGCGGACAGTTCTTTCTCCAATAAAGAGTCAAGTGTTAGAGGAATGCTCTGAAAACTACTTGAAGATACGTTATCATCATCAGAAAAAAAAGAAGCAGAAAAGAAATTGTCTTCGCTAGAAGAAGCATCATCGCTATCACAACCAGTCAACGTTTGCATAGTTAGTATGTGCCTATATATATAAATACAATATCACAATAATAATATGTTTATAAATAAAACAAATATAAGTATGAGTATAATAATAATAATAATAATTAAAAGTAATAATAATAATAATAATAAAATAGAATAACAAAAAATATATAAATAATAATAATAATATATATGTATCAGTAATTTGTATTACCTACCGGCAGTCTGAAATAGATAACACTATTTTATCCTAAAAACAAAACTAAGTAAACACTCAAAACAAAACAAACTTAGAAATCAAAACAAACTTAATAGCAAACCACATGACGACAGTGCATTCAAACACAACCAAGATAAAAAAAAAACATTAAAATTCTAACAATATTACGAACGCAGCTGTCAAAGTTACGTCAAGAGTGCGTTCCATAACAAGCAGAGCGATCACCCGAGACTGCCCGTTTTAATGTACTATTACTTTGTGATATTTTGTTGTTGTCTTGCAATTTTATAGATATGACTGTTATTTTTACAGGTGACTCTGGAAGGCCGAGCTGGAGCCTTGTCCGCACTTCACAGTCTTTTGGTTCACTGTCCATCGCTGGTCAACAATGACGACACTGCAAAGCGTTTAACTCAGCCCATCGATGGAGCTATCGCTGTCCTTACCAAGTAAGATGTTCTTCAAAGTTAGTCCCTATGTTATAACGTTGGTTATTTGAAAACTGAAAGATTTTAAACGGAGTAAACAATTTATGTGTGTTCAAATTTCAGTCATCATCAAATCATCATCTGCATCACTTGATTGTCTGAAGAGTAAGATAAATTCGTGTGTGAAAGTAGCTGTTACGAGAGTTTTTTTCCGTTATGGCACTAGTTTGTCTTTGTGCCAGTGTCAAGTTTGATCGACTTTACAACACACATGAAGTTACTTATGATGATGAATCATCGGTATTTTTGACGCATTTGTAGGGTTCCGTAGTAAAAAAGAAACCCTTGGAAAATTATCAACATCTAGTAGGCTTTACAAGTTATCGCATGTAGTCACTGAGTTGATATCGTCCAGAAGTGTAGCAAGCTGAAGTGGCAGTGGGCTGGCCACGTCTGTCGCAGAACCGACGAGCGTTGGAGCAGACGGGTTCTCGAATGGAGACCGCGCCTCGGGAAACGTAGTGTGGGACGCCCCCCTGCCAGGTGGACTGATGACCTGAGGAAGGTCGCTGGTGGTGGCTGGATGAGAAAAGCGGGTGATCGTGCGCTTTGGCATGCCCTTAGGGAGGCCTACGTCCAGCAGTGGACTGCAATAGGCTGATTGATTGATTGATACTTTGCGTGGCTCGACACGTGCTTGGCCTGTTTATAATCAGCCGTTGATATGAATTTATGTTTCCGTCAGTCTGAGCGGCGTAGTGCGGAACTACGGTGGCGCGCTGAAAGCCCCGTCGGCGTTGCTGCGCCTGCGGCTGTACCAGGCGTGCGCGGCGCTCGGCGCGGCGTACTCGGCCCCCGCGGCACCGCTGCTGCGCCTGCTGTGTTCCGAGCTGGCGGGCTCGGCTGACCCGGGCTCTGCTAACGTCGCCACTGGTGAGTGTGTGCACTAGCGGGCACTCGGCCCCCGCGGCGCGATTAGGTCGAATTCGTAACAAACACATCCGTGGCAGTTTCGGAGGTGACGTAGCGGATAAGCTTCAGGAAAGTCGCCTCCGATGGTATGGCCATATAAGCCGCAAACCGTCATTCTACGTAGGAAAAAGATGCCTCGACCTCACTGATCACGTGGTAGGCCTAAAAAGCGCTGGCTGGACGTCGTGAAAGCGGATATGGAAGAGAATAATCTCACACCTAAGGATGCCGAAGATCGAGCAAAGTGGAAAAGATTGGAAAGCGGACCACATCACTAGGCCGGGAAAACGCTAGGACGAAGAAGAATTTGCCTATCGTAAATGGGCCGTCACATTTGCAAATTACTATACAATTAAAACTCTTTATTTCACACAAAAACAATTACAACATAATAGTACATTGAAAACGGCGCTAGGCAATAGGCGGCCTTATTGCTTTGATCAATTTCTTTCAGGCAACATAGATAGACATTAGATAATAACTGTAATATTTGCACGCTTCTTACGGCGGAATTTGTGGGAATTGTTTGTTATTGGGACATCTTTATTGTATACCATATTCCAGCAAATAATGAATATTTGAATTTGAATTTCAAAAAGAATGAAAAGTAAATTAAAATCAGAAAGAAGACGACGACGTTTTGAGACGCATCACGAACCTACGATACTGACTGATAAATGTGTTTTGTTTTTAGGGATGTTGCGAAATGCGTTGAATCCCCGGGACACCATCATGCTGGGAGAAGAAAGTTGGATATACGATACTGATCATGCTGAAATTGAGGAACAGGTTAGAATATATAAAATTAATTAACTAAAAAGTAATTTTGGTTGTTTTGATGACGTCGCACAGTGGTCGCGATTTGAGTTTTTAGGGTCGTTAGTCCTAAAGTTACGGCAAAATCCTAAGAAAAAAAAGTACGGAACCGTACTCGTGGTGGTATCAAGTTAAAATTAATACCAAATACTTAAGTTTGGGCTGTTTGGGTTACTTAGAACTCAAAAAAATTCAAGCTTCTAAATCAACGCAATCATAAGTTACAGCAATTTTAAGTGTTGTTTTTATACAAATTTCACCTTACAAAACCTATAGGGTACTCCCACCATAATGATAACATATCGGGCGCAGCGCGGACTTGTCTCTAGAAAGGAATATGAAAGAAAGAAAGAAAGAAAAACCATTTATTCAAACTGCTGTGACAGAGCACATACTAAAATGTAAAAACTTAAGTTACCACACTATAGTATGCAATAGGGCACAACAGTGAAAAGGCGTCGACTCAGCATATGTCTACCTCGAGAGAGCTAGACGCCGTTTTTCAGTCGAGCCCTTCTGTCAACCGGATCCCAAGGAGAGATGTCGACCCATGATGTCGAAGTGATGTTTAATTATTATACTAATAACGTACGAAACTATAAATAAAATATTAAATAAAATACTATGAACTGAAATTGAGATATAATAAACACATATAACATAGATATTATAATTATTATAATTAGTATAGATTTGTATATGAAAAGATAAGTACTCTAAATTTGTATAAGCTATAGATAAATAAACTCGTTAATAAGTATATAATTATAGGTACAATATTTTGTTACATAACCAGACTCTATTTGCTTTAGAGTTACACTTTAGAAGTTTTGGGTATCATGGCGACTTTTGTTGATTTAGGAGCATATTATACAAGTTTGTTTTGAAATTGGTTTTCTAAGAGGAGGAGGAGGAATATGCGTTATCCGGCCCTGTTTTCGGGCACGAAAAGTCATCTTTCAGAGGTAGAGTGGTGACAAATAAATTTTATTTGATTAATTGAAATAATTATATTTGATTTCATTCTGTCTATCACATAAAAATGGTCTCGTGATAAACTTCAGGACGGCATTCTCCCAGTGCGATGACTATAAATGTCTAGCCCAGTATTCTCTGAACTTTTGTCTTTGTTTCGAGGCTTTTAGTTTTTTCAGATAACGTTCCTACAAGTGTTGTATATACCTATACACTCGGTTGCATTCGAAGCGTGAAAATTTATGAATGTGAATGGCTTTGTAACTGGGTTTAAACTAGCATGTTTTATATCAAGGAGTGCGCCTTCTGTAGCTGCTATTTTATTTTCATCCCATCTATTCAAAACGTAACAATTTGATTTGCACATAAAGCGCCCAAAGTAGGTTTTATAAGCCTACAGGCAGGAAAGTGTTTGGAATTTGGAACATGAATATTTGCTTATAATTCTGCGGCTACAGATATGGAAAACAAAATATTGCATGAAAAAAATTACTGGCCGGTAATGGGGTTTTCAGCCAAATAAAAAAAGAGAACAAATGAAAAATTCTCGAACTACGGCCATTCTTCAACTCTTTGGCGGATCGTCAATGGTGCATTGTAAATTATTTTAAAACATGAGTTCGTGTTTCGTAGTATTGTTAACATTTTAACACTTGGATATATTAAAGCAGGTGCAAATAATAAAGGTATTCATGAGTTGTAGCTAAAAGCATTTTATAATACTTTTTCTCATAGAGGGAGATGAATATTAGAATGTATAACTCGGTCGCAAATATTTTTTCCTCGGGCCGTGTACTTTAGAATCCTTCACTCCGCTCTGGATTCAAAGTAGCGCCCTCGCTGTAAAAATATTCCATTGCGCCCTTGTCATGAAATCTACTATTATCCTGCGCCTATTGTAACGTTTTCCAGCTAACTTCGCCGTTGAGCGCGAGCGGGTCGAGCGCGCTGGAGCACGACCCGTGTTGCCTGTACCGCAACGCAGCGGGCGCGCAGCCGCTCGGCGTGGCCGTCATCGACGCCGCCGTCGTGCTCTTCCCGCTGATATTCGCCAGGGCGGCCAACAAACACAGGTTAGAATCTTCGTTGTGACTCACAAACACTAGTGTGATATAGAGCCGCGAAAGGCCACTGACATGGCTCACGTAACGACTACATCACGTTAATTGTAGCTGGTACTTTAATGTGCTTTCGTTACGGAAGTTCCAGGTTCGAATCCTGGTGGGCACACTTTCGAACAATAACCTCTTTGTAAGACTTTCCTTAGTTTGGTTAGGACATTGGTGGCTGAACCACCTGATCATCCAAAAAGTAGGATATTCCACGATTCGGAAGACGCGTTACGTTAGCCGTTGTTTCTGCCTGGCTATTATCTTCAGAAAAACAAGAGCCATGTCAGAAGAAGCAAAACCACAAATCCGGAACGAATCCTCTATTATATTTTACTGTCCTTTCCTCATTGACTATACTGGTACCAGTAGGCTTGACTGAATTTGAAGATTTCAAAATGAAGCATTTGATGGTTTCGTCGTCATCATCATCTCGGCCTAAAGACGTCCTATTGGACCACGGCCTCCCAAAGGTTCGCTGCGACGAGTGACTTTTCGCGACTAGCGACTTTACCACGCGGCGTCCGGTAACTTTTCTGCCCCAACCAGTTCTACGAGAGATGTGTCCCGGTATCCAATTGTGGTAAAGATTTATAGTTTATGGTGTGACAATTATAAAAAAAAATTGCGGTTTAAAAACTTTGGACTAGCTAGGTTAATAACCTTGCCAATGCCACCAGTAATAAAAAAATTATATATATCCACAGACAACAAATGCTGGAGCATTTCTCGGAATGCATAAAGATGTCAAAGGGTCAACGACAGGAGGCGATCCAAATCAACGTGTTCACAGCGCTTTTACTAGCGCTGCGCACGTTGGCCGAACAAAAGAGCTCTTTAGGACAAGAGCCAGTGAAGACGGTCGCTACTGAGCTTGTTATCGTAAGTAGTAATATTTATAAATATATTGTTTATTGAAAAAAGAAAATACAAAACATGTTTATACTGACGTGCTAACAATATCTACGTGTCTGCAGTATAAAGGCACATTAGCACTTGGAGCCCAGAAGAGAAGAGGAAGCTGTGTCAATGTTCTCTTTTCTTGGTATGCTAGCCTTGATTGTTACAATACAATACAAACTCTCGGACAACAAGTCCAAGACAAGTTTGTTATTACAAGACATAGTATTGTAGGTAGGTAGATATTTTCTTTGAACGCCTCCAGAGTACCAAATTCACGGCATTGAGTTAATGCGCTAATAAAATGATTGCAGGTCTTACTAATAGTAATTGCAGGTTTTATATTTGTTTCTAGATAAATTTACTTTACTATATTCAGTTTTTTTTGTATGCAGGCTGGATTGGCGTCGAATAGCGTTGCCGTTCGCGCGGCAGCTGCGTCTTGCGCCGGTCGTCTTTGTGGCTGTATCACGGAAGCGGAGAGCCAAGCGCTGAGCGAACGAGTCATAGGCAAGAACATTTTATACTACTGACAGCAGCACTATAACTGTTATAGTGTTACAGCCTTCGTGGCCGAGTGGACAAGATTTCAACGCTTATTACGGAGATTCCGGGTTTAAATCCCACTGACAAGCTAAAATATTTTAGTAGGACTTCCTCTGTTTGGTTTATCCCCCAAAAGTTTAAAGACAACGCACTGACTACACCAATGAACCTAGAAACATGGAATTTAGCACAGAGGTTCTTTATAAAATGTTGATATGCACTAAGGGAGATTTTTTTTTAATTCGTGCTCTAAGTGGGTAATTTTTGTAATAGCAAGGCAGCTGGAGCCGTCATGGTCTAAATTCAAAATGCAGTCGTTAGGTCTTGAATGACAAATTGTTATATTTTTCGGTCTTTTATCAATATTTTAAAGCCAGTGCGTTTAGATGCTTAAATAATAAAGGATTAAAGTATATATGGAAGCTGAATGGGATATCCCATCGGGCAGACGGATAGTTAATAATAGTAAAACTTATCTTTGGTGACAGGCCTGGCGCGGACGTCGGTGAACCGGCCGGTGCGTGCAGCGGCCGCGGCTGCGGTCGGGGCGGTTCAGCGAGCCAGGGGAGCCGCCTCGAGTGCCGCGGCGCTGCCCATACTGCGGGCGCTCTCGCAGGACCGGGGCGCCACTGAAGTGCAGGTCAGTGTTAGGAGATAGACATTGCCATCACGGACTTTTCTGTATGCTTTTTGAAGATTTATTTTTTTTAGTTTGTCATTGATATTTTATATTATTATTTTATAAGATTCAGGCAGCGTAAGCTATGTAAGCGTCTGAATATTGATTGTTTGACGACTTGGTTGAAAAACATTAAATTTTCCCTACTATATTCAAACTTATTTAGATTTAGTGTGATGTTTATAGTACATTACTGCCGGGGCTGCAAATTAGTTATTGCTGGACGAGGGCTTTTATTGTGTACGAGTCCAGCAAGAGTTATTGCGGCCGAGACTTGTATAGTGCTTTTCTCTGAAATATGTGAGGAAACTATAAAAAAAAAATGTGGAACCTTGGATTTAGGTGTATACTTGTATCGTACTAAACTTATAAGTTCTTATCTTTATCACTTTAACCTCTACCTCGACTTTTTAAACCATTTTTATAATTATTGACCGAGCGAGCGAAGCGTCTCTGCTTCAGCTTGGCCAAATTTGCTTTTGTATGACCATCTGTTTGTGGATTTGTAAAAAAATAAAATAATAATAATAATAATTTAATTTAAAAATAAAAAATCAAGAGGTTGGGGATGTTTGTGAAGAAAAAATAAATATGAAAAGATATACAGACTCGCGAGGTCTACAGCTCACAGAGCCACTAGATTTATAATTTATAATTTTTAAAATATTTTCTTTATTCAATGATAAGTTAAAAATCACTGTAAATTCGTTTTTCAACCGATTCTGTTTTTTTCTTCGCGAATCGTCTACTACTAATCTATATTTAAAAAAATAATTCATAAAATATGGTACATTCATAAAATATTGTGAACAGTCTGATCCACTATTTACAGTGGACTGTAACGGGCCTTTGATGATGTGTAGACTGATTTGTGTGGTGTGTAGATCAAAACATTCGCAGGAGTCACGGCTTTACGGCCTAAGCCAGCAAAGTAAATCGTTCAGAAATTTTTATGTTTTCGAGTCTTTTTACATTTTACTCGTATGTTCTAAATTTAAATTTTATATGAGAGTTAACTAATAATTTAATTAGGGAAATATTAGGACAATGAATGGTTCAAGAAGTCGAAGTAGAGGTTAAAGTGATAAAGATTAGAACTTATAAGTTTAGTACGATACAAGTACACATTTAAATCCAAGGTACCACAATATTTTTAGTATTTCATAATTTCCTCGCATATTTCAGAGAAAAGCACTATGCAAAACCTCGGCCGCAATGCTGGACTCGTACACAATAAAAGTCCTCGCCTGCGGCTTGGACTTTAAACGTGTCCTTCGTCCAGCAATAACTAATTTTCTGCTGTTTTGTATGGGGCAATGTTTCGTCCAAAGATGAGTCACTTCGCGTACTGTTTTTTTTACAGTAATGAACACATTTTCGAGTGTGTCGGAGAAAAAACCTTTCTCATGAATTACATCGACCATTTGTGAAAACTGCATCTTAATGCGTTGTGGTTTAGGCGTAGTAGTTAGCGGATATACAGACATACAGACAGATGCGGAAAGCAACTTTGAATGTTGTTCTAACATTCACAGTCATAGGAAGCTAAAGGGATTAACCCTGGTGTGAACACTTTAGTAGTACTCCCTAGTTGAGATGCGGTCGGATTGCCACTGCGCTGGCATCCGACTTTACATATTTACGCTCGATTGTGTCTCTATGTGTTATGTTATGTACTTGTTTTTGTTTAATGTTGTATACTGTGTGCTGTAAATAAATGTATTCTTATTATTGTCAGAGTTTTCAATCTCGACTTGGTTTAACGACTCAAGTCTATGATAGTACCCAGTATCAAAGGCTGTGCTTGTTGTGGTGATAGGATTTTTTCTATCTAACAGTGGTCTGAAATAGGAGTTAGTACTTAACTGAGTTAATAAAAGGTGAAATTAAGGGCCGATTCAAACCGAAATGGCAGCGGCCGGCAGCGACGCTTTAATGACAAAGCATTATAAACTTTATTGTGAAATAAATAGATTCGATGAGCAGAACCGATGAGCGTTGGAGCAGACGTGTTCTCGAATGGAGACCGCGTCTCGGGAAACGTAGTGTGGGACGCCCCCCTGCCAGGTGGACTGATGACCTGAAGAAGGTCGCAGGTGGTGGCTGGATGAGGAAAGCGGGTGATCGTGCGCTTTGGCGTACCCTTGGGGAGGCCTACGTCCAGCAGTGGACTGCAATAGGCTGATTGATGAAATAGATTCGAGGTAAAACAAAAAGCCGCGCGGTGACGAGAGCAGACAGGCGGCCACGAGCGGTTTGTACCTACGTCACTGGAAATAAAGTTCATATTACTTTGTAATTAAAATTCGCTGCCGGCCGCTGCCATTCCGGTGTGAATTGGCCCTAATTCCTAATAATTTGTTGTTTTTTGTTAGGTGTGGTCCGTCCACGCGTTATCGGTGCTGGTCGACGCTTCTGGGCCAATGTTCCGTAGCCACGTGGAGTCGACCCTCAGTCTGGCGCTGAAACTGCTGTTCAGCTCGCCGCCGTTCCTCGAAGACCTTCTCCGGAGCATCGGCAGGCTCCTGTCTGCCCTCATCACCGTCGTTGGGCCAGAGTTGCAAGGTATATTTAAATAACTGAGTGACCGAAGCGTCTTCTTTTCAATTTGGGCAAAAATGCTTTTGTATGTCCGGATGTCTGAAGGATGTCCAATGGATGTCCGGCTGTTCTCTATTATTATTGATTTCGATAAATATATAGATTTTTTATAACGTCACGAGTTTGTTTTAAAACCTAAGATCCGTGTGTTGTACGACAATTTTCAATACACTTGTGAGAAAACTGATGATAAATAATTAAAATAAAACTTCTCCTTGCTCAGGGACGTCTCAAAAATATATCTGCACATGTGGCTTTAGTTCTGCTGAGAATGTGCTTCGCGGTTCCCAAAATTACGTACCTCTTAAGGACAGCCCCTGCCTGGATGTGTTGAGGCTATTGTGAATGTTTCTCTCACGGATGGCCAGTGGAGCCAAGCATCTCTTCCCATTCGACATGGGGGTTTGGGACTGCGGCGAGTACGGGATGTAAGCTTGCCGGCTTTTCTCGCGTCGGGGCATGGGGTGGTTGGCCTTGTCTCTAAAATTTTATCTTCTGATGGAGACACGGCTAGTGGCTACCATACCTTTTGTTGCTGATGCAATGACGGAGTGGATGGCTCGCTTCCCTACTACGACAGTACGCAAAACTCCGGAGGTGCAGCGGGCTTGGGATGACGTGGGTTCCAAGGAGACACTTGACCGGCTGATAGGTGAGGCTACGGGTGCAGACTTGGCTAGACTCAGGGCGGTGTCTAGAGTGGAGTCTGGTGCGTGGTTGCAGGCATTACCTTCACCACATATGGAAACTCTTCTTGACAGTGACTCCTTGCGTTTGGCGGTTGCTTTCCGCCTGGGCTGCGATGTATGTCAACCACATCGATGCATCTGCGGATCCACGGTGGAGGCAAATGGTCATCACGCGATGAGTTGCTGTCGGTGTTCGGGGAGATTTCCACGTCACCACGCTCTAAATGACATCGTCCGGAGGGCTTTGGTGTCTGCTAATATTCCCTGTGTCCTGGAGCCGCCGGGCCTCAGTCGGTCTGATGGCAAAAGGCCTGACGGCCTAACCTTGGTGCCATGGCAGAGAGGAAAGTGCCTACTGTGGGACGCCACGTGCGTCAGCACCTTCGCTGCCGGGGCTGCTGCTGAATTTGCAGCCGACAAAAAGCGAGCCAAGTACTCAACTCTGGGGGGTAATTATAACTTTGTCCCGCTGGCGTTTGAGACAACAGGTTGCTGGGGATCAGAGGCTTTGACTTTTGTTGCCGAAGTTGGTCGCAGACTCAGAGAGAGGGCTCCGGTTCCTACCTGGTGCAAAGGTTGTCCCAATGGACAACCAAGCAATCCATTCAACGTGGCAACGCAGCGAGTGTCATGGGCACCTTTGCGGCGGGTATGACCCGGGGAGGTATTTTTCGACTGACATTATGCATATGTATGTATTAATAATTATTGACAATATGTGAAAATATATTTGGATATTAATAAGAAAGTCGTCAACTGCATTTATACGTCCCCACCGAGGGGCTCGAGCCACAGGTTTATGAGCTGTTGACGGTTAAGAAAGTTGCCTCTCGCAAACATTCAGCCTCTAATTAATTCTTCGTTAAAATCGAGATAACTTTATGTATGTATGTAAACACTTATACTTTTGTACTACACACTTTACACTTATGCTTACTTGTACTTTTGTTTTTATTGTTATTATTAAAATATTACTAAGTAAGAATCTATTCGATTTATTTTTTATTATTAAAAGGATCCTGGCTGAATAATAATTATGGAAATAAAAAAAAAATGTAATGAAAATCGCACTACTGCGATAAAACGCATTTACCGCACAGTTTACTGCCTTCGTTTAGGTTCAATTTTCTAGCAAGGTGTATTGAAAATATAATTAACTCGCGAGATCTACAGCTCACAGAGCCATTGGTATTATAAATTAAAATTACAGTAAGTACTAGGAGCGCGCTTGGCGAAAAATAGGATGCATGCATACGCCAATGTATTGAAAGAAAGAAAGAAAGAAAGAAAATATTATTTATTATCCACCAATTTAAATCAAGATTGAATCATTTACGCAATGGAAAGGCTGTAGCCAGAAATTCACTTCGGGGGGTATGCTGTAATCCTTGACTCACTCAACCTTGGCATTCGTTTTATAGCGATGGGTGGCAGCGCAGTGACGCGGTTCGTGTGCGCATGCGCGGCGCTGCTCGAGTGCGGCGGTGGCGCGCGCGCTGAAGCCATCGGTTGTCTACAACAACTGCAGATGTTCGCGCCCAGACATATCAACCTCACAACTCTGGTGCCGCAACTTTGCGTGAGTATTTATTTATTTATTAATAATAGGAAGACCAACAGCTAAAGTTAACTTGATAGTAAAATACAGTAATACCAAAAAGCCATTTACAGGTCTCCACATGTAGTTATTTATTTATAACTAGCCGTCTGCCTGGTGGGATATCCCATCAAAGTTCCATAATTCTTTATTATTTAAACTTCTAAACGCATTGGCTATAAAACAAAACAGAAAACTATAACAATATTGTCATTCAAGAACTCGCGACTGTATTTACAATAAGATAAAGCCCTCCACATTTCTGTATTTTTTTTTCAATTTTACACACTAATTTCACTCACGTAAATGACGAATTTTTTTATACCAACGCTTTATAAAAAAAACTTCTTCTTCACTGGTTTAGGCTGGGCGTTGTCTTGTGGTCATTCCAGACTAATTATTATGGAGATAATGTTTTTTTATTTAGAGGCTCTAAAAAAAATAATTAAAAAATCCTCTCTTAGTAGATATTTATTCTATGTAAGGATACCTTGTAAAGTCACGGAAAGGCTATAGTCGGACTTTCATACATTTGCGACCTTTTATTATAGATTATAGTTTTTTTGGTGGTAAGCACCCCTAATGGTGTTTATAATTTTGCTCAAGTCTCAGCTTCTTATGTTCCGACTTACGTGATTTTTAAGATTTACAAAATAATAATTATTATCTCACAAACTGAAATTCAGACTCGCCTCTGCACAAAATATTATTATTTCGTTTAAAAAAAAAACAAAAAAAAAAAAACGAATTAAAAAGTTAAAAAAATAATCCAACGTGTTATGAGCTAGTGACACCTACAGTTTTTGTTCATAAAGTGGGTGATATTTTCTGTCTACTTACTACTTGCATAAGTTTCAACTTTTTGCGCTTGGTACTTCATACCTATAAACTACAATATGTTGGTATATACCAGGTGTTACAAAACTACAAATAAAGCCGAAAAGGTGTGAATCTGCTCGTAAAACTAAACAACTTTCCCCAAAGAACATAGGTCGAAAAACGATTTAAAAAAATCGCATTCCCATACAAAATGTAGATGGTCTCCATACAAAATTTACGGGTTTTTATGTAACACCGTGTATATAGAATTACTATACATATAGGTAGGTATACTGGCCAGCTTCACCGTCATGTTCCACGTCTTGGCGTATGTCAATATTTCGAATATTTTCGAATTCTAATGTAAGTTTATTATGTCCAGCGCGACCTATCGAGTTCAGAGCTCGCGGTTCGCCGCGCTGCGCTGTGCTGCCTTCGCCAGTTGTCCCAGAAGGAGGCGGCTGAAGTCTGTCGCTACGCTATGCTGGCCAAAGATCACGTGCCAGCCAAACCTTACTGCGGTAGGTCACTTTATACCTCACTTTACAGCCTCCGTTTCGCTTGTGGTTAGACCCAGACAAAACACACAAGTAAAAAGCAAATAAAAATCACATTGTAAAGCTGTCATAAGTTTGGTTGAGATAGTTTGAATAATTAAATTATCCGAATGGATGTGCTTCGGAAGGTGCTTCGAATGTCACGTCAAAGCCTTAGGTGCCGGCTGTTATCTAAGAAACGCAAATCGGTTTATTTTCGTTTAGGTGCCTATACGCCGTATCTTAACCCAAACATTTTGCGTAACGTGTATTGTGTGTTCCTTAGGAGGAAATAAACTTTCACCTCTTTGGGGATTGGAGCGTTATTTTTATGTGTGTAACATTTTACAGGTGTCGTGATCACGGAGACAGGCTTACCAGGCGCGTTGTTCGCGTACTTGGACATGGAGCGCGACTCGACTGCGCTCTCGTACGCGCGCGACACGCTGACGTGCTGCCTGCTCGCGGCCGCCGCGCACCACTCGCTGCGGGACTGGCTCGCGCTCGCCAAGCGCGTGCTCACCGTGCGCCTGGGTAAGCCTGCCTACAGGAGACACGCTGACGTGCTGCCTGCTCGCGGCCGCCGCGCACCACTCGCTGCGGGACTGGCTCGCGCTCGCCAAGCGCGTGCTCACCGTGCGCCTGGGTAAGCCTGCCTACAGGAGACACGCTGACGTGCTGCCTGCTCGCGGCCGCCGCGCACCACTCGCTGCGGGACTGGCTCGCGCTCGCCAAGCGCGTGCTCACCGTGCGCCTGGGTAAGCCTGCCTACAGGAGACACGCTGACGTGCTGCCTGCTCGCGGCCGCCGCGCACCACTCGCTGCGGGACTGGCTCGCGCTCGCCAAGCGCGTGCTCACCGTGCGCCTGGGTAAGCCTGCCTACAGGAGACACGCTGACGTGCTGCCTGCTCGCGGCCGCCGCGCACCACTCGCTGCGGGACTGGCTCGCGCTCGCCAAGCGCGTGCTCACCGTGCGCCTGGGTAAGCCTGCCTACAGGAGACACGCTGACGTGCTGCCTGCTCGCGGCCGCCGCGCACCACTCGCTGCGGGACTGGCTCGCGCTCGCCAAGCGCGTGCTCACCGTGCGCCTGGGTAAGCCTGCCTACAGGAGACACGCTGACGTGCTGCCTGCTCGCGGCCGCCGCGCACCACTCGCTGCGGGACTGGCTCGCGCTCGCCAAGCGCGTGCTCACCGTGCGCCTGGGTAAGCCTGCCTACAGGAGACACGCTGACGTGCTGCCTGCTCGCGGCCGCCGCGCACCACTCGCTGCGGGACTGGGTCGCGCTCGCCAAGCGCGTGCTCACCGTGCGCCTGGGTAAGCCTGCCTACAGGAGACACGCTGACGTGCTGCCTGCTCGCGGCCGCCGCGCACCACTCGCTGCGGGACTGGCTCGCGCTCGCCAAGCGTGTGCTCACCGTGCGCCTGGGTAAGCCTGCCTACAGGAGACACGCTGACGTGCTGCCTGCTCGCGGCCGCCGCGCACCACTCGCTGCGGGACTGGCTCGCGCTCGCCAAGCGTGTTCTCACCGTGCGCCTGGGTAAGCCTGCCTACAGGAGACACGCTGACGTGCTGCATGCTCGCGGCCGCCGCGCACCACTCGCTGCGGGACTGGCTCGCGCTCGCCAAGCGTGTGCTCACCGTGCGCCTGGGTAAGCCTGCCTACAGGAGACACGCTGACGTGCTGCCTGCTCGCGGCCGCCGCGCACCACTCGCTGCGGGACTGGCTCGCGCTCGCCAAGCGTGTGCTCACCGTGCGCCTGGGTAAGCCTGCCTACAGGAGACACGCTGACGTGCTGCCTGCTCGCGGCCGCCGCGCACCACTCGCTGCGGGACTGGCTCGCGCTCGCCAAGCGTGTGCTCACCGTGCGCCTGGGTAAGCCTGCCTACAGGAGACACGCTGACGTGCTGCCTGCTCGCGGCCGCCGCACACCACTCGCTGCGGGACTGGCTCGCGCTCGCCAAGCGTGTGCTCACCGTGCGCCTGGGTAAGCCTGCCTACAGGAGACACGCTGACGTGCTGCCTGCTCGCGGCCGCCGCGCACCACTCGCTGCGGGACTGGCTCGCGCTCGCCAAGCGTGTGCTCACCGTGTGCCTGGGTAAGCCTGCCTACAGGAGACACGCTGACGTGCTGCCTGCTCGCGGCCGCCGCGCACCACTCGCTGCGGGACTGGCTCGCGCTCGCCAAGCGCGTGCTCACTGTGCGCCTGGGTAAGCCTGCCTACAGGAGACACGCTGACGTGCTGCCTGCTCGCGGCCGCCGCGCACCACTCGCTGCGGGACTGGCTCGCGCTCGCCAAGCGCGTGCTCACTGTGCGCCTGGGTAAGCCTGCCTACAGGAGACACGCTGACGTGCTGCCTGCTCGCGGCCGCCGCGCACCACTCGCTGCGGGACTGGCTCGCGCTCGCCAAGCGCGTGCTCACTGTGCGCCTGGGTAAGCCTGCCTACAGGAGACACGTTCACATGCTTTAGTGATGTGAATGCCATCATCAGATTTAGTGATGGCATGGGTTACTATAGTTTGCATAAGGATGACTTTACTTACATAATCTTTGCGGCAGGCACGGAAGAGAAACACGGCGGAACATCATGCTTATACCGCCTAATTTAATTAGATTAAAAAATAAACCTTTAAATTACGGAAAAGGGTAAAATTTCATGTTCCCAGTGGGACTGGCTCGCGCACTGTTAGCTTAAGTGAGTAATGGACAATTTACACGAGTCTATCTGTCCAGACAATAATAAACATAATATATCCATTATAACAGGCCATTTTTAATAACTTGTGTCAATAGAGGTGATGACTGTTCAGCTTCTTTTTATTATGTGCCAAAACGGTTAACACGTACATATAACACGTATAGGATTACACAGAGGGCGTCACGTCACGTCTGTGTAAATTCTTTTGATTACTTTTGAGTAATTTCATGTAAAAACGGCGTCAGTCTTCAAGTTTTTTCTTCTTTTCTTAAAGTTAGAGTGTCTGGACTCCCGCCCTTTTAACATGAACCGATTCAATTTTAGTTTAAATTTGTAATAATAAATAAAATACTGCGTAAATAGATTTAATTAATTATTTCCTGTATAGTTTAAAGAAAAGAGTTTTTTTATGAAATGATCTACCCAATTGCATCTTATTTGCGAAGATATATTTTTTACGAATAATTCATTTTATCTTTTTAGATACGTAAATGTAAATTACAATTCCTCTTAAAGGAATCCTCTACCACTGAAACTATTATAATTTTGTTTTTATCGAGATATCTCATACTCAAAATGTTTCTATTCTGACTACGCAGAAGACAGCAACACCAACGACACTGATTTCGACGCGGAAGGAGATGACGACCAAATCGAGTTCCACGCCGAGTCCGAACAGTCTTCTCACCCTGTTGTACAGTCCAGGTGGCCTACTAGAGTAAGTATTTCACTAAGACTAAGGACAAATAAAATCTATGATCGACCGCACACTGCTTGTTTAAACGACGAAAAACAAAAGCAGGAGGTTCTCATTGTTTTTACACTTTGGCCATCCAAAAAAGGTAATTTTTCGCGGCCACGAAACAAACGAAATGGCTGGACAAGAGCACATTTTAAGTCTAAACCACAGGCGGGCCGATTGAGAAAATATGATTGGCCGCTGTATGTATGAAACAAAGCCCCCCTCGAAATAATTCACTCCTTAGCTCATTTGAATTCTCATGAAAATGCTCTATTTGTACATCCAAAGGTTGTGTGTGAAGTCGACCAACTCGCCCTGGGCCAGCGTGGTCGACTAAGGCCTCATCGCCCTAGTTCAGGGTAGGCTCGAGCCCCTCGGTGGGGACGTATGTGAGCTGCTGCTGTTGATGATGACTCGAACTATTATAACAATACCAGTCTTCAGCCCGATATACTTATTACTTTGTTTTCAGGTGTTCGCAATGGAGTGCATTCAGAAAATAATGGGTGCGTGCGAGGCCACAGCCGATTCTGCGCACTTCGATCTAGTCAAAGCCAAGGAGAAGCAACAGATAGACCCTAAAGGTACGTATACACCTGAAATAAATCATCACTTCGAATAAAATGCTAATTAAAATAAAACTTCATTTTTGGGGCAGTCGTGAAAAAATAAAGTAAAAAGTCTTATAAATATAATAGTTCTAAACCTACACCTCTACGATGAATGTTTAACCTTAGTTAATATACATATAACAACGTACTTATTTATTTCTATTAAATTTTCTATTATAGAACAAAAAGAACTAAAGGAAAACGACTTAAAACACAAAACACTTCCTTCAAATCAAACCACTTACAACTTTAGTCATGCGATTAGAAATCAGTTCAATAACAAAACAATGCTACGAATAGAATCCGTTTGTGTTTGCAGCCGACTACCTGTCTTTCCACCTGTCGGACCTGGTGCGCATGGCGTTCGTGGGCGCGACGGGCGAGTCGGACGCGCTGCGACTGTGCGGTCTGCGCACGCTGCAGATGATCATACAGCAGTATGCGCGCGCGCCCGAACCCGACTTCCCTGGGCACCTGCTTCTGGAACAATATCAGGCGCAAGTTAGTACATTGACACGAAAACCGCGTTCCTGGTGTAATATTCACAAAATGTTATTTATCGATGATCGATGATGATAATGATTATGTCCTCTTATCCCTCATCAAAGACATAGGGCTCAAAGAAGGAATTACCATTTTACTCGGTCATGTGCAGCAATGTCGAGTTACTTCCAGCTGAGACCAGTGGGGACAGCCCTTTTTCTGGTTTATTAGGTATTAATAACCGGCCAAGCACGTGTCGGGCCAGCATGGTCGAACAAGGTCTAATCGCCCTAATTAAGGGTAAGCTCGAGCTCCTCGGTGAGCTGTTGATGAAGTACGTGTCGGGCCACGCAAAGTGTAGGGTTCCGTAGTTGTCCAATACTACTTAGGTACCTTTTAAGACAGTAGTTAACGTTCATAAAAAATCTATTATATTTTACCGAATTTCTTACTAGTACTACAAGTACATTTTAATAGTTGGTCTATTATACGTTAACCTGTAAAGCTAACGTGATTTTGATAATTTTCCTTTTAAATTCATCATATGCACTACTACCGTGATTTTTTTATATTTCCAAATACAACGGTTTCGCTGGTAAAGGGTGGGAGACACTTGACTCTAACAAAAGTGACAACTTTCAAACGAAATCTTTCTATCACTAGCATCGAAAAATGGTTTTTGCAAAAAAAAACCTAAATATATACCCCTAATTCGCGTGTATCAGAGGAACCCTAATTTATTTAAAGATTTTATTCTACCGATTTGCCGGTATGGTTAATTAAGTATATCCATGCCAAATTACAGCCTTCTAGTACTAAGAGTCTCTGAGCTAAGCGAATAGACGTACAGGCAGACGGACATGGCGAAACTGTTAGCGGAACGCTAAAAACGTATTATTTGTAGGTGGGCGCTGCAGTACGTCCAGCGTTTTCGGGTGACACGGCATCGCACGTGACCGCGGCGGCTTGCGACGTCTGCTCGGCTTGGATAGCTCGCGGCGTTGCCAGAGACTTCACCGACTTGAGGAGGTAGATATTAACTTCAACACGAAAGCATAAATGTAAAAACAAACACGAACAACAAAATACAAATACAAAATTAGTTGATAACTAGTACAACTTTACAAGTTAAAATTTACCTGATGGCACGATCACTCAATTTTAGTATTATCATTATTGGCTACAACCATTGATTACAACAAGCCTAGATAGAACATGAATGCTCAAAAAACGGGCTGACAAAGCGGTGCTCAAGCACTACATTACCGCAGTACATGGCAATAAAAATACTACTATAATGGTAGACAATAAGGTAGCAATTAATAAAATACACATGTCATTTTAATCCCAGCGTACTTTCCAATAGGTGACATGTTTCTAGTGTATTTTTGTATGACGCGCTATATCTATCTGTCCGGCCTGGTTATAAATCAATGGCTACAACACACACACACAGCAACACATTGTGTACAATAAAATACATAAACAAACAATGGACTTATATTAAATGAACTTTATTACGAATAAGCCCTATATAAAAAAGAACATTCAATAATGAATTCCCACACTCATGAAAATGAATCACATGAGCTCAACATCATAGTGCAAAGTTTTTATGTATTAGCGAGCAGAAATTGTCGCAGTGTCCATATATTTGTTCAAATTTCTAAATTCAAAATTCGAATCATTTATTCGTCAACATAGGTAAAAAGGTTGGTACAATATTATTATGTCGCACTATATTGCACCTTCCGGTATACGAATTTATAAAAATTGGAAATAATATGATGACAACATATAAATCTTAAAGTACATAATATCAAAAGTTCAATGTCAATTTATAATAAAATCAAAATAAATCATTTTATAATTACATTAAGAATCATTTAAAAATTCATGAATTGAGGAAAATGATTTTTCAATTAAATAATTAGTCAACTTACGTTTAAATTTAATTAACTGGTCACATTGTCTTATATCTAAAGATAATTTATTACAAATCTTCGGGGCCATCCTAATTACACTTGCCCTGTATAAAGCAGTTTTACCCGCCCTTGTTCCTAAATCGTGGCTGCGACGTGTACTAGTTACTTTACTGAACAATTGTTGGTTACGTCTAATAAACATTGATATTTCGAATATATATAATGATGGGAAAGTGAGTATTTTTAATTGTTTAAAATACGGTTTGCAACTATCCGTTTTTTTAGACCACATATCGCCCGTATGCATCGTTTTTGTGCCTTAAATACATTTACTACATAGGGCGCGTTACCCCAAAAAATAACCCCATATCTTAACCTAGAAGCTACCAGACCATAATACGCAGTTAACAATGTAGTTATGCTTGCTTTTTTCCATAGAACATACAATGCATAAGAAGACTGTGATAATTTTGCACTGACCGAATCTATGTGTTTGTTCCATTTCAACTTGTAATCAATAGATACATCCAGAAATTTCGTACCTAAAGCTTCACCTACCTCATTATTCTTAATAATTGTTTTGGTCAT
Organism: Carpatolechia fugitivella; assembly: GCA_951230895.1. Taxonomy (NCBI): domain Eukaryota; kingdom Metazoa; phylum Arthropoda; class Insecta; order Lepidoptera; family Gelechiidae; genus Carpatolechia; species Carpatolechia fugitivella. The sequence continues at coordinate 9,616,303 of OX579645.1, forward strand.
TTCTGTTTGATTCGTCATTTGTCTAAAACTAATAATTTTTGTTTTATCTAAATTTAAACTCAATTTATTAGCTGTCATCCATTCGATAATTGATTCAAGAATGTCATATACATCGTTCATATTTTGGTAGATTACTGTACAGTCATCTGCAAAAAGCGTCATTGGATGTGCTGTACACTTGACTATGTCATTTATATAGACTAGAAACAGTAGAGGCCCAAAGACGCTTCCTTGTGGAACGCCGCGTTTAACCGTTCTTCTGCTTGACTCATAAAGTTGTTCTGTTTTTGATATATTACATATTCTACTTATTCTAGTTACCTGAGATCTATTGCTAAGATAACTTTCTATCAAATCAAGAGAACTTCCTCGTATTTCGTATATTTCTTTTTTTTTTAACAGAATGTTATGATCTACGCAGTCAAAAGCCTTGCTCATGTCCATAAACATAGCAAATACTGTTTGTCTCTTATCAACTCTGGCATATATTTTATCTAAAAATTCATAAATTGCTATATCAATAGATTTATTTTTCCGAAAGCCTTTTTGTTCGTTAGTCAATATTTTCCTAGTTTCCAAATAGTTGTAAAGATTATTAGCTATTACTTTTTCGAATATTTTTGAAAATATGGAAATCAACGCTACTGGCCTATAGTTTTTAATGTCAAGTGTACAACCCTTCTTGTGAATTGGTTTAATAACTGTTACTTTAAGTTTTTCCGGATATTTTCTTGTTCCAAGCACAAATTTACTATGTGGCATAAGATAGGGCAAATATATTGACTCACTGACTTTATTGCCAATGTACTAATGTCGTCAATACCCGTACTGTTGGTATTTTTTAAGTTGTTTATAATTTTACTTAGTTCCTCAGGATTTGTGGGTCTCATAGACATAGAGCTTGAACAGTTGTACGTACATGTTTGCTTATAGTCTCGGGTATTTGATGTTATCTTAGGTAGTTCATCAATATAAAAGTTGTTAAAAACCTGTGCAATATCTACGGGATTTGTTATACGTTCTTTTTTAAACATTATTTCAGTAACATCTACTCTAGGAATGGATGCTCCGCTTCTGTTTATAATTTGCCACGTTGCTCTTGACTTGTTATAAGATTTCGAGATATGGTAGTCATTTTGGCATTTTTGTGTTAAATTTATTATTCTACTATATTTGGAAGAGAAATTTTTAAAGAGTTCTCTGTCATTATCACTTTTTGTAGTTCTATATTTCCAAAGAAGTGAACGTTTGCGCTTACCTAATTCCCTTTAGGTTTTGCCATGGTAAATTTCTTTATTCTTACTATAGGAAAGCAAAGATCATAAAATAACTTAAAAAGATCGAAAAATCTATCAAAAGCATCATTTGCATCAGTTGCCTCCAGCACATCTGCAAAAGTGAGTTTGGCAATACAGTCCACAAATTTAGTTAAATTTTCCTTACTAGTCCCGCCTTAACGAAAACCAGTGTTTTTGATTGTAAGTTTTTTTCACCGGACATGATATAATTTGTGCTAAGTGATCAGAAAGAGCAAAATCTTTCTGTTCAACTTTAGCTCCATGAATGTTGTGAATAATATTGTCAATACATGAGCCACTAGCTGGCCGTGTTACCGCCTTTACAGAAAATTTAAGATCAAAGCCAAAAATAATTTGTTCAAAGTCCCGAAAATTTGGCGATCTTGCCAACAAATCCAAATTAAATTCACCGCAGATAAAATAATTTTTCTTTTTTACTCTAAGTAAAACGTTAAGAATACCTTCAAATAATTATACTGTTGTAAAGTATACTTATCAATCAATATCAACGGTCCGTTACACTCCACTGCAGGATGAAATTTAACCATTATATCCATTTTAGGGTCCACCAGCTTCTTGTTTCAAGTCTGGATAAGCTGAACACGAAGGGAAACACTACATTGATCTACAATGAAAGTATGGCAACATTGGAGAAGCTGTCTATATTGAAAGCGTGGGCTGAGGCAAGTACTTTTTCTCAATATCTTGCTAGATTTGACAGCGATTAACAAAATATTAATTAAAAACTTTTTACATCAATTATTGAAAAACTTGTTTTTTTTTTAAATAAAATCAGTGTGTCAAAAAGACTTATTGATGATCATAGGACTAAATCTTAGATATCGGAGTTATTATTATGAATTATATTTTCCAGTAAGATAAAAAAATATAGGTATTAAAATTGTACATTGAAACTTCCATAGGTCTACATAGTAGCAATGGTGAACAACAGTAGCGCCCCTGGCAGTTACGTGAAGCAACTTGACAACAAGCCGTTCAACATTCGCGCAGAGCTCGCTAGATGGCGCAACGAGATGCTCCAGAACAATAATGAGATAGAAAACGCGCAGGAGTTCAAAGATGAAGAAGACGAAGAATACGGAGAGTTCGAGTCGAAGGGAGAAAGCCTTTTGAAGCTGGTGGAACCTGAACTCGAGAGTTTGGGAGAGAACTGGATTGCAGCGTTGAAAGATCATGCATTGTTAAGCTTGCCTCCAGGTAAAAGTAATAGTAGTAAGCCTAAGTCAGAGTGTAAGTACGTATACATACGTGTCTAATAAATGAGAAACGACAAGAGTGGTGTAGGTAGGGTAGGCTCGAGCCTCTTGGCTGGAACATTGCTCATAACGATACGGCGAGTTGGAGTGTAACTGTAGAAGCTTATGTTTGTACTGGCTTTGTAAAACGTCTCGCCTAAATTAAGCGAGTGGGGGCCAGGTAGCTTTCAACAGAGTCCGTAAACTAATGTTATTCTTTACAGAGTGAGAAAGAGATAAAATTATGGTCGTATTCACGGCTAGAGTTCATAGCGTGTTTCACTTACACTATATTTTGGTGTTCAGAGTTTGCATCCCAGCTGCCGCACGGCGGAGGCGCGTTCTACTCGGCCGAGACGGCTGAGGCTTCTCGCGCTCACTATGCGGAGGCGTGGCCATCCTTACTGTACGCAGCTTGTCTCAGGTTCAACGCCAACATCAACTTCGTACCGAACACTGGTAAGTGAAGCCAAAACCGGCTATTAAAGCTTCACGTAAACTGTGATTTACTTTGTACTTAATCAACGTGTTGACTAAATAGTGCAAAACCTCTGTGAAACTCTCGGGTGGTTGCTCAGCACGCGAAACTGAACAACTTAAAAAAAAAGCTTCCTACAAAACACTTTCCACGTTTTACACTTTTAAACAAAAATCACTTAGTGAGTCTGTCCTCACTTTGTTTAAGACATAGTATTCTGAACGACATCATTATATGTTTGTCCAAAAATAGGACGATTCCGTGCTCTGGAAGGCATGTCAACGGCGGCTTATTACCTGCAGACGGTCAGGGTCCCTCGGTAGCTCAATTACTTTGACACCTTACTACTCACATGATATCATAACGATATGTTCCGCGTTTATACGTTCCAGATAAACAAGACACTGTAGATAACAACAGGTCGACGAAAACTGAGAACGGGAACTGTGATTTTTTCGAACCTATCGACGAGAGATTCCATCTACTGTTCGGTAAATATCGGCAGATTTTTGTATATTTTATTTTTAATTGAAAGTTATTATAATTTATAATGTTCAACTGTTTATTTTCTAGGAATATGTATGGAAGCCCTTTGTGCCCAACGCGACATGAGTGTGGAAAATACAGTGTTTGTCTTACTATCGCTGGTGACACTGTTAGATGCTCCTGAAAACAGAATAAGGTTACTCAAAGAGAGGTGCGAGGTGATGTTTTACTTCATGTGAATGTAGTTTTTAAATTTATAGATGGTATAAGGTATATTACATATAGTCGTTAAATCGTTCCGTATTTTTTCGTGAAATATCTCGAGAATATTTTTTATTATCTTACAGAGACATCAATCAATTTGCCTACCATAAAAAGGTTTGTTTGCAATTTCAGGACATTAGCAATCGAATTGTGTCAGATCATCCACCGAACTGGGTTGACACAGGAGAGCATTGAGGCACTATTGCTCGCTGTCGACGTCCTCAAACTAATCATAGTTGGCGCAAGGGAGCAACTGCATGTCAATATGCAGGCCAAGATCAAAGGTAAATAAATAACCATGCGTCAAACTTATTATTATCTAATTTAATTTTGTTACAGTTATGCTGGTTTATTTGTATCCATGTATTATTAATTTGTATTAATTCTTAGTTACTTGTATTTTTCTTATTTAATTTATGCATGAGTCCTAAATTAAGTCAAAAGCAAAATGTAGATAAAATTATGAGTAAGAAACTGTTCTCAAGTAACCAGAGGGCGACTCAAGTATAAATAATATAATGTAACAATGCCCATTGATTACGAATAAGTCTAACTCAATTTATTTCAGTCACAGTCAATAATATTGTGTATCGATTTGACAGAGCTTGCGCCAAACGAAACATGTAGCGGTGTGATACCTCAATCACTGGTTGAAGTGGTTCACACCCTGGGCGAAGGGGGTCCTACTGGGGACCTGCCCCCCGGCAAGTCGCTCGTGTTCGCATGCCTCGAAGTTTGCCTGTGTCTGCTCGTGCGCAGGCTGCCGGCTCTCAGCCCGCTGAAACAGGAGGGCAAAGTGGGCGTGATCGGAACCCCCAAGGGGCTTGGCATCCATGGCGATACTCTGCTCGTCAAGAGCCTAGCCGCCATGTCAGAGCTGCCGTCGCTTACTAGCCCCCAAGGTAATGCTGTGTGTCTATCTCAGCCGACGTTCACTGCTGGACAGAGGCCTCCCCCAAGGATCTCCACAACGACCGTCTTTGTGTTCCTATCCTATCTAAAAGATTTCGAGGCGATTGTGTAAAATACACAATGGCCCCGATTCACACTGTCACGCTCTAATCCTTAATTTAAGTTAGTCTGTCCTTTTTACCTTTTAAAGATTGAAAAGGGACAGGAGATGGTCATTCTAATATTAGAGCTGTCAAACATCGAATTTGAACCTTTTAAAAATCTCTTAAACTGACAGCTATGCTCTTATTTTAGGTTATCATTCGTTCATCACCTCTCTTTCATTGGTCATAAAAAAGAAAAGGATAGCTGGATTTTGAAATTAGAATTAGAGCATGACATCCCGAATCGAGGCCACTATCCCTACTACCCTTCCAATTTTTTATAAGGATTATAATATCTGTTAATTATTATACTTTTGATTAAGAGCGTCGGTGGTCTAGTAGCTAGTAGGCCGCTGCCTCTCGTCCGGGAGAAGCGGGTTCGATCCCCACCATGTACAAATTTCGAATTTGGAATTCATAATATGTACGTTTATTCGACGCTCTTATGGTGAAGGAAAACATCGTGATGAAACCTGCATACTCCTGCGAAGAAATTAAAAGGTTGTGTGTGAAGTCGACCAACCCGCACGAGGCCAGCGTTGTCGACTAAGGCCTAATCGCCCTAATTCAGGATAGGCTCGAGCTCCTCGGTGGGGACGTATACGAGCTGTTGATTATACTTTTTAATTCCATTTAATTAACTAAGTTTGTTGTTTGTCCTTAGTTTACTTAATAAAATACTTATTGACGAAAACACAAAGTAACGTTTGCATTACTATTTTAGGTGCCTTATCGTTACTGCCAACAATATTGTACCTCGCCACTGAGGTGTTGAGGGAGTGTAAGGGGGAGGCGACACTGGCGGAAGCGGGGATCCTGCTGCTGCAGCGCTCGGCCGAGTGCAAGGCGGCGCGAGTGCACGAGCACACGCGCGCCGCGCATGCGCAGCTCCTGCAGAGCGCGCTCGGGACGCTCGTCGATCGGGTCAAGAGCGGTACGTGGGTTTCATGTTTTTATTTTATATATAGTGTTAGCAAAATAACGCAAAACGGTGGTAGGTAGGTCAACAATGAAACTGAACAATTTTAGTTTTTCAACTTTATTTGCATAAACGTACAGAAGACAAAGGATATAGACAGGCCAGGCTGCTTGAAACGAATAAGGTTTTCTCTGGTAATTATTTATGCTTCATGCTATCATGAAATTTCGCATAATTGTGCAGTTCGGTAAACTATACATGTAAACAAAATTTCATATAAAAATATAAAAAATCTCTTGAGAAAATTTTATTCGTTTCAAGCGGCCTGGCCTGACTATATCGTTTGTTACATATTATTATGAATTGGTCCGTGGTGGGGATCGAACCCGCGTGTCCCGGACGGGAGGCAGTGGCCCTAGCCAGTAGACCACCGACGCTTTATTACTGGCTGATAATATTTTTGATACAATTTCTTGAAATTTTTATTTGTTTATAATTCAAATGATCCTGACTGAATAATAATTATGGAGACCGTTGAAATAAAAAAAAAGTAATGAAAATTGCACTAGTGCGGTAAAACGCATTTAGCGCACAGTTTACTGCCTTCGTATGTTCAATTTTCGAGCAAGGTGTATTGAAAATAAAATAATTAATTTATTGTATTGATGCAGACGAGCCGGACCAGCGAATAGACGCGGTGGTCGGGGCCCGAGGGATGGCAGTGGTGCTGAACCGCGCCGCCCCCGCCGCGCCGCTTCACTACCCTTGCATCAACCACTTCCGACAGTGCTTGGAGACACAAGACAATGAGGTTAGTCCTGTTACTTTCTACATTATAACCAGGGATCGAAATAGGCTAAATATATTTACCTAAACTTCGAAGAACAGATTTAAAAAGTGGCGACTTCCTTATAACAATTTATTTTTATGGGACATCTACCAGGACATCACTTAAGGACACCTTGAACAAACCTTAGTCGAAATAAGGCGATCCAAAAAACTACTAATGTAATAATTAAAAAACTAGTCAGTCGTGTATTTTTTGGGCGGTCTTGTAAAAAACACATTACGCTACTTTTTCTGGGCAGTCGTGTAAAAACTCCTTTTTTTGGCAGTCTTTAAATAAACATATTACACTCCTTTTTCTGGGCAGTCGTGTTAAAATGCGATCATGTTTGTCAGGTGTTCGCGTCGTGCTGCTCAGTTTTGCGCAGCGTGTGGTCGTCGTCGGCGTCTGCGCAGTGCGTGTCGTGGTGGGCGCGCGCGTTGGCCGGGCGCGTGGTGGGGCGCGCGGCCAACGCGCACCAGCCCGCGGACATGGCGCACACGCGCGCCGCTGTCGCTGCCCTTACCGCGCTCGACGAGCTCGTCAACGCCGCGCCGCACACCGCACGTAACTATCATTCTATAGCTCATATAAGGCCCCGGCTCGAGCCTACCAGGCCTGGCCAGGCGCATCTATCAGCTTTAACAAAACTAAAACAAATCTCGTCATTGGATAGCACTGCCTTTCATTGCACAGATAAGTCGGTAGGTACATAATACACAAAGTGTAATATACAATTGGACCGCGTTATAAACCTATAATAACTAATTAGTCGTAACTAGCATTAAAGTAGGATTTTTAATTGAACGGAGTAATTTGACATTAGACAAAAATAATGTTGCCAGCTCCATAATCTTAGTGATGTTTTCAGTTCAATTCTAACTCAAGTGAGTTGAATCATTCACACTATTAAATATAAAAAAAATGCTTGTTACCCCAGCCTATAAACATAGACTTCGTCTACATATCATGCAGTTCGCAATAGTTGGAATCCATCAGAATTGGTGAGTTGGTTTTAGTATTACTGGTAACAACAGTCAGGCTTTTTATGTAGGTAGGTAATAAAAGTAATTAGTGTTTTTTTTTATATTTCTAAGAGATAACTTGCAGCTGCGACACAAACGAATGACTCATCCATACAACTAATTTCCTATTGGATGACGGGAGAAGCGTCTATTTTTTTATTATTATTACTTTCCTATTGTTCGTCATTCGGTTTCTTACCTCCGGTCTGAGTGTTCGAATGTTTCTCTTGCCTTTGCATTTCATCGTTGAACTTTTCGTTAAGTTTTTTGTTCCAAGACTCTTTGTAATACAATAGCGCACGCTCGGCTCGGTTGCATAAAATCAAGTTTTGTTTTGTTTTTGTTATTTCGTTGTTGTTTATAAAACTGTTATGGATCCTGGCTTAGGGACCTCAAGTAATGACAATTTCATGTCTCCGAGAAAAAAGAGACCAAAGCGTGCTTTAAGTATGACTGAAAAAGTCATGGTGCGCAATGCTTATAAGTACGTAGTCCAAGAGCAATCTTCTCTGTTGGAATCTCCAAATATTCAAAACTGTGCTATTAAAACAACAGTTATGCTGAGACTCTGCCTTTTCATACCTTTGTAAATATTTTTTTGGATGAATAAATGACTTCTATCTATCTATCTATTTAGCTTAAGCATACTTACTTTGACATAGACTTAGTTTTACATAATACAAATAAAAAAATGTTTTATCTCCACACCACAAAACTAAGTATGTACATTTCAGCACAGGAGATACAATTTATGTGGAGGGCTGTTGCCTAAACTAAGTTTAAACCTGTGTTATAGGACATTAGTCCTTCCCCCAGGAGTCCACATTACTTAGTGACCATATCACCAGGGAGCCGTTTCATGAAGCTACAAGTTACAAATTACAAGTAAAATTTGATGTACATTGCGTAGACAATGAGGTAAAACGATAAGGGCTTCCAGTTTTGGCGAATTGGCTACGCAATGAATATCAAATTGTAACTTGTTACTAGTAAATTGTTGCTTCGTGAAACGTGGCCCAGATGAGTGATTGAATCATATCTTTTTAGCACAACACTATATTTTTTTCTCAAAAAAGCGGCAACCCACCATATGTCAGATTACTCCGTTCAATTAAAAATCCTACTTTAGTAACTAGTTTGTCGCAAAATTAAGCAACAAATTAAAAAATTAACTTATGAATTGCAGATCGATTCTAGGCATGATATGTGTTGAGCTAATTTTAAGTTAAAAAATCACTCCTAAGACACTAGAAACGATTTTGAACTCAAAGTTAGCTCAATATATCGCTGACTATGTTGTTTTTAACTTTTATTTTTAGATTTAGTAGCTTAATTCTTTATTAAATAACGCATTCCATTTGTGTATTATGTACAGACCTACTGACTTATCAGGGCAATGTATGACGGCAGTTCTGAAAGTGGTCATTTCTGCAGTAATGGCTGGAGTTCACTCGCGTATCTATCATCCCGCTTTTGAATCTTCCATCCCACGATCACATACATACACGGAAAGAAAAAATCAACATGGATGAATGAACGCCTGGACACTGTCATAGAGAACATAGAAACTACGTGCTTGACGTCAAACCGTTGTTGTTTGTCCGATATGAAGACGTCGATCAGATATATAAATAAACATAGAACACGGTAGGCGGGGACATAAACTGTCACGTTAAGTCAAATAATACCCCCTAGTGTGTTAGTCATAAGGTTTATATTCGTATGTATCTTTGTAGGACGCCATCTAGGCAAGATGTGTTAAACTACGTGAAGAAAACATCAGTTACGTCCTTTCATAGTTCTGTCTGTAAACTTATTTAGCTTAATTCGTCGTGTTAGATAAAGTGATACGCCTACACGTCCTAAATAATACCCTAGTTACTTAATCATAAGGTGCACGTTTGTGTGTATCTTTGTAGTACGCCATCTAGGTAAAATGTGTTAAACTACGTAAAGAAAGCGTAAACTAAGTCTACGCCATAAGTTTTCTTAGTAAGCTATAGTTCGCGTCAGTAAAAAATACACTATAATGCGATAATCATAAAATATATTATTCATATTATGCATCTTTGTTGGATGCCATCTAGGGGATATTTGTTCAACTACATGAAAAAAATAACACATATCTACAGGGTTATTACCACGATTTTGAAACAAGCTTTTTAATGAGCTTACCGATATTTCGACTATGTTGCAATAGTCATGATCACGGTAGAACTGAAGTACTTGTGGGTGGTTAGCCGGAACGTTATGGGTAGACATATCTTTCTCAGTCTTTTTTCACTACCACCGGAGCTCACTCGACAGTCACTTCGACAGTAGGAACTCACAGTGTCACTAGGTTTTATAATGTTTTTTGGCCGAGTTTCACTTTTTATCACTCCTAACACCGGATTCCACGTACTTGACAATTTAAACCCGTCTTCCTCGGATTCCACGTACTCAACAATTTAAACCCGTCGTCTTCGTACTCGACAATCTAAACTCGTCCTGTCGAGTACGTGGAATCTGGTATGATAAAAAAGTGAAACTCGGCCAAAAAACATTGCAAAACCTAGTGACACTGTGAGTTCCTACTGTCAAAGTGACTGTCGCGTGAGTTCCGGTAGTAGTGATAAAAGACTGAGAAAGATATGTCTACCCATAATGTTCCGGCTAACCACCCACAAGTACTTCAGTTCTACCGTGATCATGACTATTGCAACATAGTCGAAATATCGGTAAGCTCATTAAAAAGCTTATTTTAAATCAAAATCGTGATAATAACCCGGTAGATATGTGTGTTATTAATAATATTAACAACCGCGAAAACCTAAAAGTGTTTATACATGAAGAAAGCCAACCATGGACTTTTTTGTCCTAGGTATTATTAGCTAGCTTGTACTTAAAAAAATCTTACTTTGAATTATCTCAGCATAAATTGCGTCCAGACGAAAGTTAAGTTAAGTTTTAAATTGTTTAAAAAATATGTAGGTATAGGTTTGGTGAAATTTTTACACTTGTTTAAAAGATTAGCTATCAGTAGCTCACAGCTTACGACACCATCGGTCACGCCGACAATGCATGCCCTTCGTATAAAAAAAAAACATGATTGTTTATCACAGTACTTTACCATAAACACTGTATTATTTAGGTATATAACTTACTCTTGTAACAGTATATTGTATGATATTGTATTTATTCACGAAGCATGAAATTTATTGTGTAATTATTTCTGTCACGCTGCACCTAATAGATAATGGCTACAAGTACGCCATTAGCGTAAAAGGTAAGTAACACTATTGCCTAGTTAGTGGTACTCTTTAATCTTCTTGTGTAGGTTGTAAGGTCAACGACCCGCAATAGTTTCTGACACGGCTTACTTAATGACTATTTCCGCTGGCGATAGCCGGGACCGAATCATTTAACTTTTTGAACAATCGACCGAAGGGTTCACGGAGCAATTTACTTAGTTACAATTTGATATTCATTGCATAGCCAATTTGCCTAAACTGTAAGCCCTTATCGTTTTGTCTCTTTGTCTACGCAATACATCGAATTGTACTTGTAACTGGTAGCTTCGTGAAACGGCCCCTGGGATGACTTGACTAACTGGGGACAGTTTGACAAGGTCATTTTTGTTTGACTACAGTCTCCTCACTGGAATTCGTACCCAAAACCTCCGTAATGAGAACAGAACGCTCTACCCGTCACCTTCGTAAACCTTCCTTCGTAAAGCTCTAGGTAAACCTCGTCTACCCCATACACCCGTCGCGAGTGCTTATTAATACATTTACTAAGGATTGGCAGCCACTTTGGCTGCTGAAAAAAAAACGCAATAATACAGCCATGCGCACCGGCAGGTGCGCCGCATACGTTCGAGGAATTTGGTAACAGCGCACCTACGACGTAGGGGCCGCGCAGTCACTTTTTATGAAATTATGCACCTACGAGGCGGGTTTACTCGCACGGCAGTCTTAGCACGCTCCACCTACGTAGTAGGTGTACAGCAGGCGGCTGAATGCGTGCGGCCTTTTTGTTTCGGTACACCTAAGTCGCCTCCGAATTGCGAGGTGGGGTGAGGTGTCTGGGATGGCGGGAGACGGTGAATGGCTGTTCTGTTCGTAGTACTATTACAAATTCTGTAGAAAACGTATGTGCATTCTCCATTAAAATAAATTTTGCGGGATTAAGCTTGCTGCGTCGAAAATCTGGAAACATGGCACTGAATGTATGTATAATATATACGGAGACAATTGTATATCCGCGCTCTTCTATTTATAATTAATTTGTGATAGACCTTTGCAAGCACGATATTCGTCTTTTCAGCGAATCTCTGCACAGGTTACATGGTGATGACTGTGATGTAGATGGTTTTTTTTTGCAATTGATTCCAACATCTCTCGCGATCGATCGGTCGTTTGAGCACTCCTGTTGTAGATAGTAGTACGTTCGCCCATCTTGTAAGAGTTGAGTTTTTGTAGCTCGCTAGGTCATATTTCAACTGATTTGATATACGGAATTAATGTTGTTATTGTGTGTGCCAGGTATTCAGCTGCTATGGATGTTGGTGCCGATCGTGATATCGTACCTGCGCGAGGGCACCGAGCTGGCACGTGCGCCGGCACATGTTCGCGCGCTGCACGAATTCGCGCTGCAGTGGCTCACCAGGGTCGGGCCGAAGTACCCGCAGGTAAAGCTGACATTACAAAACAATATAATTGAGCCACACTCGTATCCCAAAAAGGGTGGGTATTTTAGTTTGCGTTGTTAGGCCTATGGACAATGTGTGGTCATTATAGAAAGAACTAAAATCTATCGTTGATCTTCAGAATCTTGTATAATGTCGAGGAGTATTAATAGAAGATGCAATTGATAGCCTCTATGGAAGGTCTCGTTAAACAATGTGACAACTATTTCTGCACAGGAATTCAAGACTATGATGGCTCAATCTGTGGAGCTACGCAACAAACTCGAGAGCGCTCTAAAGGCGAACCAAGCGAACAGCCGCTCGGCGCGCGCGCAGCCTCGGCCCGTGTTCGACGCGCGCCCCGCCCGACCCACAATCCAGCTTAAAACTGACTTCAGCGACTTCAGGTAGACCCTGCTCCATAACGAATATAACGGTACTACCTTGACAGAAACCACGATTGTAAAAACTCGGAAATTTTTCTTATTTTTTTTCATATTTTACTAATATTTATACAAGTTTATAATGTGTGCATGTAGTATAATTCTAAGCAGTTAATATTAAAACAGTACGAAATGAAAATGTAACAGCCAATAATAATTAGTACAGACAGGCAAGCAAATAATAACTATGTTTTCATTACTCATACTCTGAAAGTAGCTCGGAAGTTGCTTGAGGAGCGGATTGAAGATAATACTTTTCAGCCCGGAGAGAGAATCACTTTCAAACTGACAGCTGTCAAATTATTAAAAAAATAACTGGTTCTAATTTCACATTTCAATTGAACTATGTTCCATCTTTCTATACAGCTACTCAATTACAGCACAAAGTTAAATTGAAATAACATAAAGAATATATATTTTTTAAATTACTTAATTATAATATAATATAATATTATTATAATTAACTTTCAACTATTTCTTTAAAATAAAATAGATTTGGGCAAAATATTTAACATTTTTCAATGATGGAAATTAAAAATAATGGCTCAAAGGCTAGCCGGCACGGCCACAGCAAAAAATAAAAATAGGCGGGAAAGCAACAATCCGATTATCATTTGTTTCTCGAGTTGTAGGGTTTTGTTTACATTGAGTTCATCTGATTCAGATATGGAAGTCACTCATTTTTTCTTTAGCTAATTCGTGTTTTTATTTTTATTTTCCATGTATTCGTAATGAAAAGCACAGTGTTTACCACGGGTTAAACACTTATTTAGTGCCTCGAACTATTAGGGTCCTCGCTACGCTCAGGCCCCAAACCCCGTCTCGGCGCTAAATAAGTTACTCGTATAAAAATGTACTATTATTATAAATAAAGTTAAAGCTTCCGGCTAGATAAAGAGTTATTAATATAGTAACGTTATTACCTCTCCTATCACGGAATACAGATCATGAGTGGAAGGCTCGAGTAGGCGAGGCGAGCGTGCTATAAATAGGCGGGGCGAACTCACTTCCTTTTCAACGAAATATTTTCACGTGTTCGGTGTTCCGTGGTTCATCAATTAACAAACAAAATAATTAAATTTTGTGCTAAGACACTTCCATTTCTGACGATTAGAGGCGTCGCGAATACACTGGATCATGGTGGACACAGTAGCTTTTGTGATGGCGTCTATCCAACGGGTAATCGTAAGCGATAGAAGAATACAGATACGTATTGGCTTTGGCCCCACGCATGCCTTTCAAAGGTCCGGGACCCATTTGTCCCGAGATGACGGAACGCGTAATTATAATAATGTCTTTCAGAAATAATTGATAATCTGTTGCGTGATAAATATGGTCTTTAAAGGTTTATCGTTAATCTTAATTTTTCCAAAAAAAATTTAAGTTTTTACGTCAATGTACAGGTCGGTGAATTTTATATCGCATTTATTCACGTTTGGATAACAGGTATATAAATTGAATTAGCAATACTGAACGAAACCAATCATATAAGTAGGCGTCGTGAATAAGACAATTTATAAATATTGCTAATATTGCTATAATGCTAAAGCAAGATAGAAGTAAATTCCGTGTTTTGCAATAAGAGCATTCTTAAATAGATGCCAGGGTTCTTCAGGGTTATATTGATATTAATATTACAAAAATAATTACACAACTTATGTAGGTATTGTTTGTAAAATTCAAAATTAATATTGTTTTAGTATGCGGTTGCTAAGGAAACAACTTAAATGATATCTTGTTTCTCTTCTTCTTAGTCGGACGGAGAGTGTTCGGTGGGTCGATATCTCTTCCCAGGGTGGCTCTCCTGGCTGTGTGCTTCCATTTCTGACGGTTAGAGGAGTCGCGAATACACTGGACCATGGTGGACTCTGTAGTCTTTGTGGTGGCGTCTATCCAACGGGTTGGCGATAGACCGCGTGCTCTCTTGCCTTCCACCTGGCCCTGAAATACCAGTTTCTCCATCGAGTTCTCATTTCTAGAGACGTGACCAAAGAACTTCGGTATTCGTAGTTGCACAGTTGACGATAGTCTGTCTTTAACAGCTCTTTGAGGATGGATACATTGGTGCGAAATGCCGTTCACGTATATGATTCCTCAGCGCCATCTATGGACACTCTCGAATAGCTCTCCACGAAAACGCCTCAATAAAAGTGAAAAAGGTTATCACTTAGTGATATTCGCACGTTTTGTAACGTACTCTAAATTAATCTAAAGTATCTAAAGTATATTTATAGTCCATTTCATATAAGATTAGACAAAAAGTCAAATAGAGGTCGCGCCAATGCAGGAGTTCTCGACATTTTGATCACATAATCATACAATATTTAAAGACATTTGTGAAAAAATACGACTAAGTTCGAATTCGCCGCTCTCGAATCATCTCCATTATTTCTTCATAATTCTCAGCTCACATCCACCCACTGCTGGGTAAGTTTTAAATCCCAAATTTCAATCAGTCATGTCATGAGCGGCACGAGTAAATAATAATATAGGTACAAAAACAATACATTCTCATACTAAATATCTGCTGAGAACTACTTATAATTTGATTGCATTATACTTCGTAAAATTACGGTCCAGTTGTTGCAGACCTACGCATTTATAGGTATTTTAATTCTATAGGGGATGATGTAGGGGATAGTCGTCTAACTTATAGTAAGCAAAGCGTCTGTTTTAGAAAATTCTTAAACCTTTTTTCTGGTAAAACTAAGATCTCATCTGGTATTTTATTTTAGCAGCGCACACTGAGCCCGACCGAGCTAAAGCCTGCAAAATACGTGTCGTTATAGAGTAAGATCCCAGAGCGACAAGACAGCCAGAAGTACGAGCGCGAGAGCACTGTGCGCAGGCGTCTCATAGTAAAAAAAATAAGTATATTAAAAATACTTATTTTTGGATCTCTATTTCAATAAGATGAAATTCAACATATATGGAAATAATTGACGACCTCTGTAGTTATTGCTTTCCTAGTACCAGGTGCCTGTTATAGTTTGTATAGCCATGAAAAACGGGGTTTGCCATGTGTAATCTATCAAGCACTTGGCGATGTTAAGCGTCTGACCAAAGTTCTAATCCATGAAAAGTGCCTGACATTTATAATTACTACTTCAGAATAATGTTCTACAAAATATATATAAATATCAGCCATACAAATTTAAGTTAAATAACTCTTATTTTTAGTTACCTTTCACACCTGGTATAGCTAGAGGCAAACTTCTTGAGCAACGACTTTGAATGCGCAGAAACAAAAAATAGGTCTCTTTGGTGGTGCGGTGCGGGACGAGGAGGCGGGGCGCGCTAGTTACCATGGCAACACGCACAGGATTGGTTGGTCAGTTGACGACGTCACGCTGTCTCTTGTGTACACTCGCGCCCAGTGATTACGTGCAGATTTTGTTGAGTTTTTTGGTATAATTTCGTAGACTTTGTTGTTTGTTTGGTTGGTTTTTGTATTATGGTTTCGACATAATGGAAGGCATTACTATCCTCCCTGTTGGTGACGATGATTAGCAGTAGCACTGTTACTTGCATGTTTTTAATAAATATGTTCTTACACATTTTTTTATTCATTACAATAGTCTCCTCACTTTAATAATACTAATTACTGTTATTTATGTTATATAAAAAAATACATGAGGGCAAAAAATATTTCCATACAATTTTGCCGATTAGCTGATCGATTAACTATGAGAGGTATTTATTTTTTTCATATTTCAACTTATTTTAATTGCTAATTTACCAATAAGGATGTTTTTCGTCATCTTTTTTCTCTATACCACCAACTAAAACGTTATTAGCTAACGCAATAAAATTCCAGTAATAAAAAAGTGTTTTTCTATGAACCAATATTTTTGCACGTAAGTGTACATGCGCAAACTTTCCCCCACCACCTCACGCGATGCTCAAGAAGTTTGCCGCTAGTTGTACCTGCCCATGTTTCACAAGGCAAGCTCCATAAGCACGCAGGTATTCAAAGCACACAAGAAGCTACTGAGAACCTAAGGTTTCATCTGTGTGAAAATAAGTTATGTCTGATCGCTCTGGGATCTTGGACTATTAGCTTAACGTAGCTCGTATGTACAGACATGATTAGTTGGAATAAACGTGACTCGTGTTATGTACAATTCACCTTGTAATAATGAAAGTGCAAACAGGCCTTAAGTCCGACAAAAAGCATTATTTAATCTTTTCCAGAAACGGATCCTCACTATAAAGGATGAAAACCTCAACTAACAAAACCCCCGTTCACTGCAAAAACCCTAGGGGCATCATTTAGAACAAAATTGTATCGTAGATGGTTCTGGTCATGTCAATGGGTCACGTTACACATTTTGGTGTTAGAGGTTGCAAATATGTGTTGATGATGATATTAAATTAGTAAAAACAGCCAAGAAATTATAGATTAAATTTTTAAAATGCTCAATAGACAAAAACACATTTGAAATATTAGGGAAAACTGAGACAAACTGATAATTCTAAATAACACGTTTATTAACAGTTAGATTATAAAAGTGCTACTAATTTAAATGAGAATATTCAAATCATATACTTACATATTTCTCTTAGTAATATTAGATACAATAATAAAAAATGTAAAAATAATAAAATGTGAAAAAAAAAATGTGTATATGCGTGTAATATGCGTGTGTGAGTGTAATGTAATATTATATTTTTTATTTTATTTGTTTCTGGTAAGTATGCTTTCCTGTTTTGTTTTGTGTCAATAAAGTATATTTGTATTGTATTGTAATAAAATTATTCCTAGAACATGTTCGTAACAAAAAGTGAGATAAATAAATAGGTAGTTAAAAATGTAATATATATTTTATCGTGATTTATAATGGGAAATAATAAAGGTTCCGAAAAATCAATTGTAGCGAACTTTAGCTAACTGTGATACTAAGCTGTTTCTAAAATTTTAATCACCGAAAAATAAATACAGAAAGTATCGGTAATAATCGGTATACTAGACGCTACGCCTGATTTTTTGTCGTTTTTTTACCGCGGTAAAAGTTGTTTATACCAATGACCATCCTTATGTATCATCAAATTCGGCTCAGCAGATTATCCGTGAATGCCGGACAGAGAGACGGAATTTCGAATGCATATTATTAGTGGGGTGAGCAGAGCTTCATTTAACTCGCATGGAGCACGTATCCACTAAACCACATTTGACAAAAATGTGCCTTAATTAATGTACGTGTCCGTGTGTGTTGGTTTTTAATTGACAACATTTAAAATTTATAAAGGTACAAAAAATAAAAAATCATTTGAAGATTTTGGTCTTCCTAAACACAATATTTATAAATATATTTTATCAGAATTAGTAATCCACTAAAATAGAAGATATTTGCAAATAACCTAAAAGTAACTAAAAATAGGCGAAACTCACCTTTACAGACATGACATTTTTTTTCTTAGTGATTGTTCAATGTTCATGAGTATTACCATTAAAAATCCTAAGGTGTACATGCGTCGTTTTACAATGAGCATGTTTTTAACATTAAAAAAATGAACTGTTCAATTCTGACTTAGCACAGCCACTAGTGAATTCCGTGTCTGATTACAAGGACGACCGACACAAAAAAAAGTCGGCATCTAGAATTTATGAATGACTGACTGTTGTTGACCTGAATGAAATATTTAGTATTAAGTTTGTTGGACAATTTACGAATTGGACGTACTACGAACTAGACTTTAAAATTATTATACGAATAATACACAACATTGCCGAAAAAATATGAACTTACTCGTTCGTAGCTCGTACCGTATTTTTAGGACAGTTACTATTTGGATTGGTCAAGTGAGAACGCATGAATCAAGCGAGCGTGCAGCGACATCAGCCGGCACGTGCTAGGTTACTTTAGGGTTTTTAATACGATTTTTTCCAACTACGACGCGGTTAGTAATTAATCATCTTTAAAAAGCTCATTTCATTTACTTTTTGGATCCTTTATTACAACCCACCCATATATAAAAAATATGATAATATGACGTGTGCTTTCGCCTAGCAAAATGTTACGTCCTCTCAAGAATCTATTTATGCAGAAAACTATAAGTTCGGTGTCCATTACGCCAGCAGGAAAATGTGTCCTAGGCTGAATTTAGTACAGCTAATTATATATATAAATAAAAAAAATGTGCGCTTTATTGTTTTGGAAGAAAACAGGAAAAATAATTTCTGCTGGAGAAACGCTATTCCAGCAGGAAAATTCTAAGCGAATGATCGGAGAGAGAAATAAAGTATATGGGCAGATAGGTTTCTTTCTATAGGTTTCTTGCATGTTGAGCTCAAAACTATGACCATGTTACCGTTGACTTAAACTAGTAAAATGCTCATTCTCTAAACTTACCACTGTTGTTATCATATCAATAACAAGATAAACAGAATACCATTTTCAGTAAGCTTATACGATTGCTCATTTAAACGGTAGGACTTTTTGACTTAAAAAGAAAAGCACGATTACTTTAAAATTATAAATTTATTTAAAAATCTATGAATGCACTAATTAGTCACAAATTAAGAACTACTCGTATATGTTTTTTATGATCGCACATTCAATAGTTTCCGAGACATTAAAATATGCAAATCATCACCGCAGCAGGAAACGATATATCTCTAAAACGCACTAATTTCATTTTCGGCGCACATTTACGCACTAATATAAGCTATCTGCCCATATACTTTTTCTCTCTCTGATCATTCGTTTAGAATTTTCCTGCTGGAAGAGCGTTTCTTCAGCAGGAATTATTTTTCCTGTTTTCTTCTAAAACGACAAAGCGCACTAATTCTTTATTTGGCGCAAATTTACAGCATGAAGCGCTCTAATAATTAGTTGTACTAAATTCTGCCTAGGACACATTTTCCTGTTGGCGTAACGAATACGATAATATGATTAAATTAGACGATTGTTAAAAGCTTAAATTTTGCACATTTGGTGTAGGCTAGCTGTTTTAGTTGATTTACTGTATATAACATTTACGAATCGACTCCTTAAAATTTCTTAGAATCTAAGTGCATCTAAGCATTGATATACAAAATACAAAAATAAGCAAAAAACTTGTCATATGTTTGTCTATTCATTTTCACACAGCAGTAAACTATGCCGTGTTTACCGCACTAACGGGATTTACATTGCATTTTTTTCTACGTTTTCAATCAACAGTATTGTCATTGTCAGCCAGAAAAAATAAATGTCGTAGCTTTATCTCGATTTGAACGAAGAATCGTTATGCGATATCGTTCGAATATCATTGAGGCTGAATGTTTGTTAGAGAATTTTGCTTATAAAAAAGAAACTTACGACTTGACTTTCAGGTTTTGTTTAAAATTGGCTCTGATCCTGTTACAAATTTGCATTGAATTTCTTGTTGTGTTGCATTCATTGTTGATTAATGAGTGTGCAAGTGTTGATATTAAATAAAGAATGTGTATATAAACTAAAACTGCGCTCGATATAATAAAGGTTAGTTTTTACAACTTTAACATTAACTCTTTAGTACTTTTAGGTTTTGCTAAGTACCTTTCTTGGTCTGATATCTGGAACTATTGGGGAGTCAATCGTGTAAGTTTAAAATTCTACATATAAGATTAAATCACCAACAAAAACTGTAATTACTTCTAAGATATTTGTTAGCTGGCTGCACATTTTTATATATGAATAATATTGCCAACACCATTTGTAATCTATCGGTTTAGGTACTTCATTAAAGGATAACATCATATAGATTTATACGTGCGCACGTTACAAATCCGGTAAGTAAACTTACCGTTGACTGTTGAGTGGATAACATCTTGATTCGTTTTTTTATCGTATAAAGCTCTACAGACAGATTGCATTTCAACTACTGTAATCTGACCGCCAAATTGCAGTTGGCACGATTGCAATGAAACTGCTAACCAATCGTGCAGTCTGTGAACCAACTACATTGGGACTGCAATAGGACTTCATCGCTACCCAGAAGGCGTGCTACGATGAAACTTGGAAGTTAAAATGCATTTCTATTTCAGTCCTAATGCAGTTGGTTCAAGCGCACACCGATTGCAATTGCACTGTACGGTTGGTTGGCAGTTTCATTGTAATCGTGCCAACTGCATTCAAACTGCATCTGAACTACATTTTGGCAGTCAGAGTGCAGTTGACATGCAGTTGTCTGTCTAGAGCCTTCTATTTGAACAATTAATTGTTGATGGTAACTTATTTAAAAAAAACATACATAGGATCACGCTCCTATCCCCGAAGAGTGAGCAGAGCTTTAGTGGGCCCCCAAGGAGCCAATCTATCTATATACGCACCTTAACGAAGGTACGTACACCGCTCTTCACGTTTCTTAGTGTATTTATAAAAAAAAGTTTACATTTACTTCAAGTACTTAAACCGATATAATTTTAACACTGCCTCCTACGAGTTATTAAAGTTAATAGATATTAATGTAGAACCTAATAATTATGTAAGTTTCTAGTTATAAATCTATATAATTATCTTTTTAATTATTTACTTTGCACTTAATAAATGACTATAACTTAACTTATTGTATTTTTATTTTTTGCACTCTTTTGATCAGTCGACTACTGCTTTATGCCCTTTGAATTATGTCTAGCTTGATCTGATCTTGACTGTACTACATACATGATACGTTTCGATCGTGTTCAGGTGTTCAGCACCTCTTACTCTCAGATGATTAGTAAAATTTTTGTCCTTGTCTAATAGACAAATCTAAGACATCAGAAGTAAAGAGAGATTTACAAAATCGAGTTTGTGCGGTAAATGCGTTTTACCGCACTAGTGCGATATTATTACATTTTTTAAATTCCTACAGTCTTCAAAATTATTATTCAGCCAGGATCATTTTGACAATAAAACATATTTAAATCGATTCATACAAATATTTCATCAATTTGTATTAAAAATATTATCAGCCAGTAATATTTTAATTATAAAATTAAAATTATCTCGATTTAACAAATAATATTCGTAGAGGCTGAATGTCCGCCAGAGCCTTTTCTCCGTAATTATGCTTATAAAAAAGAAACATCGTTTTGCAGTTGCCGTCAGGTTTGTAAAATTTTCATTTAATTGTTTTACTTTTGTTTTATGAGTGTTTTAGTGTTGATATTTAATGACAAACGTGAATAGTAAGGATACTCAAACTGGGCGCGATATAATACATGTTAGTTTTTACAACTTCTACATGATCCATTTTACCTGTAGTATTATAGCTTTTGTAGGGTACTATGTACCTTTCTTAACCATTTCAATTTAATTATTTACTATCAGTTTTCTCACAGGTGTATTGAAAAACGTCGTACAACACACGGATCTTAGGTTTTATATCAAACTCGTGACATTATAAACCCTCGCCTGCGGCTCGGGCTTACAAAAGTCACCTCGTTTGTAATATGCCACCTACGATCCTTGTATCGTATTGTACTAATAATTTAACTACCTATACGAGTATAGTTGTATGTATATATAAGGGGGGACGTCTGCGAGGAGCGTAGACGGGTGACCTGTTCTATGAATAAGAACTATTTCACCCTTAGTCTTGATATCAATCAGAGCATCAGCTCTTTTCATGATAGCGCCGCATCAGCTCAGACGTACTGCGTGATACCCTCGGTAGGTGAGTTGTGTTAGGTCTCTCCCTTGTTGTCTCCGCATTCTGGCGTGGATTGACCCCAGGGCCCCCGCGACTCCCCGGAGAGAACCAGCTTGGCGACAGTTATTGCCACCGCACCAGCCAACCCACCCGAGTGCCGTGTAAGCCCCAGTGCCTCCCCACACCTTATGCTTCGAAAATTCCGAGTTTCCATCACACGGTTGTTCTCCCCCCGAGAGATCGCAGTCAGCCTAACTACGAATAAGGAAGCTATAGAAGTCGCATTCCGTTCGAAAAATGGCCCCACGCAAAGGGCAACAGAGAAGGCGGGGCTTAAAAAGGGCAACACACGCGCTAGTTTGGCACGCACTGTATGACGGACTGCTGCTTCCGATAAAAACAAAAATACAATATAATTCAGACAAACATAGGTAATAAAATGACCTCCGGCGAGGTAAAATGGTGCAGGAGGCCCAAAAAGCCAGCAAAAAAGAAACTGGGGTAACAAATCACAAGTAGATACATTTATTTTCAGTATTCTAAATACTTGACATAAAATAACGATGGATGGGATTATGCAAGCAATAGTCAGCCAATGTCAACGGCTTATATTAAGGTATAATGTCATAATACTTATATCCTATAAAAATACTTAAATAATCTCCATAATAAGTATTACTTAAATAATCTTGAATAGAAACTGTTATTTTCCGTTAGTTACCCCACTAAGTAAATTTTGAAATTATATTGATTGTGCTGCATTATTATTAACATAATATGATGTAGTTTTCTCTATAACCCAAAGTGAAAGACAATGTAAGTAAACCATACATCTGAAGTTGCCAATTTTCTTTGTTATTTTCTTTTAAAAGGCACAAGGCCAAGTCTTCTATACTAGTGGCTCTGTAAGCTGTAGACCTCGCGAGTCGCTGTATATCTCTTTATATTTGACGGAGAACCGTTGCCAGCAGGATCGCACAAGGTGGATGGATCCCCGAAATAATGTAGTCTCTCCTTAGTTCAGGCTTGTATTTCAACGTTAGTAAAATCACAACTCGAAAATAACAATTGATTGGCATGATTTTAATGGATACAAAATACAATACGAAAACGTGAGAAGTTTGACACAGAGTAATGGCCTCTTCCCAAAAACAAGCACACAATCACACATTTAAATAATATATATAAGATTATTTTAGTGTAACGGTTACGTTACACTTGCGTTAACATTTACATCTAGTTTATAGTAAAATAATAAAACTAACTATAAAATACTTTTTACAAAATATAATCTAAATACTAAATAGGGAAATAATATATAAAAACTAATCTAATAAACAAAATCTAAATCCTACTAAAATTAAGAAACATCTAATACTGAAGTGTTTCTGCGTTATTTATTTCGTCAGGCACTTTAGATTCGAGTTCACTTTGTTACGTCATTACTCGGCTCTGAGCCGGCACTCGATCAATGACTCGTCCATTTTCGATTCGGTGGCGTTATAGGAAACACAGAAATTGATTGATTTTTGCTAATATCCTAAGATCTTGTTCATTGAATTTAATTGACTAATTTCTACAAAAATAATAAGTGTGCAAGCTGATTATTATCTAAAAAGATATTAAAAAGGTGTTTTTCCCCGAGTCGGGTGAGTGTTGCAAGATAATATTTTTATGCTTCGCTAATGTAAATCATTTTTATTTCTAGGCAATTTCTATAGCTAATACTGTGTTAGAATTAAGTTTTATCATGCTTTTAGTGTGCTATGTGAAACCTAATAAGAAACCTTTCGAGAATCTTGATTCCTTTGTTCTGTTGGTTGCATATTGCCCTACCTACATATTAAAAGAATAAACAATTTCTTTTTGTTCTTTTCTAATGAATAATCTGCTTACATTTTTCATAATTAGTGGTATTAAACCATTTACTATTGTTAAAATTAAGATTCCCTTCATGTTTTATTCCAAATCTTGTAAATTAATTATTTTCTTAAATAATTTTGCTACCACCTAAATTGTAGTTTATCACTTATAAAATTAAGTTAATTTTGCATGAAGTTTCAACAACATTGATCATCATACTATGCTTTAGGTATCCACACTGCTAATTAGTCCATCCGCTACACTTTTTCGGAATGTCGCAGTCAGTAACATGAAAGCGGACCTTTTCTAAAATGTCCAATTCCGGAAATTACAGGGACCTTCCGGGACAAGAATTTTATGGACGCTACGCGCTACTGCTACTCCCTACACTACCTCATCATCGGAATCATCATCATCACCTACTTCATCATCAACTTTGCTTGGCCGGACCGGACTTGCAGGGAAGTGGTGTACCTAAAGACTTTAAGTGGACTCGGTTTAGTTAGGATAAACAAGCGTTTACCCATACCCTGGGATCTACTACTTGCTTAAAATAAAAATTGTAATATTCTAGTACCTTCTTTTATTTTAAACACGCCCTAAACGTGTC